>CM062391.1:14662901-15262901 GCA_031304145.1 Cardiospermum halicacabum | reverse complement strand
TCATTACTTTAACTTAATATAATGTCGCGATCAATTGTCGATCGCACCCTTTAGACATATCAATTACTGTAAATGTTTAAACAACAATTAGTTTTCAATAACCAATTCAATAATCCATTACTTTAACTTAATATTATGTTGTGATCATTTGTCGATCGCACCCTTTAGACAAATCAATTACTGTAAATGTTTGAACAACAATTAGTTTTCAATAACCAATTCAATAATTCATTACTTTAAGTTAATATAATGTTGCGATCATTTGTCAATCGCACCCATTAGACATATCAATTACTGTAAATTTTTAAACAACAATAAGTTTTCAATAACCAATTCAATAATTCTTTACTCTAACTTAATATAATGTTGTGATCATTTGTCGATCGCACCCTTTATACATATCAATTACTGTAAATGTTAAAAGACATTAGTTAAAAGACATATCAATTACTGTAAATGTTAAAAGACATAGTAATTACTGTAAATGTAAATATAATGTTGCGATCATTTGTCAATCGCACCCATTAGACATGTCAATCACTATACATATTTAAATAACAATTAGTTTTCAATAACCAATTCAATATTTCATTACTTTAACTTAATAGTATGTTGCGATCAATTGTCTATCGCACCCTTTAGACATATCAATTACTGTAAATTTCTAAACAACAATTAGTTTTCGATAACCAATACAATAATTAATTACTTTAACTTAATATAATGTTGCGATCAATTACTGTAAATTTCTAAACAATAATTAGTTTTAAATAACTAATATAATAACTCATTACTTTAAATTAATATAATGTTGCGTTCAATTGTCAATCGCACCCTTTAGACATATCAATTACTGTTAATGTTTAAACAACAATTAGTTTTCCATAACCAATTCAATAATTCATTACTATAACTTAACATAATGTTGCGATCAATTGTCGATCGCACCCTTTAGACATATCAATTACTGTAAATGTCTAAACAATAATTAGTTTTCAATAACCAATAGAATAATTCATTACTTTAACTTAATATTATGTTGCGATCAATTGTCGATCGCACCCTTTAGACATATCAATTACTGTAAATGTTTAAACAACAATTAGTTTCCAATAACCAATTCAATAATTCATTACTTTAACTTAATATAATGTTGCGATCAATTGTCGATCGCACTATTTAGACATATCAATCACTGTTAATGTCTAAACAATTATTAGTTTTCTATAACAAGTTCAATAATTCATTACTTTAACTTAATATAATGTTGCGATCAATTGTCGATCGCACCCTTTAAACATATCAATTACTGTAAATGTTTAAACAACAATTAGTTTTCAATTACAAGTTCACTAATTCATTACTTAAACTGAATATAATGTTGCGATCATTTGTCGATCGCACCCATTAGACATATCAATCACTGTAAATGTTTAAACAACATTTAGTTTTCAATATCAAATTCAATAATTCATTACTGTAACTTAATATAATGTTGTGATCATTTGTCGATCGCACCCATTAGACATATCAATTACTGTAAATGTTTAAACAACAATAAGTTTTCAATAACCAATTCAATAATTCATTACTTTAACTTAATATAATGTTGCGATCAATTGTCGATCGAACCCTTTAGACATATCAATCACTGAAAATGATTAGACAACAGCTAATCTTCAATAAGCAATTCAATAATTTATTACTTTAACTTAATATGATGTCGCGATCAATTGTCGATCGCACTGTTTAGACATATCCATCACTGTAAATGTTTAAACAACAACTTATCTTCAATAACCAATTCAATAATTCATTACTTAAACTTAACCTTATAATGCTATCAATTGTCGATCGCACACTTTAGACATATCAATCACTGTAAATGTGTAGACAGCAACGAATCTTCAATAACCAATTAAATTATTCATTACTTTAAATTAATATAATGTTGCGATGAATTTTCGATCGCACCCTTTAAACATATCAATCACTGATAATGTTTACACAACAATTAGTTTTCAATAACCAATTCAATAATTAATTACTTCAACTTAATATAATGTTGCGATCAATTGTCGATCGCACCCTTTAGACATATCAATCACTGTAAATGTTTAAACAACAATTAGTTTTCAATAACCAATTCAATAGACATTACTTTAACTTAATATAAAGTTGCGATCCGTTGTCGATCGCACCGTTTAGACATATCAATCAATGTAAATGTTTAAACAAAAATTAGTTTTCAATAACAAATTCAATAATTCAATACTTTAACTTAATATAATGTTGCGATCAATTGTTGATCGCACCCTTTTGACATATCAATCACTTAAAATGATTAGACAACAGCTAATCTTCAATAAGTAATTCAATAATTTATTACATTAACTTAATACGTTGTTGCGATCAATGGTCGATCGCACCCTTTAGCCATATCCATCACTGTAAATGTTTAAACAATAACTATTATTCAATAATCAATTCTATAATTCGTTAGTTCAAATTAACGTAATGTTGCGATCAATTGTCAATCGCACCCTTTAGACATATCAATCACTGTTAATTTGTAGACAACAACAAATCTTCAATAACCAATTAAATAATTCAATACTTTAACTTAATATAATTGTGACGTCGGACCCTTACCCGATTATTAACCCGATAAGAGACCAACGTCACCTCATCAAATTATATTTACCTATTAATTATCCATTTACTAATATCATATATTAATAATTCGTTATTCGAACCATACATCAAAACATTAATTATATGTACATACTAGTAACATTCTTTATACAATACAAGTATTTAATTTACAAATCAAGTATCCATATAACATGTTACACTTTAGCCCGTAGGCCAATTCTTCATCAGTTCATCATACTTCTCTTTATTATACAAGTACGCATTCAGATTATACATATAACTATACATAACACTATGCATTTTACTTATCATCATTCCTTCTCTTAACAATTTCATTTGCGTCACATGGTAACCTGCCCTAGTCTTTTCCTGAAACCATATCTTCCTACATAGAGTGGTCCTTGATGTTTTCCCCCGATTGCCTTTCCTGGATTGTTATTAAATAAAGGAAAAAGAAAACATAGAAAATAAAACGTCAGGCAACAATGCCTGGTTTGTACCCCGTGCCCGGGGCATGCAACACAAATGCTTACCTTTATTTTCAATACAAATCAATAAATCAAACAAGTACACCCAAGATCAATCAATCCATAAAATGATTCCAAACATCATTACAAAGGCAAATTCATTAAAGTTTCCAAGAATCCAAATAATATAAATTTTCATGTTAGTTTAACTTACATGTGGTTAGTAAGTCATATAGGAATTCATTTATTTCCATATATTCTATTATTCAATAAGATTTCATTTAGCCTTATACTTTTAATCATTTGAGATTTAAACACAACTTATGTTAGATATTCATTTTCTTATTATTGATAGCCCTCTTAGAATAACCTATGGAGGAAACGGAACTGTTTTGGCCCGAGAGCCGCCGATAGACCCGAAGGCCGTCGATAGACCCGAAGGCCGCTAATAGACTCGAAGGCCGCCGATAGACCCGAGGGTCGCCGATAGACCCGAAGGCCGAATCATCATCATCATCGTCTCATTTCATTCAACTTTCAGGGTGAAGTGCACTTCTAGTTCCTAAGGCATGCCTTTCATCCTCTAACGGTATTCTACAAAGGCTATCGCTTCAATTCATCTTTCATATGTTTATACTATTAAATCATTCTTTTATTAAGTACTAACGATACCATCATCATTCGATTCGATGCTAATAATCACATTACTTCTATTTCCAATAGGATGCATAAGCATCCAATATCATCCATAAATTAAACATTTCTTTCAAATATTCTTTTACAAGATCTCTATTTATGTCATCTTTACATTTATGTATAAATTATCTCACATTATACAAGTATGCTATTTTAAACATCAAGTAAAAGTGTTGTTGTAAAAGTTTATTATCTAGTGGTAACAATTCCAGTTTTCAAACAAACTGAGTAGTTCGAATTCGATTTGGCATAATTTATTCTATAGGTATTTAATTAACTTCAACCACTTCTATCATTTTCGTAACTCATCCTTATATGTTATGATGGCTTCACTTGTCATTAATTCAAGGTCAAAATATTTTTAATCATCTCATTTTCACCATTCCAGATTCACTGGAATCTGGGACAGTGTTACAGGGCTGATTTCACTTTACTTAAAACCTTATCAAATCAATTCCAATTATCATGATTTTTGGTGTGACTCTTATTTGAGGTCTTAAATTTCTACAGTTTAAATTTCAGTACATTTTGAGTCTTTTAGCTAAGGTTTTGGTATGCCACAAAATTAGGTTACCAAACTGCCTTGTTAGGGACAGTTTGTATGTATTGGACTATTATCATTAAAAGGCTTATCAAATGAACTTATTTCACTTTCAATTTTTCCAGTCTACTAATACACGTGTAAACCAATATTTTTCACTTCACAACTTTTTCCAAATAGGCCTCTAGCTATTTTTCACGTTTGTATCAAGTTTTAGACATGCCCTGTTTCAGGACAGTCTGCACGTATGGCCTTCTTGACATCAATTAGGGTATTAAATGGAATTATCTCAGCACTAAATTTTACTCGTTCACACTAGACTTATAAAGGAACATTTCATTCTCGTAGGTCTTGGTCTAATTATATTTCTAACTATTTTTAAAAATTTAACCAAATTAGAGGACAGTTTCAGTATTTTCTGGAGTAGGCTGGAATTGTTTTCAAAACCATATCATTTTATTCAAACAAACATCAACCATCACAAATCTATTATTTCTTAGAGCCAAATACTTCAAATACTAACTTTATAGCATATGTCCATGCTTCCAAAAATATTGATCAAAATTTTTTAAACCAACAAACAATTATATACATCACCATAAAAACCATTTTAGCATGCAAATCATATCAAACATGAAACCAACAACAAAACCTTTAGGGCTTAGGGTACAAACCTTATTTGAGAGCCTTCTCCTACACTTGGTCTTGCTCCTTAGGGTCCTTTTTTGGTTCTACTAATCACAAAAACAAGAGTTTAGCATTCCTTTTTACAAGTTTCTACCATAAACAACACTAACAACAACCTCATGCTAACTTGGGTACTTTTCTATGTAATACCATAACTTTCAATTTAAGAACATAACCAAGGGCATTATAACCATTCTAATAACATTCTTAACATCTAGAAACCATTTCTATACTAAACTAGGATCAAATCACTCATATATGAAAGTTAGGGTTTGAAATCCTTACCTTGTTTCTTGATGATTCTTGATGTAATTGATGTTATAAGCTTGTTCTTCTTAGTTTGATGGTGTTTCTATGATGTAGCAAGAGTACGGAAGAGGTTTTGAGGGTTAGATGGAGGAAGAAGAAGAAGAAAAATGGAGATGGAGGATCTTAAGGGGTGGTTGGCCAAAGGAAAAATGGAGAGAAATGGAGAGAGCTTGAGAGAATTTTAGAATGGTATAGGATTCTCTAGATAACTCCCCCTCCCCCCTTAAATACTAACCTCCTCATGGACAAGTTCAATTTAGTCCCTCACCTTTCTAATAATTTCATTTCACTAGGAGGACAATTACCAATAACCACCACAACTTCAATCTATTTGCACTTAGGTGAAAACTTTTCATTTTAATGCATCTATACCCTTGGACCAACTTTGACTTGCCCTAAATTAATTAAGAATTAACTTTTAACCCAAATTAAACTTAGAAATTAAAGAACATAGCCAAAATTTTCTATAACACCTTTAATGCATTTTACCACATCCTATGTATAAAATGACTGAAATGCCCTTAGACTTTCCTAATATTTACTATAATGCCACTAGTACCCATGTTGCACGTCTTATGGTTCTAAATTATCTCTAATAACCTATTTACTATTCTAATAAAGGAATAAAAATTTTATCGAAAAATTCTAGCCTATAATTGCGGACCTTACAACCCTACCCCCCTTAAAAGTTTCGTCCTCGAAACTTTACCTGTATCGAATAAGTAGGGATATTGTCTTCTCATGTGCTCTTCCATTTCCCATGTAGCTTCCTCTACCGCGTGATTTCTCCATAAAACTTTAACTAGAGGGACAGACTTGTTTCTCAACTGCTTTACTTCTTTAGCCAATATCTTCACCGGCTCTTCCTCATAAGATAAGTCCGGTTGAACCTCTATTTCCTCTTTCCTTAATACATGGGAAGGGTCTGAGCGGTATCTCCTAAGCATCGACACATGGAATACGTTATGAATCTATTTCAGTTCCGGCGGTAATGCAAGCCTATAGGCTATTGGGCCTACTCGTTCTATAACCTCGTACGGCCCAATAAACCTAGGAGTTAGCTTTCCTTTTCGCCCAAATCGTAATACTTTCTTCCATGGCGATACTTTAAGGAAGACTTTATCTCCGACTTCAAATTCAATGTCCTTCCTTTTTAAATCAGCATATGACTTTTGACGATCCGAGGCCTCCTTTAGTTTGTCTCGAATAAGCTTTACCTTTTCTTCTGTCTCTCGAATCATCTGTGGTTCTACCACTTTAGGTTCGGACAATTCAGTCCAGCAGAGAGGTGTTCTGCATTTTCTTCCATATAATGCTTCGTAAGGAGCCATTTGTATACTTGCTTGGTAGCTATTATTGTAAGCAAATTCCACTAGTAGCATGTATCTTTCCCAGCTACCTCGAATTAAAGTATACAACACCGAAGCATATCTTCTAATATCTGAATTACCCTCTCCGACTGTCCATCCGTTTGAGGGTGGAAGGTCGTACTGAAATGTAATCGGGTTCCCATAGCATCTTTAGACATATAAATTGTCGATTGCACCCTTTAGACATATCAATCACTGATAATGTTTAAACAACAATTAGTTTTCAATAACAAATTCAATAATTCATTACTTTAACTTAATATAATGTTGCGATCAATTGTCGATCGCACCCTTTAGACATATCAATCACTGTAAATGTTTAAACAAGAATTAGTTTTCAATAACCAATTCAATCGACATTACTCTAACTTAATATAAAGTTGCGATCAATTGTCGATCGCACCCTTTAGACATATCAATCACTGTAAATGTTTAAACAACAATTAATTTTCAATAACCAATTCAATAATTCATTACTTAAACTTAATATAATGTTGCGATCAATTGTTGATCGCACCCTTTTGACTTATCAATCAATCAAAATGATTAGACAACAGCTAATCTTCAATGAGCAATTCAATAATTTATTACATTAACTCAATATTATGTTGCGATCAATTGTCGATCGCACACTTTAGCCATATCCATCACTGTAAATGTTTAAACAATAATTAATCTTCAATAACCAATTCAATAATTCATTACTTTAACTTAACGTAATGTTGCGATCAATTTTCCATCGCACCCTTTAGACATATCAATCATTGTAAATGTGTAGACAACAACAAATTTTCAATAACCAATTAAATAATTCATTACTTTAACTTAATATAATGTTGCGATCAATTGTCGATCGCACCCTTTAAACATATCCATCACTGATAATGTTTAAACAACAATTAGTTTTCCATAACCAATTTAATAATTCATTACTTTAACTTAATATAATCTTGCGATCAATTGTCGATCGCACCCTTTAGACATATCAATCACTGTAAATGTTTAAACAACAATTAGTTTTCAATAACCAATTCAATAATTCATTACTTTAACTTAATATAAAGTTGCGATCAATTGTCGATCGCACCCTTTAGACATATCAATCACTGTAAATGTTTAAACAACAATTAGTTTTCAATAACCAATTCAATAATTCATTACTTTAACTTAATATAATGTTGCGATCAATTGTCGATCGCACCCTTTAGACATATCAATCACTGTAAATGCTTAAACAACAATTAGTTTTCATTAACAATTCAATAATTCATTGCTTTAACTTAATATAATGTTGCGATCAATTGTCGATCGCACCCTTTAGACATATCAATCACTGTAAATGTTTGAACAACAATTAGTTTTCTATAACCAATTCTATAATTCATTACTTTAACTTAATATAATGTTGCGATCAATTGTCGATCGCACCCTTTAGACATATCAATCACTGTAAATGTGCAGACAACAACAAATCTTCAATAAACAATTAAATAATTCATTACTTTAACTTAATATAATGTTGCTATCAATTGTCGATCGCACTCTTTAAACATATCAATCACTGTAAATGTTTAAACAACAATTAGTTTTCAATAACTAATTCAATAATTCATTACTTTAACTTAATATAATGTTGCGATCAATTGTCGATCGCACCCTTTAGACATCTCAATCACTGTAAATGTTTAAACAACAATTAGTTTTCAATAACCAATTCTATAATTCATTACTTAAACTTAATATATTATTGTGATCAATTGTCTATCGCACCCTTTAGACAAATCAATCACTGTAAATGTCTAAACAACAATTCTTTTTAATAACCAATTCAGTAATTCATTACTTTAACTTAATATAATGTTGCGATATTCTAATAGCATCTGAATCCTTACATGAGAACGAAAATACAAAAACTATTTTTTTTATTTAGAAAAAATGAGTATACTTGATTCATTTTTAATGATTAATTGATTAATTAATATAATAAATATATAAAATTATTGATATTAATAATTTTATGATGTAGTACGTATATTACTGGATTTTTTTTTAATTAATGGTAGTTTTGAGTTAGATATTTAATTTTACTAGAAAAAAGATATTTATGTTAATTTATTAATTTATAAAATTAAAAAAAATCTTAATGTGATTTTTATTATGGGGAGATCTAAAATTTTGTAATTCATTAAATTTTAGGATAAACGGGTCTAAATTATTTTTTACATTATATTGAACAATAAAATTAATATTTATATAATTTTAGTAATACATTATTTTAAATTAATCCATTAATATATTTATTAGTTTGACATTTTTAATGCTTCAAAAAAGTTGTAATTAAAAAATCAATTTAATTTAATAATGAAACATCAAATATTATAAAAATTATCACATATTATTTTATTTATTATTTAATCATAAAAAAAAGAATATTTAAATTAAAAAATAAATAAACATTAGAAAAATATTTATTTTATTTTAATAATTACCAAATTTAATCAAAGATCGTTAAATTAAAAAAAAAGTAAAAAAAAAAATGTAATATATTATTATCTAATCTCTATTATAATAAAAGGAGAAGATTAGAGAAGCAATTTAACCATGTTGGGACACATCATATTATGACACATCATTATTTTTGGTAATTTTTTTGCAGACGCGCTAAAAGTGCGTCAATAAATTTTGGTATTTTTTTAAGTGAGTTTTATGCAAACGCACTAAAATTGCGTCAATAATTTTTTTTCATCCACAGGTAACATGCTTCAATGCATAAAAACTTATTTCAGTAACACTTTTATCCATAAAATTAATTAAATAAATGAGTATTTTTCAGACGTGAGTGATGTAGTATATGTTTGGGGCTGCTTCTGATTGTAAAATAATCACTTTTGGGGTGGTGAAATATCAAGCATGTCCCTTTTTCATCCTAAATTTACATATAGAATAAAAATCCATGGATGTAAATTTAGGATGGAAGAGGGATATGGTTGGAATTTCACCACCCCAAAAGTGATTATTTTACAATCACAAGCAGCCCCAAACATTTATGTATAAATGCGTGTGAGTAGACTAATTAATATTGAGATAGGTCAACATACAAGCATCGAGAGAGTTTTCAATATTATTTGAATCACATTTTTAATGCTCATTAATACTATTCTTTCAAAAAGAAATTTACTCTTTCGAAGTAAAAATTGATTACTTTTTTACTATATTATTATTGTTTCTAATTTATATATGGAATAAACACTTTTAAAAATTACATTTTTATATAATAATTTATTATTTCATTTATAAAAATAATTGATATTATATTTTCTAAAAAATAATATAAATTTTTAATGTTTATTATCTAATTTATAATTTATATTCTAATTAATGATGAATGCATGAGAAAAAGAAGAATGAATTTCATTGGCTTATAAATCAATTAATAAATCAAACCTAATTGTATTATCAATAAATGCCGCTAATCAATTAATCAATAAAATATAATGATATTCAATTCGGCAGTCAAGTTATGATTTCGTAGTATCTTTTACCTCGCCTGTATATTATCCTCCACATCATTGGCCTTACACATAGAAGTGGTAGTTGAATCAGCTAAAGCGTAGTCGTCAATTGGTGGTTATGGAGAAGCATCAGCCTTCACTAATCGTGCGCAGTCCTTAGTTTGCTTGTACATCACAGAGATGAGATGCTTATGCTGTGGTTTTCTATGAGACGGTTGAGCTTGATTTTTCTGAAGGATGGGTAAGTGATGAGAGCTGAAGGCATGTTCAACTCAGACACATGAATTTAATTATTAAAAAGCGGTATTTGTAGAATAATATATATATATATATATATATATATATATATATATTCAAAGTGCTCTTCAAACAGTATTTACGACTCATGCAGTGTTCAAAATGGTGAAGGGAGTAACCTTTTGTAATGTTCAATGTTTAGTCAAGGCACGTTACATTTAGATTTTATTTCTGTGAATTGGGATAACATCAATTTGGAGCTTTTAAGGTTTTCCTACCGCATTTAATTTCGTCTGGTCTTCAATTTTGTCTTCGAATTAGAATTATAGTTGACTAGAGATTTATTTTTTATTTTCATGGTTAATATTATGATTCACATTTTGAATGCCAATAGTACACATATGAAAATTTTTAAAAGAAAAAGTCTCGCCTAGTGATTTTGGCGAGGTATTTAGCAAAATTGAACGACTAAAACATTGTTTCGTTTAAAAGTTGGCTAAGGCATTTGGCGAAGTATTAAATTTATGAAAATTTCGCCAGAATACTAGCGAAGTAACTTGGCAAGATTTTAACTTTAAAAATAGGCATCGTCTAAGTTTTGGCGAAATTGCTAGGTGATGGACACAAGATGTTGCCAACTTATCACTTAGTCTAGGCGATGAACTTAGGCGGGTGTTCAAAGTTTTGCCTGCAAACAGGCAATGACACTGGCGACATAAATAAGACTTTGCCAACTCTATACTTAGTCTAGGCAATGACTTTGGCTGAGTAATCAAAATTTCGCCTAAGTCTAACTCGTTTTAATTTCAACTTTTAAATCTTCTTCAAATTATTCAATTAGGCAATAGTCAGTCTAAAGGCAGCATGTTAACCCAATATTAGCAAGTAGCTCAATTCAGAAATCATCAAGGCAATCATAGCAGTTCATAGTACACTTAAAATTCAGATTTGCAAATCATATACCAGTTTATATATCAGACATCAGGTTTTTCGAGAATGACAGAAACATACACTAGAGTATATCAGCTTGTCATGCAGGTTACAGAACTTAACAGATGATTCCAGATTATGCATTAAATATGCATCAGATTTCAGAAATTTCTTAGCAAGTTCTTATCAAACACAGAAAACATCAGATTACAGATTATTTGCCTGTCTTTAGTTTGATAACAAAATCAGGAACAGAAAATAGGTCATAGACCTCTTACTTATGAGCAAAGCTCCAGAAAAATGGATCAAGGATCCCAGAAAGGTTGAGCAAAGCTCCAGACAAAGTTGATGTCGTAACATCCAGAAGGCAACAAGGCATGATGTCGTCACATCCAGAAGGCATTCAAGGCCTGTACGTTTTCACGTATCGATGTATACATCTAATATCACTATGGCATGCCGGTCTTATCGCTATCATACTTTAGACAGGGCTTATAATATTATAACAGAGTATAGCTTTCAGCATTCAACAGATATTGCATCAATTCACATAACAGCCATTTATCAGCAAGTTGAACAATAGTTTCACAATAATAAACATATCACAGAGTCCAGATTCAGATTTTTAGATACATTAAGTTTAGTCCATATTAATGCAGCACAGAACAGACATTAACAGACATAAGTGAGGTGATACAAGCATAGCAGAAGGTCCAATCACGCGTTCAAAAGCAAGGAAGCTGGAAGCTGAATTTAGGAACTTAGCTAATGCTTATGTTGAACGAATGAATGAAGAAATTATCAAGTAAGAAGGTAGAAAATCAATGGAGGCAAGAATCACCAAAATGCAGCCTGTACACTTATGTTTGGCCTGTAGCATCTGAGGGAATGATAAGAAGTTCACCTTCTCAAAATATGGCAGAAGGATTTTTCTACATTGATGGGCAAATACAACACTGATTCTATCATCAAATGATAGCAAAGTTAAAGAGGACATCTTAAGCTTTTCAACACATCAAGAATCAACTTAATTGGATTGGTATAGCTCAAGTTATTGCATCTGGAAGCTGGAAGAAAAGATTTAGGCGGGATTGACTAGTCATCTTTGGCAGTCACGAGATTTGTTTCCTTTTCTTTTTATCTTGCAAGTCAGAATTTGGCTATTTTTAATGTCATTGATTTATTTCCTTATTTTTAGGAATTAATTAGGCTTTATAATATTTGTTCCCTATATAAAGGAACAAGACAGCTTTTGTAATCATTTTTTTTTGGAGAAATTAAAAAGAGTTCTTTTCAAGAGCCATATATTGTGTGCAAGTGAGGTTGTGACTGCTTCTCTTGTTGAACCAAGAAGTTTGATCTAATTATCAAGGTAATTCTATCTTGTGTGTCTTGATTCCAAGTTCTTGTACTTTCTTATCCCAATCACTTGTGTTTCTAAGGACAGGTTTCTTAGGGGTGCAATAGGGAGGGTTTTAATCTTGTGTTTATCTTTGGGATCAACTGTGTGTTGGGGTTTCGGTTTCTCTATAAACCTGGGGTTTCTGCATCACGAGGGCTTAAACATGGCTACTAACCGAAAAATGCTAATCCAACAGCAGGACTACTCTGGTTGACGTTCTCCTACTCCGTCGCCTAAACAACGGCAAACCCAAAATCAATAACAGACTCACTCAAACCAGAAATTTGAAGGTTAGGGTTTACAACTTGAGAACAGAAGCGTCATTGAAGAACAGACCCAAAACAATCATGAACATATGAACTTACCTTCACGCTCAAAGAATAGGTTCAATGAAAACTTTCAGATTGACAGCAAAAACCAATGTAACAGTGAAAGAGAGTTTCTGTTTGAGTTTTTTCAAAGTGAAGAGAAAAGAGAAGAAAAGGGGTCTGGCGGCTGAATGATTGATGGTGGGGTAACCTAGATTTTCACATAACCAAAATTAAATTTTAAACAAGCCCACCAGAGATCTTTTGATTATAAAATTTCCCCATGTCAAAAGTATTTTCAAAATCAATCAAATAACAAAATAAGTTTTCATTTGGCCCAATTTATGGACGTGACACTAACCAATTATATAATTCATTACTTTAACTTAATATAATGCTGCGATCCATTTTCGATCGCACCCTTTAGACATATCAATCACTGTAAATGTTTAAACAACAATTAGTTTTCAATAACCAATTCAATAATTCATTACTTTAATTTAATATAATGTTGCGATCAATTGTCGATCGCACGCTTTAGACATATCAATCACTATAAATGTGTAAAGAAAAATAACTCTTTAATAACCAATTCAATAATTCATTACTTTCACTTAAAATAAATTGTTGCGATCAATCGTCGATCGCACCCTTTAGACATATCAATCACTGTAAATGTTTAAACAACAATAAGTTTTCAATAACCAATTGAATAATTTATTACTTTAACTTAATATAATGTTGTGATCAATTGTCGATCGCACCCTTTAGACATATCAATCACTGTAAATGATTTAACAACAACTAATCTTCAATAACTAATTAAATAATTCATTACTTTAACTTAATATAATCTTGCGATCAATTGTCGATCGCACCCGTTAGACATATCAATTATTGTAAATGTGTAAACAACATTATATTTTCAATAACCAATTCAATAATTCATTACTTTAACTTAATATAATAATGCGATCAATTGTCGATTGCACCTTTTAGACATATCAATCACTAATAATGTCAATTCATTACTTTAATTTAATATAATGTTGAGATCAAGTGTCGATCGCACCCTTTATACATATCAATCACTGTAAATGTTTAAACAACAGCTAATCTTGAATAAGCATTCAATAATTCATTACTTTAACTTAATATGATGTTGCGATCAATAGTCAAACGCACCCTTTAGACATATCCATCACTGTAAATATTTAAACGACTAATCTTCAATAACCAATTCAATAATTCATTACTTTAACTTAACGTAATATTGCGATCAATTGTAAATCGCACCCTTTAGACATATCAATCACAATAAATGTGTAGACAACAACAAATCTTCAATAACCAATTAACTAATTCATGACTTTAACTTAATATAATGTTACAATCAATTTTCGATCGCACCCTTTAAACATATCAATCACTGTAAATGTTTGAACAACAATTAGTTTTCAATAACCAATTCAATAATTCAATACTTTAACTTAATATAATGTTGCTATCAATTGTGGATCGCACCCTTTAGGCATATTAATCACTGTAAATGTCTAAAAAACAATTAGTTTTCAATAACCAATGCAATAATTCATTAATTTAACTTAATATAATGTTGCGATCAATTGTCGATCGCACCCTTTAGACATATAAATCAGCGTAAAAGTCGAAACAACAATTAGTTTTCAATAACCAATTCAATAATTCATTACTTTAACTTAATATAATGTTGCGATCAATTGTTGATCGCACCCTTTTGACATATCAATCACTGCAAATGTTTAAACAACAATTAGTTTTCAATAACTAATTCAATAATTCATTACTTTAACTTAATATAATGTTGCGATCAATTGTCGATCGCACCCTTTAGACATATTAATCACTGTAAATGTTTAAACAACAGTTAGTTTTCGATAACAAATTTAATAATTCATTACTTTAGCTTAATATAATATTGCGATTAATTGTCGATCGCACCCTTTAGATATATCAATCACTCTAAATGTTTAAATAAGAATTAGTTTTCAAAAACCAATTCAATAATTCATTAATTTAACTTAATGTAATGTTGCGATCAATTGTCAATCGCACCATTTTGACATATCAATCACTGTAAATGTTTAAACAACAATTCGTTTTCGATAACTATTTTAATAATTCATTACTTTAACTTAATGTAATGTTGTGATCAATTGTCAATCGCACCCTTTAAACATATCAATCACTGTAAATGTTTAAACAACAATTAGTTTTCAATAACCAATTCAATAATTCATTACTTTAACTTAATATAATGTTGCGATCAATTGTCGATCGCACCCTTTTAACATATCAATCACTGTAAATCTTAAAACAACACTTAGTTTTCAATAACCAATTCAATAATTCATTACTTTAACTTAATATAATGTTGCGATCAATGGTCGATCGCACTATTTTGACATATCAATCACTATAAATGTTTAAACAATAATTAGTTTTCAATAACCAATTCAATAAGTCATTACATTAAATTCATATAATGTTGCAATCAATTGTCTATCGCACCCTTTATACATACCAATCAATGTAAATGTTTAAACAACAATTTGTTTTCAATAACCAATTCAATAATTCATTACTTTAACTTAACGTAATGTTGCGATCAATTGTCGATCACACCCTTTAGACATATCGATCACTGTAAATGTGTAGACAACAACAAATCTTGAATAACCAATTAAATAATTTATTACTATAACTTAATATAAAGTTGTGATCAATTGTCGATTGCACCCTTTAGACATATTAATCCTTGTAAATGTTTAAACAACAATTAGTTTTCAATAACCAATTCAATATTTCATTACTTTAACTTAATATAATGTTGCGATCAATTGTCAATCGCACCCTTTAGACATATCAATCACTCTAAATGTTTAAACATCAATTAGTTTTCAATAACCAATTCAATAATTAAATACTTTAACGTAATATAATGTTGCGATCAATTGTCAATCGCACCCTTTAGACATATCAATCACTGATAATGTTTTAATAACAATTATTTTTCAATAACCAATTAAATAATTCATTACATTAAATTTATATAATGTTGGGATCAATTGTCGATCTCACCTTTCAGACATATCAATCACTGATAATGTTTAAACAATAATTAGTTTTTAATAACCAATTCAATAATTCATGACTTTAACTTAATAAATTCTACGATCAATTGTCGATCGCACCCTTTAGAAATATCAATCACTGTAAATGTTTAAACGACAATTAGTTATCAATAACCAATTCAATAATTCATTACTTTAACTTAAATGTTGCAATCAATTGTCGTTCTCACCCTTTAGACATAGCAATAACTATAAATGTTTAAACAACAGTTAGTTTTCAATAACCAATTCAATAAATAATTACTTTTAATTAATATAATGTTGCGATCAATTTTCGATCGCACCCTTTAGACATATCAATCACTGTAAATATTTAAACAACAATTAGTTTTCAATAACCGATTCAATAATTCATTATATTAACTTAATATAATGTTGCGATCAATTATCGATTGCACCCTTTAGAAATATCAATCAATTTTAATGTTTAAACAACATTTAGTTTTCAATAACCAATTCAAATTTTTATTACTTTAACTTAATATAATGTTGCGATCAATTATCGATCGCACCCTTTAGACATATCAATCACTGTTAATGTGTAGACAACAACAAATCTTCAATAACCAATTAAATAATTCATTACTTTAACTTAACATAATGTTGCGATCAATTGTCGATCGCACCCTTTAAACATATTAAGCACTGTAAATGTTTAAACAAAAATTAGTTTTCGATAACCAATTCAATAATTCATTACTTTAACTTAATATGTGACGTCGAGCCCTTACCCGATTATTAACCTGATAAGGATCCAACGTCACATTATCCAATTACAATTACTATTAATTATTCCTTTATCAATAATATATCTCATTATTCGATTTATAAATCAAAACATTGATCACATATAGACTAATAAAATTATTAATCATATATCATCTCAAGTACTTAATTATACAGTATTATTAGTTATTTACATATCGGGTGTCCAGACAATAAGTTTCGTCTTAGCCCGGAGGCCATTTCTTCATACATTCCTCAAATCTTTCTTTACTATATAAACACCATTGTAGATTATGCCTATAATTAACATAATCATCCTGCATTATACAAATTACTATCCCTTGTTCTGCTAACTTCATACACTTTATATAGTGACCCGCTCTAGTATTTTCTTGGAACCAAAACTTCATACCTACGTGTCCAGGACGTACCTCGCTCCCGATTGCTTTTTTTCCTGGATTGTTTTAAATAAAAGAAAAATAAAACATGGAAAATAAAATGTCAGGCAACAATGCCTGGTTTGTACCCCGTGTCCGGGTCATTTTCATTACAAACCAACCAATCAACAAGTTCAAACAATAACAATCACAATCATAAAATACTTTCAATCATCATAAAACAAACATAGTCATTAATTAATTTTTCAGGAATTCATTATTTTAAGAATTCAAGTTAGTTGAATTCTCATGTGTTCAATATGTCACAATAGAGTCAAATATATTAATATTTCATTATTCAATAACACTTCTTACATTCTTTAACCATTAAGGTAGCTTAAATGCTTGTTCACTTTTAATATTATGGATAGCCCTTTAAGTATAACCTATGGAGGAAACGGAATTGGTTCGGCCCGAGAGCCGCTAATAGACCTGAAGGCCGCCGATAGACCCGAGGGCTGCCGATAGATCCGAGGGCTGCCGATATACCCGAAGGCCGAATCATCATCATCATCATCTCATTTCGTTTAAACTTCAGGGCAAAGTGCTCTTCTAGTTCCTTAGGCATGCCTTTCGTCCTCTAACGGTATTCTACAAAGGCTATCGCTTTAATTCATCTTCTATATTTTTATTCCATTGAAATTTTCTTTCATCAAATACTAATGATACCATTGTCATTTGATTCAAATACTAATAATCACATTATTTCCATCTCAAGTAGGATGCATAAGCATCCAATACCATCCCTAAGTCCAACATTTCTTTTAAATGCTCTTTTGTAAGATCTTTATTTATGTCATCTTTATATTTATTTATGAATCATCTCATTTTATGTATGCTTGTTATGTTATATATATCAAGTAAAAGTGTTGGTATGAATTTTGTTATATAGTTTTAACAATTCCAGTTATCGGATAAACTGAATAGCTTGGCTTTGATTTAGCATAACTTATTCTATTGATGTCCAATTAGCTTCAAAACACTTCTAAAATTTCTATTACTCATCCTAGTATGTTATTATGGCTTTACTTATCATTAATTTAGGGTCTAAGTATTTTTAGTTATCTCATTTGTACATTCCAGTTTTACTGGAATTCCTGGACAGTGTAACAGAGCATTTTTCTATTGAGTTGGAACCTTATCAAAATACCTCCAATTGTCATGATCTTTGGTGTGTCTCTTAATTGATGTCTTAACTCTTTGCTGTTTAAATTTCAGAGTATTTGGCTTAGGTTAGCTCAGGTTTTGGTATGCAACAAAATTAGGTTACCAAACTGCCCTGTCAGGGACAGTTTGTATGTATTGGACTTTTAACATCAAAACGGCTTATCAAATAAATTTATTTCCCTCTCAAACTTTTCAGTCTAGTAATAGACATGTAACCAAACCTTTTTCCTTTACAACATTTTCGGAATCATCCTATAACTATTTTTCACGTTTGGGTCAAGTTCCAGATCTGCCCTGTTTATGGACAGTCTGAGTGTATGGTCTTCCTAACATAAAAAGGGGTATCAAATGAGCTTATTTATTTACCAAATTTTACAGATAGTTAGTAGACAAGTAAAGGAACATTTCATTCTTCTATGTCTTGGTTTAATTATGTCTCAACTGTTTTTTTTTTTTTTAAATTCAGCCAAGCTAGAGGACAGTTTCTAAATTTTCTGGGACACACTGAACTTGTTTCCAAAACCATATCAATATACTCAAACAAGTATCAATCACCACAAATCTATTATTTCTTAGTGCCACACACATAAAATAAGTCTCTATTACCTTTGTAGCTTATGTCCATGATTCAAAAATATTTTTCATAATTTTTAAACCATCAAACAAATATATACACCACCATAAAAACCATTATAGCATGTAAACAATATAAAACATGAAATCAACAACAAAACCTTTAGGGATTAGGGTACAAACCTCACTTGAGAGCTTCCTTCTAGGCTTTTTCTTGCTCCTTATGATCTTCCTTTGGTTCTACTAACCATGAAAACAAGATTTTAGCATTCATCTTCACAAGATTCAACCATAAACAACACTAATATCAACTTTACATGCTAACTTGGGTACTTCTCTTTCTAATACCATAACTATCAAACTAATAACATAACCAAGGGCTTTTTAACCATTAAAATCATCTCCTTAACCTCAAGACCTCATTACCATGCGAAGCTAAGTTCAAATCACCCATGAATGAAAACTAGGGTTTGATAGTCTTACCTTGATTCTTGCCAAATCTTGTTGTTTATATGCTTGTTTTCTTTACTTGAATGGTGTTTCTAGGATGTGAAGAAGATAGAGAAGGGAATTTGGGAGTTAGTTGGTAGAAGTAGAAGAAGAAAAATGGAGTTATGGTGCTCCTTAGGGTGGTCGGCCAAGCTTGCTAGAGAGGAGAAGATGAAGCTTTCTTGAAGAATGAAGAATTATGGTGAATTTTCTAGATCCCCTCCACTTATATACTCGTCTTCATTTGGGTAATTGTCAAATGGTCCTTCAACTTTCTAATAATTCTATTTCATGACCACAAACTTTATTCTATTTACATCTAGGTGAATACTTTTCATTTCTATTCATTTAGGTCCCTTGACCAACTTTGACCTTTCCCTAAATTAATTTAGAATTAACTTTTGATCCCACTAGTACTGGGAAATTAAAGAAAATGGCCAACTCTTTCTATAGCTCATTGTATTTATTTTATCACCTTTTAGGTGGAAAATGACCAAAATGCCCTTGGACGTTCCTAATAATTACCATTATGCCACTAGTACCCAAGTTGCACTTCTTATAGGTCTAAATTATCGCTAATAACTTATTTACTATTCTAATGAAGAAATAAAATTTTATCAATAAAATTCTAGCCAATAATTGCGGACCTTACAACCCTACCCCCCTTAAGAAAGTTTCGTCCTCGAAACTTTACCTGTATCGAATAGGTAGGGATATTGCCTCCTCATGTACTCTTCTGTTTCCCATGTGGCTTCTTCTACTGCGTGATGATTTCTCCATAATACCTTGACTAGAGGAACGGACTTGTTTCTCAACTGCTTCACTTCTTTAGCCAATTTCTTCACCGGCTCTTCTTCATAAGACAAGTCCGGTTGAACCTCTATTTCCTCTTTTCTTATCACATGGGAAGGGTCTGAACGATATCTTCTAAGCATCGACACATGGAATACGTTATGAATCTTTTCTAGCTCTGGTGGTAATGCTAACCTATAGGCTAGGGCCTACTCGTTCTATCACCTCATATGGCCCAATAAACCTAGGAGTTAGCTTTCCCTTTCGCCCAAATTGAAGTATCTTCTTCCATGGCGATACTTTTAAGAAGACCTTATCTCCTACCTCAAATTCGATGTCCTTTCTCTTCAAATCAGCATAGGACTTTTGACGATCCGAGGCTTCCTTAAACTTATCTCGAATAATTTTCACTTTTTCTTTTGTCTCTCGGATCATCTCTGGTCCTATCACTTTAGTTTCGGACAATTCGGTCCAGCAGAGAGGTGTTCTACATTTTCTTCCATATAATGCTTCATAAGGAGCCATCTGATACAAGCATAGCAGAAGGTCCAATCACGCGTTCAAAAGTAAGGAAGCTGCAAGCTGAATTTAGGGAATTAGCTAATGCTTATGTTGAACGAATGAATGAAGAAATTATCAAGGAAGAAGATAGAAAATCAATGGAGACAAGAATCACCAAAATGCAGCCTGTACACTTGTGTTTGGCCTGCAGCATCTGAGGAGACAAGAATCACCTTCTCAAAATATGGCTGAAGGATTTTTCTACATTGATGGGCAAATACAATACTGATTCTATTATCAAATGATAGCAAAGTTAAAGAGGACATCTTAAGCTTTTCAACACATCAAGAATCAACTTAGTTGGATTGGTATAGCTCAAGTTATTGCATCTGGAAGTTGGAAGAAAAGATTTAGGCGGGATTGACTAGTCATCTTTAGTTATCACAAGATTTGTTTCCTTTTCTTTTTATCTTGCAAGTCAGAATTTGGCTATTTTTAATGTCTTGATTTATTTCCTTATTTTTAGAAATTAATTAGGGTTTATAATATTTGTTCCCTATATGAAGGAACAAGACAGCTTTTATAATCAGTTTTTTTGGAGAAATTAAAAAGAGATCTTTTCAAGAGCCATATATTGTGTGCAAGTGAGGTTGTGACTGCTTCTCTTGTTGAACCAAGAAGTTGGATCTAATTATCAAGGTAATTCTGTCTTGTGTGTCTTGATTCCAAGTTCTTGTACTTTCTTATCCCAATCACTTGTGTTTCTAAGGATAGGTTTCTTAGGGGTGCAATAGGGAGGGTTTTAATCTTGTGTTTATCTTTGGGATCAACTGTGTGTTGGGGTTTCGGTTTCTCTATAAACCTGGGGTTTCTGCATCACCATCTGTATACTTGATTAGTAGCTATTGTTGTAGGCAAATTCTACTAATGACAAGTATTTTTCCCAGCTACCACCAAATTCAAGTATACAACACCGAAGCATCTCTTCTAGTATCTGAATTACCCTCTCCGACTGTCCATCTGTCTGAGGGTGGAAGGCCGTACTAAAATGTAATCGGGTTCCCATAGCATCATGTAGCTTCTTCCAAAATCTGGAAGTGAATCTGGGATCCCTATCTGATATGATCGAGGAAGGAACACCATGTAACCTTACTATTTCCTTTATGTACAGTTCTACCAATCTTTCCAAGGAATAATCCATCCGGACTGGCAGAAAGTGTGCTGACTTTGTCAGTCGATCAACTATAACCCATATAGCATCGTGTTTCTCTCGGGTCAAGGGTAACCCTACTACGAAATCCATGGTTACCCTATCCCATTTCCACTCCGGTATGCTTATGGGTTGTAATAATCCAGAAGGCACTTGATGTTCAGCCTTCACTTGTTGACATATTAAGCATTTGCCCACAAATTCGACTATGCTTTTTTCATACCTGGCCACCAAAACATTGCTTTTAACTCTTGAAACATCTTTGTAGCGCCTGGGTGGACAGCAAAAGCTTATTGATGAGCTTCTTTCAGAATCATATCTCGTACGCCCAATTCGGTTGGTACATATAGTCGGTCCTTGTAATATAGTCCGCCATTAGCTTTCTGCTGAAACTCGGTAGGCTTTCCGTCTGATATCCTTTTTAACCATTCTCCTACCTTTGGATCCAACTTTTGAGCTTCCAATATGTGTGGCACCAAATCAGGTTTCGCTCGTAATTCAGCCACAAGAGCATTATCTTTCAAGCTCAGATTAGCCATTAATATTGCCAATGTATATGTAGATTTCCTACTCAGAGTGTCTGCTATTTTATTTGCCTTTCTTGGATGGTAGTCAATCACACAATCATAGTCCTTTAAGAACTCCATCTATCGGCGCTGTCTTAAGTTCAGCTCCTTCTGAGTAGGAAGGTATTGGAGGCTCTTATGATATGTGTAAATATAACACTTCTCGCCATACAAGTAATGTCTCCATATATTTAAGGCAAACACAATGGCCACTAACTCTAAATCATGTGTGGGATAATAACGTTCATGAGGCTTCAGATGTCTAGAAGCATAAGCTATCACCTTCCCATCTTGCATTAGAACACACCCCAATCCTTGTAAGGAAGCATCGCTGTAGATACCATATTCCTTCCCTTCCTCCGGTTGTACTGATATAGGAGCTTCAGTTAATAATTTCTTCAAACGTTCGAATCTTTCTTGGCATCTACTTGTCCATTCAAACTTTACTCCTTTATGCAACAATCGAGTTAATGGATTAACTACGGAGGAAAATCCCTATACGAATCGACGATAATATCCAGCTAATCCAAGGAAGCTCCTTAACTCCTCCACATTCTTTGGGGGTTTCCATGCAAGTATAGCTTCTACCTTCTTTGGATCCACACTGATTCCTTCTTTCGATACCACATGTCCTAAGAAGGTTACTTTCTCCATCCAGAAATCGCATTTACTCAGCTTGGCATATAATTTCTATTCCTTTAATGTTTGTAGCACTATCCTCAAATGTCTGTCATGTTCCTCTGGAGTCATAGAATACACCAAGATATCATCAATAAATACCACCACAAACTGATATAATGTTGCGATCAATTGTCGATCGCACCCTTTAGAAATATCAATCACTATAAATATTTAAACAACAATTAGTTTTCAATAACCAAATAAATATTTCACTACATTAACTTAATATAGTGTTGCGATCAATTGTCGATCGCACCCTTAAGACATATGAATCATTGTAAATGTTAAAACAACACTTAATTTTCAATAACCAATTCAATAATTCATTACTTTAACTTAATATAATGTTGCCATCAATAGTCGATCGCACCCTTTAGACATATCAATCCCTGTAAATGTTTAAACAACAACTAGTTTTCAATAACTAATTCAATAATTCATTACTTTAACTTAACGTAATATTGCGATCAATTGTCGATCGCACCCTTTAGACATATCCATCAATGTAAATGTTTAAACAACAACTAATCTTAAATAACCAATTCAATAATTCATTACTTTAACTTAACGTAATGTTGCGATCAATTGTCGATCGAACCCTTTAGGCATATCAATCACTTTAAATGTTTAAAGAACAACTAATCTTCAATAAACAATTCAATACTTTATTACTTTAACTTAATATAATGTTGCGATCAATTGTCAATGCACTATTTTGATAAATGATTAAACAACAATTAGTTTTCAATAACTAATTCAATAATTCATTATTTTAACTTAATATATTGTTGCGATCAATTGTCGATCACACCCTTTAGACATATCCATCACTGTAAATGTTTAAACAACAACTAATCTTTAATAACCAATTCAATAATTCATTACTTTAACTTAACGTAATGTTGCGATCAATTGTTGATCGCACCCTTTAGACATATCAATCACTGTAAATGTGTAGACAACAACAAATCTTCAATAACCAAATAAATAATTCATTACTTTAACTTAATATAATGTTGCGATCAATTGTCGATTGCACCCTTTAGACATATCAATCACCGTAAAAGTTTAAACAACAATTAGTTTTCAATAACCAATTAAATAATTCATTACTTTAACTTAATATAATGTTGCAATCAATTGTCGATTGCACCCATTAGACATATCAATCACCGTAAAAGTTTAAACAACAATTAGATTTCAATAACCAATTCAATAATTCATTACTTTAACTTAATATAATGTTGCGATCAATTGTCGATCGCACCCTTTAGACATATCAATCATTGTAAATATTTAAACAATAATTACTTTTTCAATAACCAATTCAATAATTCAATACTTTAACTTAATATAATATCGCGATCAATTGTCGATCGCACCCTTTAGACATATCAATCACTGTAAAAGTTTAAACAACAATTAGTTTTCAATAACCAATTCAATAATTCATTACTTTAACTTAATATAATATTGCGATCAATTGTCGATCGCACCCTTTAGACATATCAATCACTATAAATTTTTAAACAACAATTAGTTTACAATAACTAATTCAATAATTCATTACTTTAACTTAATATAATGTTGCGATCGATTGTCGAACGCACCCTTTAGACTTATCAATCAGTGTAAATGTTTAAACAACAATTAGTTTTCAATAACTAATTCAATAATTCATTACTTTAACTTAATATAATGTTGCGATCAATTGTCGATCGCACCCTTTAGACATATCAATCACTGTAAATGTATTAACAACAATTAGTTTTCAATAACCAATTCAGTAATTCATTACTTTAACTTAATATAATGTTGCGATCAATTGTCGATCGCATCCTTTAGACAAATGAATCACTGTAAATGTTTAAACAACAATCAGTTTTCAATAAGCAATTCAATAATTCATTACTTTAACTAAATAAATATTGCGATAAATTGTCGATCGCACCCTTTAGACATATCAATCACTGATAATGTTTGAACAACAATTAGTTTTCAATAACCAATTCAATAAATCATTACATTAACTTAATATAATGTTGCGATCAATTGTGGATCGCACCCTTAGACATATCAATAACTGTAAATGTTTAAACAACAATTAGTTTTCAATAACAAATTCATTAATTCATTACTTTAACTAAATATAATGTTGCGATCAATTGTCAATCGCACCCTTTAGACATATCAATAACTGTAAATATTTTAACAACAATTAATTTTCAATAACCAATTCAATAATTCATTTCTTTAACTATATATAATGTGGCGATCAATTGTCGATCGCACCCGCTAGACATATCAATCACCGTATAAGTCTAAACAATAATTAATTTTCAACAACCAATTCAATAATTCATTACTTTAACTTATTATAATGTTGCGATAAATTGTCGGTCGCACCCTTTAGACATATCAATCACTGTAAATGTTTAAACAACAATTAGTTTTAACTAACCAATTCCGTAATTAATTACTTTTAACTTAATATAATGTTGCGATCAATTGTCGATCGCACCCTTTAGACATATCAATCAGTTTTAATGTGTAAACAAAAGCTAATCTTCAATAATAAATTAAATAATTCATTACTTTAAATTTAAATAATGTTGCGATCAGTTGTCGATCGCACCCTTTAGACATATCAATCACTGTAAATGTTTAAACAAGAATTAGTTTTCAATAACCAATTCAATAATTCATTACTTTAACTTAATATAATGATGTGATCAATTGTCGATCGCACTCTTTAGACAAATCAGTCACTGTAAATGTTTTAACAACAATAAGTTTTCAATAA
This sequence comes from Cardiospermum halicacabum, assembly GCA_031304145.1. NCBI lineage: Eukaryota > Viridiplantae > Streptophyta > Magnoliopsida > Sapindales > Sapindaceae > Cardiospermum > Cardiospermum halicacabum. Next base: position 15,236,669 of record CM062391.1, on the reverse strand, counting down.
CCATTTCAATAATTCATTACTTTAACTTAATGTAATGTTGCGATCAATTGTCAATCGCACCCTTTAGACATATTAATCACTATAAATGTTTAAACAACAATTAGTTTTCAATAACCAATTCAATAATTCATTACTTTAACTTAATATAATGTTGCGATCAATTGTCAATCGCACCCTTTTGATATATTTATCACTGTAAATGTTTAAACAACAACTAATCTTCAATAACCAATTCAATAATTCATTAATTTAACTTAACGTAATTTTGCGATCAATTGTCAATCGCACCCTTAAGACATATTTATCACTGTAAATGTTTAAACAACAACTAATCTTCAATAACCAATTCAATAATTAATTACTTTAACTTAACGTAATGTTGCGATCAATTTTTGATCGCACCCTTTAGACATATCAATCACTGTAAATGTTTAAACAACAATTAGTTTTTAATAACCAATTCAATAATTCATTACTTTAACATAATATAATATTGCGATCAATTGTCTATCGCACCCTTTATACATATCAATCTTTTTAAATGTTTAAGCATTATTTAGTTTTCAATAACCAATTCAATAATTCAGTACTTAAACTTAATATAATGTTGCGATCAACAGTTGATCGCACCCTTTAGACATATCAATCACTATAAATGTTTAAACAACAAATAGTTTTCAATAACCAATTAAATAATTCATTAGTTTAATTTAATATAATATTGCGATCAATTGTCGATCGCACCCTTTAGACATGTCAATCACTGTAAATGTTTAAACAACAATTAGTTTTCAATAACCAATTCAGTTATTAATTACTTTAACTTAATATAATACTGCGATCAATTGTCGATCGCACCCTTTAGACATAGACAACAATAAATCTTCAATAACCAAGTAAATAATTCATTACTTTAACTTGATATAATGTTGCGATCGATTGTCGATCGCACCCTTTACACAAATCAATTACTGTAAATGTTTAAACAACAATTAGTTTTCAATAACCAATTCAATAATTCATTACTTTAACTTAATATAATATTGCGATCAATTGTCGATCGCACCCTTTAGACATATCAATCACTGTAAATGTGTGGACAACAACAAATCGTGAATAACCAATTAAATATTATATTACTTTAACTTAATATAATGTTGTGATCAATTGTCAATCGCACATTTTAGATATATGCATTAAAAATGTGTAGACGACAACAAATCTTCAATAACCAATTAAATAATTCATTACTTTAACTTAATATAATGTTGCGATTAATTGTCGACCGCACGCTCTAGACATATCAATCACTATAAATGTTTAAACAAAAATTAGTTTTCAATAACCAATTAAATAATTCATTACTTTAGCTTAATATTATGTCGCGATCAATTTTCGATCGCACCCTTTAGACATATCAATCACTGTAAATGTTTAAACAACAATTAGTTTTCAATAACCAATTCAATAATTCATTACTTTAACTTAATATAATTTCGATGAATTGTCGATCCCACCCTTTAGACATATCAATCACTGATAATGTTTAAACAACAATTAGTTTCCAATAACCAATTAAATAATTCATTACTTTAACTTAATATAATATTGCGATCAATTGTCCATCGCACCCTTTTGACATATCAATCACTGTAAATGTGTAGACAACAACAAATTTTCAATAACCAATTAAATAATTCATTACCTTAACTTATTATAATGTTGCCACCAATTGTCGATCGCACCCTTTAGAAATATAAGTCAGTGGTAATGTTTAAACAACAATTAGTTCACTATCAATACAATAATTCAATACTTTAACTTAATATAATATTGCGATCAATTGTCTATCGCACCCTTTAAACATATCAATAACTGTAAATGTTTAAACATTAATTAGTTTTCAATAACCAATTCAATAATTCATTACGTTAACTTAATATAATGTTGCGATCAATTGTCGATCCCACCCTTTAGTCATATCAATCACTGTAAATGTTTAAACAACAATTAGTTTTCAATAACCAATTCAATAATTCATTACTTTAACTTAATATAGCGTGGCGACCATCTCTCGATCGCACCCTTTAGACATATCAATCACTATAAATGTTTAAACAACAATTTGTTTTCAATAACCAATTCAATAGTTCATTACTTTAACTTAATGTAATGTTGCGATCAATTGTCGATCGAACCCTTTAGACATATTAATCACTGATAAAGTTTAAACAACAATAAGTTTTCAATAACCCATTAAATAATTCATTACTGTAACTTAATATAATATTGCGATCAATTGTCCATCGCACCCTTTTGACATATCAATCACTGTAAATGTGTAGACAACAACAAATTTTCAATAACCAATTAAATAATTCATTACTTTAACTTATTATAATGTTGCCATCAATTGGAGATCGTACCCTTTATAGACATATCCATCACTAATAATGTTTAAACAACAATTAGTTCACAATAACCAATACAATAATTCATTACTTTAACTTAATATAATATTACGATCAATTGTCGATCGCACCCTTTTGACATATCAATCATTGTAAATATTTTAACAACAATTAGTTTTCAGTAACCAATTAAATAATTCATTACTTTAACTTAATATAATGTTGCGATCAATTGTTGATCGCACCCTTTATACATATCAATCACTGATAATGTTTAAACAATAATTAGTTCACAATAACCAATACAATAATTCAATACTTTAACTTAATATAATATTACTAACAATTGTCGATCGCACACTTTTGACATATCAATCATTGTAAATATTTTAACAACAATTAGTTTTCAATAACCAATCAAATAATTCATTACTTTAACTTAATATAATGTTGCGATCAATTGTCGATCGCACCCTTTAGACATATCAATCACTGATAATGTTTAAACAACAATTAGTTTTTAATAACCAATACAATAATTCATTACTTTAACTTAATATAATATTGCGATCAATTGTCTATCGCACCCTTTAAACATATCAATCCTTTTAAATGTTTAAACATTAATTAGTTTTCAATAACCAATTCAATAATTCATTACTTTAACTTAATATAATGTTGCAATCAATTGTCGATCGCACCCTTTAGACATATCAATCACTTTAAATGTTTAAACAACAATTAGTTTTCAATAACCAATTCAATAATTCATTACTTTAATTTAATATAATATTGCGATCAATTGTCGATCGCACCCTTTAGACATATCAATCACTGTAAATGTGTAGACAACAACAAATCTTGAATAACCAATTAAATATTATATTACTTTAACTTAATAAAATGTTGCGATCAATTGTCGATCGCACCTTTTAGAGATATGCATTATAAATGTGTAGACGACAACTATTCTTCAATAACCAATTAAATAATTCATTACTTTAACATAATATAATATTGCGATCAATTATCGATCGCACCAATTAAACATATCAATCACTCTAAATTATTAAACAACAATTAGTTTTCAATAACCAATTCGATAATTCATTACTTTAACTTAATATAATGTTGCAATCAATTGTCGATCGCACGCTTTAGACATATCAATCACTATAAATGTTTAAACAATAATTAGTTTTCAATAACCAATTCAATAATTCATTACTTTAACTTAACATAATGTCGCGATCAATTTTCGATCACACCCTTTAGATATATCAATCACTGTAAATGTTTAAACAACAATTAGTTTTCAATAACCAATTCAATAATTCATTACTTTAACTTAATATAATTGCGATCAATTGTCGATCGCACCCTTTAGACATATCAATCACTGATAATGTTTAAACAACAATAAGTTTCCAATAACCAATTAAATAATTCATTACTTTAACAGAATATAATATTGCGATCCATTGTCCATCGCACCCTTTTGACATATCAATCACTGTAAATGTGTAGACAGAAACAAATTTTCAATAACCAATTAAATAATTCATTACCTTAACTTATTAAAATGTTGCCATCTATTGTCGATCGCATCCTTTAGACATACCAATCACTGATAATGTTTAAACAACAATTAGTTCACAATAACCAATACAATAATTCATTACTTTAACTTAATATAATATTGCGATGAATTGTCTATCACACCCTTTAAACATATCAATCACTGTAAATGTTTAAACATTAATTATTTTTCAATAACCAATACAATAATTTATTAATTTAACTTAATATAATATTGCGATCAATTGTCTATCGCACCATTTAAACATATCAATCACTATAAATGTTTAAACATTAATAAGTTTTCAATAACCAATTCAATAATTCATTACTTTAACTTAATATAATGTTGCGATCAATTGTCCATCGCACCCTTTAGACATATGAGTCACTAGTAATGTTTAAACAACAATTAGTTCACAATAACCAATACAATAATTCATTAGTTTAACTTAATATAATATTGCGATCAATTGTCTATCCCACCATTTAGACATATCAATCACTGTAAATGTTTAAACAACAATTAGTTTTCAATAACCAATTCAATAATTCATTACTTTAACTTAATATAACGTGGCGACGATCTGTCGATCGAACCCTTTAATCATATCAATCATAGTAAATGTTTAAACAACAATTCGTTTTTAATAACCAATTCAATATTTCATTACTTTAACTTAATGTAATGTTGTGATCAATTGTCGATCGCACCCTTTAGACTTATTAATCAATGATAATGTTTAAACAACAATTAGTTTCCAATAACCAATTAAATAATTCATTACTTTAACTTAATATAATATTGCGATCAATTGTCCATCGCACCCTTTTGACATATCAATCACTGTAAATGTGTAGACAACAACAAATTTTCAATAACCAATTAAATAATTCATTACTTTAACTTATTATAATGTTGCTATCTATTGTCGATCGCATCCTTTACACATATCAATCACTGATAATGTTTAAACAACAATTAGTTCACAATAACCAATTTAATAATTCATTACTTTAACTTAATATAATATTGCGATGAATTGTCTATCGCACCCTTTAAACATATCAATCACTGTAAATGTTTAAACATTAATTAGTTTTGTATAACAAATACAATAATTCATTACTTTAACTTAATATAATTTTGTGATCAATTGTCTATCGCACCCTTTAAACATATCAATCACTGTAAATGTTTAAACATTAATTAGTTTTAAATAAACAATTCAATAATTCATTACTTGAACTTAATATAATGTTGCGATCAATTGTCTATCCCACCCTTTATACATATCAATCACTGTAAATGTTTAAACAACAATTAGTTTTCAATAACCAATTCTATAATTCATTACTTTAACTTAATATCAAGTGGCGACTATCTGTCGATCGCACCCTTTAGACATATCAATCACTGTAAATGTTTAAACAAAAATTTGTTGTCAATAACGAATTCAATAGTTCATTACTTTAACTTAATGTAATGTTGTGATCATTTGTCGATTGCACCCTTTAGACTTATTAAACAATGATAATGTTTAAACAACAATTAGTTTCCAATAACCAATTAAATAATTCATTACTTTAACTTAATATAATATTGCGATCAATTGTCCATCGCACCTTTTAGACATATCAATCACTGTAAATGTGTAGACAACAACAAATTTTCAATAACCAATTAAATAATTCATTAATTTAACTTATTATAATGTTGTCATCTATTGTCGATTGTACCCTTTAGACATATCAATCACTGATAATATTTAACAACAATTAGTTCACAATAACCAAAAAAATAATTCATTACATTAATTTAATATAATATTGCGATGAATTGTCTTTCGCATCCTTTAAACATATCAATCACTGTAAATGTTTAAACATTAATTAGTTTTCAATAACCAATTCAATAATTCATTACTTTAACTTAATATAATATTGCGATCAATTGTCTATCGCACCCTTTAAACATACACTTTAAATGTTTAAACATTAATTAGTTTTCAATAACCAATTCAATAATTCATTACTTTAACTTAATTTAATGTTGCGATCAATTGTCGATCGCACCTTTAGACATATCAATCACTTTAAATGTTTAAACAACAAATAGTTTTCAATAACCAATTCAATAATTCATTACTTTAATTTAATATAATATTGCGATCAATTGTCGATCGCACCCTTTAGACATATCAATAACTGTAAATGTGTAGACAACAACAAATCTTGAATAACCAATTAAATATTATATTACTTTAACTTAATAAAATGTTGCGATCAATTGTCGATCGCACCTTTTAGACATATGCATTATAAATGTGTAGACGACAACTATTCTTCAATAACCAATTAAATAATTCATTACTTTAACATAATATAATATTGCGATCAATTATCGATCGCACCAATTAAACATATCAATCACTCTAAATTATTAAACAACAATTAGTTTTCAATAACCAATTCGATAATTCATTACTTTAACTTAATATAATGTTGCAATCAATTGTCGATCGCACGCTTTAGACATATCAATCACTATAAATGTTTAGACAATAATTAGTTTTCAATAACCAATTCACTAATTCATTACTTTAACTTAACATAATGTCGCGATCAATTTTCGATCGCACCCTTTAGACATATCAATCACTGTAAATGTTTAAACAACAATTAGTTTTCAATAACCAATTCAATAATTCATTACTTTAACTTAATATAATTGCGATCAATTGTCGATCGCACCCTTTAGACATATCAATCACTGATAATGTTTAAACAACAATAAGTTTCCAATAACCAATTAAATAATTAATTACTTTAACAGAATATAATATTGCGATCCATTGTCCATCGCACCCTTTTGACATATCAATCACTGTAAATGTGTAGACAGCAACAAATTTTCAATAACCAATTAAATAATTCATTACCTTAACTTATTAAAATGTTGCCATCTATTGTCGATCGCATCCTATAGACATACTAATCACTGATAATGTTTAAACAACAATTAGTTCACAACAACCAATACAATAATTCATTACTTTAACTTAATATAATATTGCGATGAATTGTCTATTGCACCCTTTAAACATATCAATCACTTTAAATGTTTAAACATTAATTAGTTTTCAATAACCAATACAATAATTCATTAATTTAAATTAATATAATATTGCGATCAATTGTCTATCGCACCATTTTAACATATCAATCACTGTAAATGTTTAAACATTAATAAGTTTTCAATAACCAATTCAATAATTCATTACTTTAACTTAATATAATGTTGCGATCAATTGTCCATCGCACCCTTTAGACATATGAGTCACTAGTAATGTTTAAACAACAATTAGTTCACAATAACCAATACAATAATTCATTAGTTTAACTTAATATAATATTGCGATCAATTGTCTATCCCACCATTTAGACATATCAATCACTGTAAATGTTTAAACATTAATTAGTTTTCAATAACCAATTCAATAATTCATTACTTTAACTTAATATAATATTGCGATCAATTGTCTATCGCACCCTTTAAACATACACATTAAATGTTTAAACATTAATTAGTTTTCAATAACCAATTCAATAATTCATGACTTTAACTTAATATAATGTTGCGATCAATTGTCAATCGCACCCTTTAGACATATCAATCACTGATGATGTTTAAACAACAATTAGTTTCCAATAACCAATTAAATAATTAATTACTTTAACTTAATATAATGTAGCGATCAGATATCGATCGCACCTTTTAGACATATCAATCACTGATAATGTTTAAACAACGATTAGTTTTCAATAACCAATTCAACAATTTATTACTTTAATTTAATATAATGTTGCGATCAATTGTCGATCTCACCGTTTAGACATATCAATCACTGTATATGTTTAAACAACATTTAGTTTTCAATAACTAATTCAATAATTCATTACTTTAACTTAATATAATATTGCGATCAATTGTCGGTCGCACCCTCTAGACATATCAATCACTGAAAATGATTAAACAACAGCTAATCTTCTATAACCAATTCAATAATTCATTACTTTAACTTAATATGATGTTGCGATCAATTATCGATCTCACCCTTTACACATATGCATCACTGTAAATGTTGAAACAACTTCTAACCTTCAATAACCAATTCAATAATTCATTACTTTAACTTAATATAATGTTGCCATCAATTGTAGATCGCACCCTTTGGACATATCAATCTCTCTAAATGTTTAAACGACAATTAGTTTTCAATAACCAATTAAATAATTCATTATTTTAACATAATATAATGTGGCGATCAATTGTTGATCGCACCCTTTAGACATATCACTCATTGGAAATGTTTAAACAACAATAAGTTTTCAATAACCAATTCAATAATTCATTACTTTAACTTTATATAATGTTGCGATCAATTATCGATCTTACCCGTTTGACATATCAATCATTGTAAATATTTTAACAACAATTAATTTTCAATAACCAATTAAATAATTCATTAATTTAACTTAATATAATGGTGCGATCAATTGTCGATCGCACCCTTTAGACATATCAATCACTGATAATGTTTAAACAACAATTAGTTTTCAATAACCTATTTAATAATTCATTACTTTAACCTAATAAAATGTTGCGATCAATTGTCGATCGTACCCTTTGAAAATATCAATCACTGGTAATGTTTGAACAACAATTAGTTTTCAATAACAAATTCAATAATTCATTAGTTTAACTTAATATAATGTTGCGATCAATTGTCGATCGCACCCTTTAGACATATCAATCACTATAAATGTGTAGACAACAACAAATCTTCAATAACCAATTAAATAATTCAATACTTTAACTTAATATAATGTTGTGATCAATTGTCGTGCGCACCCTTTAGACATATCAATCACTGTAAATGTTTAAACAACAATTAGTTTTCAATAACCAATTCAATAATTCATTACTTAAACTTTATATAATGTTGCGATCAATTGTCGATCGCACACTTTAGACATATCAATCAATGCAAATGTTTAAACAACAATTAGTTTTCAATAACCAATTCAATAATTCATTACTGTAACTTAATATAATGTTGCAATCAATTGTCGATCGCACCCTTTAGAGATATCAATCACTGTAAATGTTTAAACAACAATTAGTTTTCGATAACCAATTCTATAATTAATTACTTTAACTTAATATAATGTGGCGATCAATTATCGATCGCACCCTTTAGACATATCAATCATTGGAAATGTTTAAACAACAATAAGTTTTCAATAAAGAATTCAATAATTCATTACTTTAACTTAATATAATATTGCGATCAATTGTCGATCGCACACTTTAAACATATCAATCACTGTAAATGTGTCGACGACAACAAATCTTCAATAACTAATTAAATAATTTATTACTTTAACTTAATATAATGTTGCGATCAATTGTCGATCGCACCCTTTAGACATATCAATCACTATAAATGTGTAGACAACAACAAATCTTCAATAACCAATTAAATAATTTATTACTTTAACTTAATATAATGTTGTGATCAATTTCCGACCGCACCCTTTAGACATATCAATCACTATAAATGTTTAAAAAACAATTAGTTTTCAATAACCAATTTGATAATTCATTACTTTAACTTTATATAATATTGCGATCAATTGTCGATCGCACCCTTTAGACATATCAATCACTGCAAATGTTTAAACAACAATTAGTTTTCAATAACCAATTCAATAATTCATTACTTTAACTTAATATAATGTTGCTATCAATTGTCGATCGCACCCTTTAGAGATATCAATCACTGTAAATGTTTAAACAACAATTAGTTTTCGATAACCAATTCTATAGTTCATTACTTTTACTTAATATAATGTGGCGATCAATTGTCGATCGCACCCTTTAGACATATCAATCATTGGAAATGTTTAAACAACAATAAGTTTTCAAAAAGGAATTCAATAATTCATTGCTTTAACTTAATATAATATTGCGATCAATTGTCGATCGGACCCTTTAAACATATCAATCACTGTAAATGTGTAAACGACAACAAATCTTGAATAACCAATTAAATAATTCATTACTTTAAATTAATATAATGTTGCGATCAATTGTTGATCGCACCCTTTAGACATATCAATCACTATAAATGTGTACACAACAACAAATCTTCAATAAACAATTAAATAATTCATTACTTTAACTTAATATAATGTTGTGATCAATTGTCTTGCGCACCCTTTAATCATATCAATCACTGTAAATGTTTAAACAACAATTAGTTTTTAATAACCAATTCAATAATTCATTACTTTAACTTTATATAATGCTGCGATCAATTGTCGATCGCACCCTTTAGACTTATCAATCACTGCAAATGTTTAAACAACAATTAGTTTTCAATAACAAATTCAATAATTCATTACTTTAACTTAATATAATGTTGCAATCAATTGTCGATCGCACCCTTTAGAGATATCAATCACTGTAAATGTTTAACAACAATTAGTTCACAATAATCAATACAATAATTCACTACTTTAACTTAATATAATATTGCGATGAATTGTCTATCGCACCCTTTAAACATATCAATCACTGTAAATGTTTTAACATTAATTAGTTTTCAATAACCAATTCAATAATTCATTACTTTAACTTAATATAATATTGCGATCAATTGTCTATCGCACCCTTTAAACATACATTGTAAATGTTTAAACATTAATTAGTTTTCAATAACAAATTCAATAATTCATGACTTTAACTTAATATAATGTTGCGATCAATAGTCAATCGCACCCTTTAGACATATCAATCACTGATGATGTTTAAACAACAATTAGTTTCCAATAACCAATTAAATAATTAATTACTTTAACTTAATATAATGTAGCGATCAGATATCGATCGCACATTTTAGACATATCAATCACTGATAATGTTTAAACAACGATTAGTTTTCAATAACCAATTCGACAATTCATTACTTTAATTTAATATAATGTTGCGATCAGTTGTCGATCGCACCGTTTAGACATATCAATCACTGTATATGTTTAAACAACATTTAGTTTTCAATAACTAATTCAATAATTCATTACTTTAACTTATTATAATATTGCGATCAATTGTCGGTCGCACCCTCTAGACATATTAATCACTGAAAATGATTAAACAACAGCTAATCTTCTATAACCAATTCAATAATTCATTACTTTAACTTAATATGATGTTGCGATCAATTATCGATCGCACCCTTTAGACATATGCATCACTGTATATGTTGAAACAACTTCTAATCTTTAATAACCAATTCAATAATTCATTACTTTAACTTAATATAATGTTGCGATCAATTGTCGATCGCACCCTTTGGACATATCAATCTCTCTAAATGTTTAAACGACAATTAGTTTTCAATAACCAATTAAATAATTCATTAGTTTAACTTAATATAATGTGGCCATCAATTGTTCATCGCACCCTTTAGACATATCACTCATTGGAAATGTTTAAACAACAATAAGTTTTCAATAAGGAATTCAATAATTCATTACTTTAACTTAATATAATAATGCGATCAATTGTCGATCGCACCCTTTAAACATATCAATCATTGTAAATGTGTAGACAACAACAAATCTTCAATAACCAATTAAATAATTCATTAATTTAACTTAATATAATGTTGCGATCAATTGTCGATCGCACCCTTTAGACATATCAATCACTATAAATGTGTAGACAACAACAAATCTTCAATAACCAATTAAATAATTCATTACTTGAACTTAATATAATGTTGCCATCAATTGTTCATCGCACCCTTTAGACATATCAATCACTGATAATGTTTAAACAACAATTAGTTCACAATAACCAATACAATAATTCATTACTTTAACTTAATATAATATTACGATCAATTGTCGATCGCACCCTTTTGACATATCAATCATTGTAAATATTTTAACAACAATTAGCTTTCAATAACCAATTAAATAATTCATTACTTCAACTTAATATAATGTTGCGATCAATTGTCGATCGCACGCTTTTGACATATCAATCATTGCATATGTTTAAACAACAATTAGTTTTCAATAACCAATTCAATAATTCATTACTTTAACTTTATATAATGTTGCGATCAATTGTCGATCTTACCCTTTTGACATATCAATCATTGTAAATATTTTAACAACAATTAGTTTTCAATAACCAATTAAATAATTCTTTACTTTAACTTAATATAATGGTAAGATCAATTGTCGATCGCACCCTTTAGACATATCAATCACTGATAATGTTTAAACAACAATTACTTTTCAATAACCTATTCAATAATTCATTACTTTAACTTAATAAAATGTTGCGATCAATTGTCGATCGTACCCTTTGAAAATATCAATCACTGATAATGTTTGAACAACAATTAGTTTTCAATAATAAATTCAATAATTCATTACTTTAACTTAATATAATGTTGCGATCAATTGTCGATCGCACCCTTTAGACATATCAATCACTATAAATGTGTAGACAACAACAAATCTTCAATAACCAATGAAATAATTCATTACTTTAACTTAATATAATATTGCGATCAATTGTCGATCGCTCCCTTTAGACATATCAATCACTGTAAATGTTTAAACATTAATTAGATTTCATTAACCAATTCTATAATTCATTACTTTAACTTAATATAATGTTGCGATCAATTGTCGATCGCACGCTTTAGACATATCAATCACTGAAAATGATTAAACAACAGCTAATCTTCTATAACCAATTCAATAATTCATTACTTTAACTTAATATGATGTTGCGATCAATTATCGATCGCATCCTTTAGACATATCCATCACTGTAAATGTTGAAACAACTTCTAATCTTCAATAACCAGTTCAATAATTCATTACTTTAACTTAATATAATGTTGCGATCAATTGTCAATCACACCTTTTGGACATATCAATCTGTCTAAATGTTTAAACGACAATTTATTTTCAATAACCAATTAAATAATTCATTACTTTAACCTAATATAATTTTGCGATCAATTGTCGATCGCACCCTTTAGACATATCAATCACTGATAATGTTTAAACAACAATTAGTTTTCAATAACCAATTCAATAATTCATTATTTTATTTTAATATAATATTGCGATCAATTGTTGATCGCACCCTTTAGACATATCAATTAGTGTAAATGTTTAAACAATAATTAGTTTTCAATAACCATTTCAATAATTCATTTCTTTAACTTAATATAATATTGCGATCAATTGTCGATCGCACCCTTTAGACATATCAATCACTGTAAATGTTTAAACAATAATTAGTTTTCAATAACCAATTCAATAATTCATTACTTTCACATAATATAATGTTGCGATCAATTGTCGATTGCACCCTTTAGACATATGAATCACTGTAAATGTTTAAACAACAATTAGTTTTCAATAGCCAATTCAAAATTTCATTACTTTAACTTGATATAATGTTGCGATCAATTGTCGATTGCACCCTTTAGACATATCAATTAGTGTTAATGTTTAAACAACAATAAGTTTTCAATAAGCAATTCAATAATTCATTACTTTAACATAATATAATGTTGCGATCAATTATCGATCGCACCCTTTAGACATATCAATCACTGATAATGTTTAAACAATAGTTAGTTTTCAATATTTTATTAAATAATTCATTACTTTAACTTTATATAGTGTTGCGATCAATTGTCGATCTGATACGGCAACAACTCAAGAACTAAGCATGAATCACCTCCGAATCAATAGATGTTCCCAAACCTAAATTTAATCAATCTAGAAGAACCCTTCACCCCCAAAACAACAAGGAATTGGTAACAAAGAGTATAGGATGTGAAAGAATTGAATTAACGTCACAAGTCAATACTTACTTGATTAGTTGAATCAATCCTTAAAGTAAAATAGTCTAGAATCAAACATTTATACTCTCAAAAATATTTTCTGATCAAGTCTGCCGCCAACGCACATAAAGAAGGGTTTAAATACCCTTTACTAATCAAACCCTAAAAAAAACCTAAAAATCTTAAAGGCTAGGCTATTAATCAGAGTCCCAAAACTAATTAATTCATGCACATGACTTTTAAGTGAGGCACATGCATATTAAATACATATCAGAATATTTTAAAGCCCAATATAATAAAATAAAAGAAGCCCAGATAAAGATAGCTAAGCCTAAGCCCATTTGGTTAGACTTGTGCTTTAGATATTTGGTCAAGTGTTTTAGCCTTCTGGACTTGGTTCCTCTAATGTGCATAAACACCTCGGCATCTCTTGAAGTTCTTCCCCAAGCTTGATCATCATATCCTCTTGAAGTTCTTGTGAAATCAATGCTTGTACATAAATCTGAGTGCTTTGAGTTTAAAAGAGCGTGATCTTGTAATTGGACCTGCTGGCATCATCAAGACTTCATCATTGCTTTGGTGAGTTGCATCATTCCCTCCCTCTTTAAAAGTATTCGACCTCGAATCAGAACCTACATTGATAAAAAGAGACAAATTAAAAACATTAAAAGTAGCACTAACACCATACTCACCTGGTAAATCCACCCTATAGGCATTATCGTTGATGCGCTCAAGTACTTAGAAAGGACCATCGCCTCTAGGATCGAGCTTCGACTTTCTTTGCTTAGGAAATCTTTCCTTCCTAAAATGTACCCAAACCCAATCTCCAGGTTCAAACTTCATCACCCTACGCCCTTGGTTGGCCTTTTGAGCATACTTCTTGTTCTTGTCCTCAATGTGCTGCCTAGCTTTCTCATGTATTGTTTTAACCACTTCTGCTCTTTGCTGCCCATCTATATTAACAATCTCATTCAAGGGCAGAGGCAACAAATCCAATGGAGTTAATGGGTTAAAACCATAAACAATCTCAAATGGAGAATAACATGTAGAAGAATGTATGCTCCTATTGTAAGCAAACTCTATCAGAGGTAAACAATCTTCCCAAGTTTTAAAATTTTTACCCACTATAGCACGCAATAAAGATCCTAAAGTTCGATTAACCACTTCAGTTTGGCCATCAGTTTGAGGATGACAAGTAGTAGAAAATAACAACTTAGTCCCCAATTTACCCCATAAAACACGCCAGAAGTGGCTTAAGAATTTAGAATCTCTGTCAGAAACAATTGTTTTAGGAATACCATGCAATCTAACCACATCCCTAAAGAACAAATCAGCAGTATGTGTAGCATCATCAGATTTATGACATGCAATAAAATGAGCCATTTTGCCAAATCTATCCACCACTAAAAAGATGCTATCACAACCTTTCCTGGTCCTAGGTAATCCTAACACAAAATCCATAGAGATATCAACCCAAGGACTATTAGGAACAGGTAGAGGGGTGTACAACCCGTAAGGCTGCACCTTGGACTTGGCTTGCCTACATGCTATACAACTAGAGCAAACTCTCTCAACATCCTTTTTCATGTTAGGCCAATAAAAATGCTCTTGTAATATATCAAGTGTTTTAGCAATACCAAAATGTCCCATCAAACCACCATTATGAGACTCCTTAATAAGCAATTCACGCATAGAACATGTAGGAATACAAAGCTTGTTATCTCTAAATAAATACCCATCATTCCTATAAAACTTCTTAAAGTCAACTTCTTCGCATGCATCATACACATTGGCAAAATCAGAATCTGATTTATACAATTCTTTTATATACTCAAATCCAATCAGCTTAGAACTAAGAGAAGAGATCAGAGCATACCTTCTAGATAATGCATCAGCAATCACATTTTCTTTACCTTGTTTGTATTGCACAACATATGGGAAAGTCTCTATGAACTCCAGCCACTTAGCATGCCTTTTATTCAACTTACCTTGGCCTTTAAGGTGCTTCAAACTTTCATGGTCAGTGTGAATCACGAATTCCTTAGGCCATAGATAATGCTGCCAGGTTTGTAGAGCTCTCACCAATGCATACAACTCCTTATCGGAAGTTGAATAATTCAACTGAGCACCATTCAACTTCTCACTAAAGTAAGCAATAGGTCGCTTTCCCTGCAACAAAACAACACCAATACCTATCCCAGAGGCATCACACTCTATTTCAAAAGAAGAAGAAAAATCAGGTAAACTCAAAATAGGAGCAGAACAAAGTTTATCTTTCAAAGTATTGAAAGCATGTTCCTGCGCCTCACCCCAAATAAAACCTACCTCCTTTTTAACAATCTCTGTCAATGGGGCTGCTATAGAGCTAAAATCCTTGACAAATCTCCTGTAAAAACTAGCAAGTCCATGAAAAGATCTTACCTGAGAAATACTTGTAGGTCGTGGCTGCTCCTTGATTGCCTTGACCTTCTCTTGGTCCACCTCAACCCCATTAGAAGAAACAACATAACCAAGAAAAGTAACACGATCAATGAAAAATATACACTTTTTCAACTTCGCATACAACTTTTCTGCCCTAAGTGCATCTAACACAGACTTAAGATGCTCAATATGCTCATCAATGCATTTGCTATAAATCAGTATGTCATCAAAATAAACCACAACAAATCTACCAATAAAAGATCTCAACACATGATTCATCAATCTCATGAAAGTGCTAGGGGCATTAGTTAACCCAAAAGGCATCACCATCCACTCATATAAACCATGTTTTGTTTTAAAAGCAGTTTTCCACTGATCACCAATTTTCATTCTAATCTGATGGTAACCACTCATTAAATCAATCTTGGTAAATACACAAACACCATTCAATTCATCAAGCATATCTTCTAACCTAAGTATAGGATGACGATACTTTACCATTATCTTATTAACAACTCTGCAATCTACACACATGCGCCAACTCTCATCCTTCTTAGGTACTAGAATAACCGGTACAGCACAAGGACTCAAACTTTCTCTTACATGTCCCTTTTGCAGCAACTCTTCAACCTGCTTTTGGATTTCCTTATTTTCTTCTGGGTTAGATCTATAAGCTGGTCTGTTTGGAATTTGTGCTCCGGGCATGAAATCAATTTGATGCTCTATTCCCCTAATAGGTGGCAACTCCTTGGGCAGGTCCTCAAGAAAAAGGTCTCCATATTCCTGCAATAAAGAAACAACACAACTAGGCAAACTTGGGTCAAGGTCAGATTCATTAAAGAAAGCTTCCTTGTACAAGAGTACAAACAAGCATTGACATTCCTTATAAGCAACCCTTACATCTCTCATTTTTGCATAGAAGTTTTGTTTTTTTCTGCCTTCTCTCTCATTTGGGCCTTTTAATTGAATTTCTTTTAAGGCCTCTTTCCCCTCTTTTCTTCTCTCATTCCCTGCCTCATCGTCTCTCTTTTCTTTTATTTTCAATTTCTGCTCTCCTTTTGCAAGGCTCTTAGCCTTCCCCTCAATTTTCGTCAATTCTTATTTTTCTTTAGTCTTTTCAACCTTTCTTTGTTGCATTACTTCCATACATGTTTTCAATTGCATTTGGTCTTCATAGACCTCTTTTGGTAGCAATGGAGCAAGAACAAACTTCTGATCCCCCATGGAAAATGAGTACCTATTCTTAAATCCATCATGTAACACTCTCCTATCATATTGCCAAGGTCTACCAAGCAATAAATGACTTGCATGCATAGGTACAACATCACAAAGAACTTGATCAGAATACTTACCAATGGAGAAATTCACAAGAACTTGTTTATTCACCTTGATTTCTCCCATGTCATTCAACCATTGCAGCCTATACGGTCTTGGATGCCTCAAACAATCCAACCCCAGTTTCTCTACCATCATTGTACTAGTTACATTAGTGCAACTTCCCCCATCAATTATCAGGCTACAAATCTTTTCATTCACTAGGCACCTAGAGTGAAAAATATTTTCTCTTTGCTCAAGTCCATCTTCCCTTGCTTGAGCATTCAAAACATGCCTAGTAACAAGTAATTCACCCCTGGTTGTATCCTCAACTTCAACATCTAAATAATCCTCCAATTCAGGCATTGAATCAGAATCATTTTCATCACTACCCTTATCTTCAGAAATAACTTCCCCACTTCTTACAATCATTGTTTTCTTATTCGGACATTGAGAAGCAATATGACCAACACCAAGACATTTAAAGCATTTAATAGATCTATGCTTTTCTGAATTAGAATGAGAAGAACTAGAAGTTTTTAAAGTACCTTTTAGATGTGTCTTGTTCTTCTCTTCTTTTGACTTATCCTTGTACTTCTCATCTTTCTTGGACCATTTGGAGTTCCAACTTGCTGTAGAGCTCGAATAAGAAGTCTTGCTGGGCCCTTTGTACTTGAGCTGCTTCTCTATCTTCATAGCCATGTTCACCATCTCCTCTAACTCAACGTAATGGTGCAGCTCAATGACGTTTGCTATGTCTTTATTTAAATCAGTCAAGAAACGTGCCATGGTAGCCTCCCTATCTTCTTCTACATTCGCCCTAATCATGGCTATCTCCATCTCCTTATGGTATTCTTCAACACTTCTACTGCCTTGTCTTAAAGTTTGGAGCTTTTGATGTAGCTCCCTATAAAAGAAGCTAGGTACAAATCTTTTCTTCATTACCCTCTTCATCTCAGCCCAAGTCTCAATAGGATCCTCTCCATTCCTTCTCCCATTCAAAACAAGCTGATCCCACCAAACAAGTGCATAGTCATGGAATTCCACAGCAGCCAGCTTCACCTTTTTTTCTTCTGAGAAGTTATGACATTCAAAAATCATTTCTACCATTCTCTCACATTCCAAATAAGTTTCTGGATCATTTTTGCCTTGGAAAGAGGGTATTTTCATCTTGATACTACCCAAGTTTCTATCAACATGTTCAACTCTATCTTCTCTCCTTGCATTAATTCGGCCCCTATAACCTCTTCCTCTTCCTCTATCATTTCTTGCTCCCGTTCTGTCAAATCTAGCCCTATTCCATTCTTCTTCATCCCTCCCATCTTCATATTCATCCTCATAGTCTGAAGGCACTAGAGTTAGTTCCCGTTCATTTCGCCTTCTTACTACACCATTAGTTGGAGTCTCTCTTTGCAACTCTCTAATGGCCTGATCTTGCCTATCAAATTTATCACTAACATCTCTGAACATGTTCTCAATCCTTTGGAACTGTTGTTGCATTGTCTGCAATGTAAAGAATGTGGTTTGCTCAGCCTCACTATTCTTTTCCTCCTTGTCACTACTTTTAACTTCATTTTAAGTACTCATGACGTGCAGGAAAAAAAAATTAGAATAGTTCCTCACACACTCCCTCACGTGTTTCACTCCAAGTCAGAATGGATACCCTCGTGTTTCACTCAAAAATATGGCTTTTACCCTCAATGAGCTCACCTACTCTTTCATTTTCCCACTCTAGATTCAAGCACAGTTTTACATGTCCAGATTGATTACTACTAACCAATAAGCATAACAGCAACACAATTCAATAGAAGGAAACAAAGAATACCTAAAGAAATGAAGAAAGCACAAAACTAGATGCAATTTACTGTTAAGACGAAAAAAGAAATGAAAAAAAAAACTGACAAAATATTAGTCAAATACGAGATGAAGAAAATGTATGTGGACGTTTTTTTTTAAAGGAAATTGAGCCTAGAAAGAAATAAATCTAAGAGAAAATAAGAACAAACAAGAAGAAAGAGATTATGAATGGTTTAAACAACGTGAGTTTCTCTTCTGGTCTTCTTTTTTTTCTTTCACGTTTTTTTTTTCAGATTTTTTTTCACAATTTTTTTAAAAATTTTTTTTCACGTTTTTTTTCCACATTTTTTTCCAGAGTTCCACACTTTTTTTTCCTCTGATTTTTTTTCCACGAAATTTTTTTTTTCTTTTCTTTTTTTTTTTTTAAAATAAACAGCTGAAATAACAATACCAGAAAAGAACTGACAGAAAACTAAAGAAAAAAAAAAGATTGAACTTAACCTAGGCTCTGATACCAAAAAATGATAATGCAACTCAAGAACTAAGCATGAATCACCTCCGAATCAATAGATGTTCCCAAACCTAAATTCATTCAATCTACAAGAACCTTTCACCCCCAAAACAGCAAGGAATTGGTAACAAATAGTATAGGATGTGAAAGAATTAAATTAACGCCACAAGTCAATACTTACTTGATAAGTTGAATCAATCCTTAAAGTAAAATAGTATGGAATCAAACCTTTATACTCTAAAAAATATTTTCTGATCAAGTCTGCCGCCAACGCACATAAAGAAGGGTTTAAATACCCTTTACAAATCAAACCCTAAAAAAAAACCTAAAAATCTTAAAGGCTAGGCTATTAATCAGAGTCCCAAAACTAATTAATTCATGCACATGACTTTTAAGTGAGGCACATGCATATTAAATACATATCAGAATATTTTAAAGCCCAATATAATAAAATAAAAGAAGCCCAGATAAAGATAGCTAAGCCTAAGCCCATTTGGTTAGACTTGTGCTTTAGATATTTGGTCAAGTGTTTTAGCCTTCTGGACTTGGTTCCTCTAATGTGCATAAACACCTCGGCATCTAGTTCTTCCCCAAGCTTGATCATCATATCCTCTTGAAGTTCTTGTGAAATCAATGCTTGTACATAAATCTGAAGTCGTGCTTTGAGTTTAAAAGAGCGTGATCTTGTAATTGGACCTGCTGGCATCATTAAGACTTCATCATTGCTTTGGTGAGTTGCATCACGATCGCACCCATTAAACATATCAATCACTGATAATATTTAAACAACAATTACTTTTCAAAAACCAATTTAATAATTTATTTCTTTAACTTAATATAATTTTACGATCAATTGTCGATCGCACCCTTTAGACATAGACAACAACAAATCTTCAATAACCAATTAAATAATATAATACTTTAACTTAATATAATGTTGCGATCAATTGTCGATCGCACCCTTTAGACCTATCAATAACTGATAATGTTTAAACAACAATTAGTTTTCAATAACCAATTACATAATTCGTTACTTTAACTTAATATAATGTTGCGATCAATTATCGATCGCACCCTTTAGACATATCAATCATTATAATGTTTAAACAGAAAATTAGTTTTCAATAACCAATTGAATAATTCATTACTTTAACTTTATATAATGTTGCAATCAATTGTCGATCGCACCCTTTAGACATATCAATCACTGATAATGTTTAAACAACAATTAGTTTTCAATGACCAATTAAATAATTCATTACTTTAACTTAATATAATGTTACGATCAATTGTCAATCGCAACCTCTAGACATATCAATCACTGTAAATGTTTAAACAATAATTAGTTTTCAATAACCAATTCAATAATTCATTACTTTCACTTAATATAATGTTGCGATCAATTGTCGATTGCACCCTTTAGACATATGAAACACTGTAAATGTTTAAACAACAATTAGTTTTCAATAACCAATTAAATAATTCATTACTTTAACTTTATATAATATTGCAATCAATTGTCGATCGCACCCTTTAGACATAGACAACAACAAATCTTCAATAACCAAATAAATAATTCATTACTTTAACTTTATATAATGCTGCAATCAATTATCGATCGCACCCTTTAGACATACCAATCACTGATAATGTTTAAAAAACAATTAGTTTTCAATGACCAATTCAATAATTCATTACTTTAACTTAATATAATGTTGCGATCAATTGTCGATCGCACCCTTTACACATATCAATCACTGTAAATGTTTAAACAATAATTAGTTTTCAATAACCAATTCAATAATTCATTAGTTTTAACTTAATATAATGTTGCGATCAATTGTCGATCGCACCCTTTAGACATATTAATCACTGATAATGTTAAAACAATAGTTAGTATTCAATAACTTATTAAATAATTCATTACTTTAACTTTATATAATGTTGCGATCAATTGTCGATCGCACCCTTTCGACATATCAATCACAGATAATGTTTAAACAACAATTAGTTTTCAATAACCAATTACATAATTCATTACTTTAACTTTATATAATGTTGCGATCAATTGTCGATCGCACACTTTAGACATATCAATCACTGATAATGTTTAAACAATAATTAGTTTTCAATAACCAATTCAATAATTCATTACTTTAACTTAATATAATCTTGCGATCAATTGTCGATCGCACCGTCAATCAGTGTAAATGTTTAAACCACAATTAGTTTTCATTAACCAATTCAATAATCCATTACTTTCACTTAATATAATGTTGTGGTCAATTGTCGATCGCACCCTTTAGACATATCAATCACTGTAAATGTTTAAACATCAATTAGTTTTCAATAACCAATTCAATAATTCATTACTTTAACTTAATATAATATTGCGATCAATTGTCAATTGAACACCTTAAGACATATGAATCACAGTGAATGTTTAAACAACAATTAGTTTTCAATAACCAATTCAATAATTCATTATTTTAACTAAATATAACATTGCGATCAATTGTCGATCGCACTCTTTAGACACAAACAACAACAAATCTTCAATAGTAAATTAAATAATTCATTACTTTAACTTATTATAACGTTGCGATCAATTGTCGATCGCACCCTTTAGGCATATCAATCCCTGATAATGTTTAAACAACAATTAGTTTTCAATAACAAATTCAATATTCCATTACTTTAATTTAATATAATAATGCGATCAATTTTTGATCGCACCCTTTAGACATTTCAATCACTGATAATGTTTAAACAACAATTAGTTTTCAATAACCAATTCAATAATTCATTACTTTAACTTAATATAATGTTGCGATCAATTGTCTTTCGCACCGTTTAGACATATCAATCACTGTAAATGTTTAAACAACAATTAGTTTTCACTAACCAATTCAATAATTCATTACTTTAACTTAATATAATGTTGCGATCAACTGTCGATCGCACCCTTTAGGCATATCAATCACTGTAAATGTTTAAACAACAATTAGTTTTCAATAACCAATTACATAATTTATTACTTTAACTTTATATAATGTTGCGATAAATTTTTGATTGCACCCTTTAGACATATCAATCACTTATAATGTTTAAACAGAAAATTAGTTTTCAATAACCAAGTAAATAATTCATTACTTTAACTTTGTATAGTGTTGCTATCAATTGTCGATCGCACCCTTTAGACATATCAATCACTGATTATGTTTAAACAACAATTAGTTTTCAAAGACCAATTCAATAATTCATTACTTTAACTTAATATAATGTTGCGATCAATTGTCGATTGAACACCTTAAGACATATGAATCACAGTGAATGTTTAAACAACAATTAGTTTTCAATAACCAATTCAATAATTCATTACTTTAACTTAATATAATATTGCGATCAATTGTCGATCGCACCCTTTAGACATGGACAACAATAAATCTACACTAACCAATTAAATAATTCATTACTTTAACTTAATATAATGTTCCGATCAATTGTCGATCACACACTTTAGACATATCAATCCTTGATAATATTTAAACAACAATTAGTTTTCAATAACAAATTCAATATTTCATTACTTTAACTTGATATAATGTTGCGATCAATTGTCGATCACACCCTTTAGACATATCAATCAGTGTAAATGTTTAAACAACAATTAGTTTTCAATAACCAATTCAATAATTCATTTCTTAAACTTAATATATTGTTGCGATCAATTGTCGATCGCACCCTTTAGACATATAAGTCACTGTAAATGTTTAAACAATAATTAATTTTCAATAACCAATTCAATAATTCATTACTTTCACTTAATATAATGTTGAGATCAATTGTCGATTGCACCCTTTAGACATATGAATCATTGATAATGTTTAAACAACAATTAGTTTTCTTAAACCAATTCAATATTTCATTAATTTAAATTAATATAATGTTGCGATCAATTGTCGATCGCACCCTTTAGACATATCAATCACAAGAAATAATGAAACAACAATAAGTTTTCAATAACAAATTAAATAATTCATTACCTTAACTTAATATAATGTAGCGATCAATTGTCGATCGCACCCTTTAGGCATATCAATAACTGTAAATGTTTAAACAACAATTAATTTTCAATAACTAATTCACTAATTCAATACTTTAACTTAATACAATGTTGCGATCAATTGTCGATTGCACCCTTTAGACATATCAATCCCTGATAATGTTTAAACAACAATTAGTTTTCAATAACCAATTCAATAATTCATTACCTTAACTTAATATAATGTTGCGATCTATTGTCGATCTCACATTTTAGTCATATCAATCACAAATAATGTTTAAACAGAAAACTAGTTTTTAATAACCATTTAAATAATTCATTACTTTAACTTTGTATAATGTTGCGATCAGTTGTCGATCGCACCCTTTAGACATAATAATCACTGATAATAATTAAACAGAAAATTAGTTTTCAATAACCAATTAATAATTAATTATTTTAACTTTATATAATATTGCGATCAATTGTCTATCGCACACTTTAGACATATCAATCACTGATAATATTTAAACAATAGTTTGTTTTTAATAACCAATTCAATAATTCATTACTTTAACTTAATATAATGTTGGGATCAATTGTCGATCGCAACCTTTAGACATATCAATCACTGTAAATATTTAAACAACAATTAGTTTTCAATAACCAATTCAATAATTCATTACTTTACCTTAATATAATGTCGCGTTCAATTGTCGATCGCACCCTTTATACATATCAATCACTGATAATGTTTAAACAACAATTAGTTTTCAATAAACAATTCAATAATTCATTACTTTAACTTAATAAAATGTTGCGATCTATTGTTGATCGCACCCTTTAGACATATCAATCACTTTAACTTAATATAATGTTGCGATCAATTGTTGATCGCACCCTTTAGACATATCAATCACTGTAAATGTTTAAACCACAATTAATTTTCAATAACTAATTCAATAATTCATTACTTTAACTTAATATAATGTTGCGATCAATTGTCGATTGCACCTTTTAGACATATCAGTCACTGATAATGTTTAAACAACAATTAGTTTTCAATAACCAATTCAATATTCCATTACTTTAACTTAATATAATGTTGCGGTCAATTGTCGATCGCACCCTTTAGACATATCAATCACAGAAAATGTTTAAACAACAATCAGTTTTCAATAACCAATTCAATAATTCATCACTTTAACTTAATATAATGTTGCGATCAATTGTCGTTCGCACCGTTTTGACATATCAATCACTGTAAATGTTTAAACAACGAACAGTTTTCACTAATCAATTCAATAATTCATTACTTTCACTTAATATAATATTGCGATCAATTGTCGATTGCACCCTTTAGACATTTCAATCACTATAAATGTTTAAACAATAATTAGTTTTCAATAACCAATACAATAATTTATTAATTTAACATAATATAATATTGCGATCAATAGTGGATCGCACTCTTTAGACATAGACAACAACAAATCTTCAATAACAAATTAAATAATTCATTACTTTAACTTCATATAATGTTGCCATCAATTGTCGATTGCACCCTTTAGACATATCATCCACTGTAAATGTTTAAAAAACAATTAGTTTTCAATAACCAATTCAATATTCCATTACTTTAACTTAATATAATGTTGCGATCAATTGTCGATCGCACTCTTTAAACATATCAATAACTGGAAATAATGAAACAACAATTAGTTTTCAATAACAAATTAAATAATTCATTACCTTAACTTAATATAATGTTGCGATCAATTGTCGATCGCAACCTTTAGGCATATCAATAACTGTAAATGTTTAAACAACAATTAATTTTCAATAACTAATTCAATAATTCATTACTTTAACTTAATATAATGTTGCGATCAATTGTCGATTGCACCCTTTAGACATATCAATCCCTGATAATGTTTAAACAACAATTAGTTTTCAATAACCAATTCAATAATTCATTACCTTAACTTAATATAATGTTGCGATCTATTGTCGATCTCACATTTTAGTCATATCAATCACAAATAATGTTTAAACAGAAAACTAGTTTTTAATAACCATTTAAATAATTCATTACTTTAACTTTGTATAATGTTGCGATCAGTTGTCGATCGCACCCTTTAGACATAATAATCACTGATAATAATTAAACAGAAAATTAGTTTTCAATAACCAATTAATAATTAATTATTTTAACTTTATATAATGTTGCGATCAATTGTCTATCGCACACTTTAGACATATCAATCACTGATAATATTTAAACAATAGTTTGTTTTTAATAACCAATTCAATAATTCATTACTTTAACTTAATATAATGTTGGGATCAATTGTCGATCGCAACCTTTAGACATATCAATCACTGTAAATATTTAAACAACAATTAGTTTTCAATAACCAATTCAATAATTCATTACTTTACCTTAATATAATGTCGCGTTCAATTGTCGATCGCACCCTTTATACATATCAATCACTGATAATGTTTCAACAACCATTAGTTTTCAATAACCAATTCAATAATTCATTACTTTAACTTATATAATGTTGCGATCAATTGTCGATCGTACCCTTTCGACTTATCAATCATTGTAAATGTTTAAACAACAATTAGT
Organism: Cardiospermum halicacabum; assembly: GCA_031304145.1. NCBI lineage: Eukaryota > Viridiplantae > Streptophyta > Magnoliopsida > Sapindales > Sapindaceae > Cardiospermum > Cardiospermum halicacabum. The sequence goes on along the minus strand of CM062391.1, from coordinate 15,210,007 downwards.
TTCAATAACCAATTCAATAATTCATTACTTTAACTTAATATAATGTTGCGATAAATTGTTGATCGCACGCATTAGACATATCAATCACTAATAATGTTTAAACAACAATTAGTTTTCAGTAACCAAATAAATAATTCATTACTTTAACTTAATATAATGTTGCGATCAATTGTCGATCACAGCCTTTAGATATATCAATCACTGTAAATATCTAAACAAAAATTAGTTTTCAATAACTAATTCAATAATTCATTACTTTAACTTAATATAATGTTGCGATCAATTGTCGATCGCACCGTTCAGACATATTAATCATTGTAAATGTTTCAACTACAATTAGTTTCAATAACCAATTCAATAATTCATTACTTTAACTTAATATAATGTTTCGATCAATTGTCGATCGCACCCTTTACACATATCAATCACTAATTATGATTAAACAACAATTAGTTTTCAATAACCAAATAAATAATTCATTACTTTAACTTAATATAATGTCGCGATCAATTGTCGATCGCACCTATTTGACATATCAATCACTGAAAATATTTAAACAACAATTAGTTTCAATAAACAATTTAATAATTCATTTCTTTTACTTACTATAATGTTGCGATCAATTGTGGATCACACCCTTTTGCCATATAAATCACTCTAATCGTTTAAACAACAATTAGTTTTCAATAACCAATTCAATAATTCATTACTTTACCTTAATATAATGTCGCGTTCAATTGTCGATCGCACCCTTTATACATATCAATCACTGATAATGTTTCAACAACAATTAGTTTTCAATAACCAATTCAATAATTCATTACTTTAACTTACCATTATGTTGCGATCAATTGTGAATCGCAACCTTTAGACATATCAATCACTGTAAATGTTTAAACAATAATTAGTTTTCACTAACCAATTCAATAATTCATTACTTTAACATATATAATTTTGCGATCAATTGTCGATCGCACCCTTTAGACATATCAATCACTAATAATGTTTCAACAACAATTAGTTTTCAATAACCAATTCAATAATTCATTACTTTAACTTAATATAATGTTGCGATCAATTGTCGATCACACCCTTTTGACATATCAATCATTGTAAATGTTTAAACAACAATTAGTTTCAATAACCAATTCAATAATTCATTACTTTAACTTAATATAATGTTGCGATCAATTGTCGATCGCACCCTTTAGACATATCAATAACTAATAATGTTTAAACAACAATTGGTTTTAAATAACCAAATAAATAATTCATTACTTTAACTTAATATAATATTGCGATCTATTGTCGATCGCACCCTTTTGACATTTCAATCAGTGTAAATGTTTAAACAACAATTAGTTTCAATAACCAATTCAATAATTCATTACTTTAACTTACTATAATGTTGCGATCAATTGTGGATCACACCCTTTTGACATATCAATCACTGTTAATGTTTAAACAACAATTAGTTTTCAATAACCAATTCAACAATTCATTACTTTATCTTAATATAATGTCGCGGTCAATTGTCGATCGCATCGTTTAGACATATCAATCACTGATAATGTTAAAACAACAATTAGTTTTCAATAACCAATTCAATAATTCATTACTTTAACTTACTATAATGTTGCAATCAAATGTGGATCGCACCCTTTAGACATATCAATCACTGTAAATGTTTAAATAATAATTAGTTTTCACTAACCAATTCAATAATTCATTACTTTAACTTATATAATGTTGCGATCAATTGTCGATCGCACCCTTTTGACTTATCAATCTTTGTAAATGTTTAAACAACAATTAGTTTTAATAACCAATTCAATAATTCATTACTTTAACTTAATATAATGTTGCGATAAATTGTTGATCGCACGCTTTAGACATATCAATCACTAATAATGTTTAAACAACAATTAGTTTTCAGTAACCAAATAAATAATTCATTACTTTAACTTAATATAATGTTGCGATCAATTGTCGATCACAGCCTTTAGATATATCAATCACTGTAAATATCTAATCAAAAATTAGTTTTCAATAACTAATTCAATAATTCATTACTTTAACTTAATATAATGTTACGATCAATTGTCGATCGCACCGTTCAGACATATTAATCATTGTAAATGTTTCAACTACAATTAGTTTCAATAACCAATTCAATAATTCATTATTTTAACTTAATATAATGTTTCGATCAATTGTCGATCGCACCCTTTAGACATATCAATCACTAATTATGATTAAACAACAATTAGTTTTCAATAACCAAATAAATAATTCATTACTTTAACTTAATATAATGTCGCGATCAATTGTCGATCGCACCTATTTGACATATCAATCACTGAAAATATTTAAACAACAATTAGTTTCAATAAACAATTTAATAATTCATTTCTTTTACTTACTATAATGTTGCGATCAATTGTGGATCACACCCTTTTGCCATATCAATCACTCTAAATGTTTAAACAACAATTAGTTTTCAATAACCAATTCAATAATTCATTACTTTACCTTAATATAATGTCGCGTTCAATTGTCGATCGCACCCTTTATACATATCAATAACTGATAATGTTTCAACAACAATTAGTTTTCAATAACCAATTCAATAATTCATTACTTTAACTTACTATAATGTTGCAATCAAATGTGGATCGCACCCTTTAGACATATCAATTACTGTAAATGTTTAAATAATAATTAGTTTTCACTAACCAATTCAATAATTCATTACTTTAACTTATATAATGTTGCGATCAATTGTCGATCGCACCCTTTTGACTTATCAATCATTGTAAATGTTTAAACAACAAAAAGTTTCAATAACCAATTCAATAATTCATTACTTTAACTTAATATAATGTTGCGATAAATTGTTTATCGCACGCTTTAGACATATCAATCACTAATAATGTTTAAACAACAATTAGTTTTCAGTAACCAAATAAATAATTCATTACTTTAACTTAATATAATGTTGCGATCAATTGTCGATCACAGCCTTTAGATATATCAATCACTGTAAATATCTAAACAAAAATTAGTTTTCAATAACTAATTCAATGATTCATTACTTTAACTTAATATAATGTTGCGATCAATTGTCGATTGCACCGTTCAGACATATTAATCATTGTAAATGTTTCAACTACAATTAGTTTCAATAACCAATTCAATAATTCATTACTTTAACTTAATATAATGTTTCGATCAATTGTCGATCGCACCCTTTAGACATATCAATCACTAATTATGATTAACAACAATTAGTTTTCAATAACCAAATAAATAATTCATTACTTTAACTTAATATAATGTCGCGATCAATTGTCGATCGCACCTATTTGACATATCAATCACTGTAAATGTTTAAACAACAATTAGTTTCAATAAACAATTTAATAATTCATTTCTTTAACTTACTATAATGTTGCGATCAATTGTGGATCACACCCTTTTGCCATATCAATCACTCTAAATGTTTAAACAACAATTAGTTTTCAATAACCAATTCAATAATTCATTACTTTAACTTAATATAATGTCGCGATCAATTGTCGATCGCATCATTGAAACATATCAATCACTGATAATGTTTAAACAACAATTAGTCTTCAATAACCAATTCAATAATTCATTACTTTAACTTACTATAATGTTGTTATCAATTGTGGATCACACCCTTTTGACATATCAATCACTGTAAATGTTTAAACAAAAATTAGTTTTCAATAACCAATTCAATTATTCATTTCTTTAACATAATATAATGTCGCGATCAATTGTCGATCGCACCCTTTAGACATATCAATCACTGATAATGTTTAAACAACAATTAGTTTTCAATAACCAATTCAATACTTCATTACTTTAACTTTATATAATGTTGAGATCAATTTTCGATCGCACCTTTTAGACATATCAATCACTAATAATGTTTAAACAGTAATAACTTTTAAATAACCAATTCAATAATTCATTACTTTAACTTAATATAATTTGCGATCAATTGTCGGTCGCACCCTTTAGACATATCAGTCACTGAAAATGTTTCAACAATAATTAGTTTTCAATAACCAATTCAATAATTCATTACTTAACCTTAATATAATGTTGCAATCAATTGTCTATCGCACCCTTTAAACATATCAATAACTGATAATGTTTAAATAATAATTACTTTTCAATAACCAGTTCAATAATTCATTACTTTAACTTACTATAATGTTGCGTTCAATTGTTGATCGCAACCTTTAGACATATCAATCACTGTAAATGTTTAAACAACATTTAGTTTTCACTAACCAAATGAATATTTCATTACTTAAACTTAATATAATGTTGCGGTTAATTGTCGGTCGCACCCTTTAGACATATCAATCACTGATAATGTTTCAACAACAATTAGTTTTCAATAACCAATTCAATAATTCATTACTTTAACTTATTATAATGTTGCGATCAATTGTCGATCACACCATTTTGACATATCAATCATTGTAAATGTTTAAACAACAATTAGTTTTCACTAACCAATTCAATAATTCATTACTTTAACTTACTATAATATTGTGATCAATTGTGGATCACACCCTTTTGACATATCAATCACGGTAAATGTTTAAATAACAATTAGTTTTCAATATCCAATTCAATAATTCATTACTTTAACTTAATAAAATGTCTCGATCAATTGTCGATCACATCATTTAGACATATCAATCACTGATAAAGTTAAAACAACAATTAATTTTCAATAACCAATTCAATAATTCATTACTTTAACTAACCATAATGTTGCAATCAATTATGGATCGCACCCTTTAGCAATATCAATCACTGTAAATATCTAAACAACAATTAGTTTACAATAACCAATTCAAAAATTCATTACTTTGACTAAATATAATGTTGCGATCAATTGTCGATCGCACCCTTTTGACTTATCAATCATTGTAAATGTTTAAACAACAATTAGTTTCAATAACCAATTCAATAATTCATAACTTTAACTTAATATAATGTTGCGATCAATTTTTGATCGCACCCTTTAGACATATCAATCACTATTAATGTTTAAACAACAATTAGTTTTCAATAACCAAATAAATAATTCATTTCTTTAACTTAATATAATGTTGCGATCAATTGTCGATCGTACCCTTTTGACATATCAATTACTGTAAATGTTTAAACAACAATTAGTTTCAATAACTAATTAAATAATTCATTACTTTAACTTACTATAATGTTGCGATCAATTGTGGATCACACCCTTTTGACATATCAATCACTGTAAATGTTTAAAAAACAATTAGTTTTCAATAACAAATTCAATAATTCATTACTTTAACTTAATATAATGTCGCAATCAATTGTCGATCGCATCGTTTAGACATATCAATCACTGATAATGTTTAAACAACAATTAGTTTTCAATAACGAATTCAAAAATTCATTACTTTAACTTACTATAATGTTGCGATCAATTGTGGATCGCACCCATTTGTTATATCAATCACTGTAAATGTTTAAACCACAATTAGTTTTCTATAACCAATTCAATAATTCATTACTTTATAATAATATAATGTCGCGATCAATTGGCAATCGCACCCTTTAGACATATCAATCACTGATAATGTTTAAACAACAATTAGTATTCAATAACCAATTCAATACTTCATTACTTTAACTTAATTTAATGTTGCGATCAATTGTCGATCACACCTTTTAGACAAATCAATAACTGATAATGTTAAAACAAGAATTAGTTTTCAATAACCAATTCAATAATTCATTACTTTACCATAATATAATGTCCCAATCAATTGTCGATCGCAGCATTTATACATATCAATCACTGATAATGTTTAAAAAATAATTACTTTTCAATAACCAATTCAATAATTCATTACTTTAACTTAATATAATGTTGCAATCAATTGTGGATCGCACCCTTTAGACATATCAATCACTGTAAATATTTAAACAACAATTAGTTTTCACTAACAAATTCAATAATTCATTACTTTAACTTAATATAATGTTGCGACCAATTGTCGATCGCAACCTTTAGACATATCAATCACTGATAATGTTTCAACAACAATTAGTTTTCAATAACCAATTCAATAATTCATTATTTAACTTAATATAATGTCGCGATCAATTGTGGATCCCAGCATTTAGCCATATCAATCACTGATAATGTTTAAACAGTAATTAGTTTTCAATAACCAATTCAATATTTCATTACTTTAACTTAATATAATATTGCGATCAATTGTCGATTGCACCCTTTAGACATACCAATTACTTTAAATGTTGAAACAACAATAAGTTTTCAATAAAAAATTAAATAATTCATTCCCCTAACTTAATATAATGTTGCGATCAATTGTCGATCGCACTCAATTGACATATCAATCACTATAAATGTTTAAACAACAATTAAATTTCAATAACCAATTCAATAATTCTTAACTTTAACTTAATATAATGTTGCGGTCAATTGTCGATCGCACCCTTTAGACATATCAATCACTGAACATGATTAAACAACAGCTAATCTTCAATAACCAATTCAATAATTCATTACTTTAACTTAATATGATGTTGCTATCAATTTTCGATCGCACCCTTTAAACATATCAATCACTGTAAATGTTTAAACAACAATTAGTTTTTAATAACTAATTCAAAAATTTATTACTTTAACTTAATATAATGTTGCGATCAATTGTCTTCAATAACTAATTCAATAATTCGTTACTTTAACTTAATATAATGCTGCGATCAATTGTCGATCGCACCCATTTGACATATCAATCACTGTAAATGTTTAAACAACAATTAGTTTCAATAAAAAATTCAATAATTCCGTACTTTAACTTAATGTAATGTTGCGATCAATTGTAGATCGCACTCTTTAGACATATCAATCACTAAAAATGTTTAAACAACAATTAGTTTTCAATAACCAAATAAATAATTTATTACTTTAATTTAAAATAATGTTGCGATCAATTGTCGATCGCATCCTTTTGACATAATGTAAATGTTTAAACAACAATTAGTTTCAATAACCAAGTCAATAATTCATTACTTTAACTTACTATAATGTGACGATCAGTTGCCAATCGCACCCTTTAGACATATCACTGAAAATGATTAAACAACTGCTAATCTTCAATAACCAATTTAATAATTCATTACTTTAACTTAATATGATGTTGCGATCAATTGTCGATCACACCTTTTAGACATATCCATCACTGTAAATGTTTAAACAACAATTAATCTTCAATAACCAATTCAATAATTCATTAATTTAACTAAACGTAATGTTGCGATCAATTGTCGATCATACACTTTTGACATATTAATCACTGTAAATGTGTGGACAACAACAAATCTTCAATAACAAAATTAAATAATTCATTACTTTAACTTAATATAATATTGCGATCAATTGTCGATCACACCCTTTAAACATATAAATCACTGTAAATGTTTAAACAATTGTTAGTTTTCAGTAACCAATTCAATAATTCATTACTTTAACTTAATATAATGTTGCGATCAATTGTCGATCGCACCCTTTAGACATGTCAATCACTGATAATGTTTAAACAACAATTAGTTTTCAATTACCAATTTCATAATTTATTACTTTAATTTAATACAATGTTCCAAGCAATTGTCGATCGCACCATTTAGACATATCAATCACTGATAATGTTTCAACAACAATTAGTTTTCAAAAACCAATTAAATAATTTATTACTTTAACTTTATATAATGTACCGATCATTATTCGATCGCACCCTTTAGACATATCAATCACTGATAATGTTTAAAGAACAATTAGTTTTCAATAACCAATTCAATATTTCATTACTTTAACAGAATATAATGTTGCGATCAATAGTCGATCGCACCCTTTAAATATATCAATTACGGTAAATGTTTAAACAACAATTAGTTTTCAATAACCAATTCAATAATTCATTACTCTAACTTAATATAATGTTTCGATCAATTGTCGATCGCACCCTTTACACATATCAATCACTGTAAATGTTTAAACAACAATTAGTTTTTAATAACCAATTAAATAATTCATTACTTTAACTTAAAATAATGTTGGGATCAATTGTCGATCGCACCCTATTGACATATCAATCACTGTAAATGTTTAAACAAAAATAAGTTTTCAACAACCAATTCAATGACTCATTACTTTAACTTAATAAAATGTTGCGATCAATTGTCGATCGCACCCCTATGACATATCAATCACATTTCATGTTTAACCAAAAACTTATCTCAATAACCATTTAAATAAATCATTACATAAACTTAGTGTAATGTTGAGATCAGTTGTCGATCGCACCCTTTAGGAATATCTATCACTCTAAATGTTTAAACAACAACTAATCTACAATGACCAATTCAATAATTCATCACTTTAACTTAATATTATGTTGCGATCAATTGTCGATTGAACCCTTGATACATATCAATCTCTTTCAATGTTTAAACAACATTGAGTTTTCAATAACAAATTCAATAATTCATTAATTTAACTTTATATAATGTTGCGATCAATAGTCGATCGCACCCTTTAAATATATCAATTACACTAAATGTTTAAACAACAATTAGTTTTCAATAACCAATTCAATACTTCATTACTTTAACTTAATATAATGTTGCGATCAATTGTGGATCGCACCCTTTAGACATATCAATCACTGATAATGTGTAAACAACAATTAGTTTTCAATAACCAATTCAATAATTCAGTACTTTAACTTAATATAATGTTGAGATCAATTGTCGATCGTACCCTTTGAAAATATCAATCACTGATAATGTTTAAAAAACAATTAGTTTTCAATAACCAATTCAATAGTCCATTACTTTAACATAATATAATGTTGTGATCAATTGTCGATCGCACCCTTTAGACATATCAATCACTGGAAATAATGAAACAACAATTAGTTTTCAATAACCAATTCAATAATTCATTACTTTAACTTAATATAATGTTGAGATCAATTGTCGATCGTACCCTTTGAAAATATCAATCACTTATAATGTTTAAAAAACAATTAGTTTTCAATAACCAATTTAATAGTTCATTACTTTAACTAAATATAATATTGCGATCAATTGTCGATCGCACCGTTTAGACATATCAATCACCGGAAATAATGAAACAACAATTAGTTTTCAATAACAAATTAAATAATTCATTACTTTAACTTAATATAATATTGCAATAAATTGTCCATCACACCCTTTAGACATATCAATCACTTTTAATATATAAACAACAACTAATCTTCAATAACCAACTAAATAATTCATTACGTTAACTTAATGTAATGTTGCGATTGATTGTCGATCGCACCCTTTAGACATATCCATCACTGTAAATGTTTAAACAACAACCAAACTTCAATAACCAATTAAATAATTCATTACGTTAACTTAACGTAATGTTGCGATCAACTGTCGATCGCACCCTTTAGACATAGACAACAACAAATCAATCACTTCAAAACTGTAAAAAACAGCTAATCTTCAATAACAAATCAAATAATTCATTACTTTAACTTAATATAATGTTGTGATCAATTGTCCATCGCACTCTTAGCCATATCAATCACTTCTAATGTTTAAACAACAACTAATCTTCAATAACCAATTAAGTAATTCATTACTTTAACTTTACGTAATGTTGCGATCAACTGTCGATCGCACCCTTTAGACATAGACAACAACAAATCTTCAATAACCAATTAAATAATTCATTACTTTAACTTAATTTAATATTGCGATCAATTGTGCATCGCAACCTTTAGACATATCAATCACTGATAATGTTAAAACAATAATTAGTTTTCAATAAGCAATTCAATAATTCATTACTTTATCTTAATATAATGTTGCGATCAACTGTCGATCGCACTCTATAGACATATCAGTCACTGTAAATCTTTAAACAACAATTAGTTTTCAACAACCAACTCAATAATTCATTACTTTAACTTAATATAATGTTGTGATCAATTGTCGATCGCACCCTTTAGACTTATCAATCACATTTAATGTTTAAACAAAAACTTATCTTCAATAACCAATTAAATAATTCATAACTTTAACTTAACGTAATGTTGCAATCAGTTGTGGATCGCACCCTTTAGACATATCCATCACTGTAAATGTTTAAACAACAACAAATCTGCAATAAGAAAATTAATAATTAATTACTTTAACTTAATATTATGTTGCGATAAATTTTCGATTGCACCCTTTAGACATATCAATTTCTTTTAATGTTTAAACAACATTTAGTTTTCAATAACCAATTCAATAATTCAATACTTTAACTTAATATAATGTTTTGATTATTTGCCGATCAAACCCTTTAGACATATCAATCACTGTAAATGTTTAAATTACATTTAGTTTTCAATATTAAATTCAATAATTCATTAGTTTAACTTAATATAATGTTGCGATCAATAGTCGATCGCACCCTTTAAATATATCAATTACTGTAAATGTTTAAACAACAATTAGTTTTCAATAACCAATTCAATAAATCATTACTTTAACTTAATATAATGTTGCGATCAATTGTCGATCGCACCCTTTAGACATATCAATCACTAATAATGTTTAAACAACAATTAGTTTTCAATAACCAATTCAATAATTCATTACTTTGACTTAATATAATGTTGTGATCAACTGTCGATCATACCCTTTGAAACTATGAATCACTGATAATGTTTAAAAAATAACTAGTTTTCAATAACCAATTCAATAGTTCATTACTTTAACTTAATATAAAGTTGCGATCAATTGTCGATCGCACTCTTTAGACATATCAATCACTGTAAATGTGTAGACAACAACAAATCTTCGATAACAAATTAAATAATTCATTACTTTAACTTAATATCATATTGCAATGAATAGTCGATCGCACCCTTCAGACATATCAATCACTTTTAATGTTTAAACAACAACTAATCTTCAATAAACAATTAAATCATTAATTGCTTAAATTTAATGTAATGTTTCGATCAATTGTCGATCGCACCCTTTAGACATATCAATCACTGCAAATGTTTAAACAACAACTAATCTTCAATAACCAATTAAATAATTCATTACTTTAACTTAACGTTATGTTGCCATCAATTTCCGATGGCAACCTTTACACATATCAGTCACTGTAAATAAGTAAAAAAAAAAGCTAATCTTCAATAACAAATTAAATAATTCATTACATTAACTTAATAATGTTGCGATCAATAGTCCATCGCACTCTTGGACATATCAATCACTTCTAATGTTTAAACAACAACTAATCTTCAATAACCAATTAAATAATTCATTACTTTAACTTGACGTAATGTTGCGATCAATTGTCGATCGCACCCTTTAGACATAGAAAACAATAAATCTTCAATAACCAATTAAATAATTCATTACTTTAACTTAACGTAATGTTGCCATCAATTTCCGATGGCACCCTATACACATATCAATCACTGTAAATAAGTAAAAAAAAAAAGCTAATCTTCAATAACAAATTAAATATTTCATTACATTAACTTAATATAATGTTGCGATCAATAGTCCATCGCACTCTTAGACATATCAATCACTTCTAATGTTTAAACAACAACTAATCTTCAATAACCAATTAAATAATTTATTACTTTAACTTGACATAATGTTGCGATCAATTGTCGATCGCACCCTTTAGACATAGAAAACAACAAATCTTCAATAACCAATTAAATAATTCATTACTTTAACTTAATGCAATGTTGCGATTAATTGTCGATCGCACCCTTTAGACATATCAATCACTGATAATGTTGAAACAACAATTAGTGTTCAATAACCAATTCAATAATTCATTACTTTAACGTAATATAATGTTGCGATCAATTGTCGATCGCACCCTTTAGACATATTAATCACTGAAAATGTTTAAACAACAATAAGTTTTCAATAACCAATTCAATAATTCATTACTTTAACTTAATATAATGTTGAGATCAATTGCCGATCGCACCCTTTAGACATATCAATCACAGTAAATGTTTAAACAACATTTAGTTTTCAATCTCAAATTCAATAATTCATTAGTTCAACTTAATATATTGTTGCGATCAGTTGTCGATCGCACCCTTTAAATATATCAATTACTTTAAATGTTTAAACAACAATTAGTTTTCAATAACCAATTCAATACTTCATTACTTTAACTTAATATAATATTGCGATCAATTGTCGATCGCACCCTTTAGACATATCAATCACTGTAAATGTTTAAAGAACATTTAGTTTTCAATAACCAATTCAAAAATTCATTACTTTAACTTAATAGAATGTTGCGATCAATTGTCGATCGCACCCTTTAGACATATCAATCACTGATAATGTTTAAACAACAATTAGTTTTCAATAACCAATACAATAATTCATTACTTTAACTTAATATAATATTGCGATCAATTGTCGATCTCACCCTTTAGACATATCAATCACTGTAAATGTTTAAACAACATTTAGTTTTCAATAACCAATTCATTAATTCAATACTTTAACTTAATAAAATGTTGCGATCAATTGTCGACCGCACCCTTTAGACATATCAATTACTGATAATGTTCAAACAACAATTAGTTTTCAATAACCAATTCAATAATTAATTACTTTGACTTAATATAATGTTGCAATAAGTTGTCGATCGCACATTTAAGACTTATCAACCACTGTAATTGTTTAAACCAGAATTAGTTTTCAATAACCAATTCAATAATTCATTACTTTAACTTGATATAATGTTGCGATCAATTGTAGATTGCACCCTTTAGATATATCAATCACTGTAAATGTTTAAACGAAGATGTTTTGTATACTCAACCTGAAACGCCTACAGAGTCAACTGAAGACATGGTTATTTGTCAACAGAGTCTAACTGAGCAATTGGACTTAACATCAGAAGTTGTGGTAATGATAGGGATGTGGATTCTGAAGACTGTAAAGAGATAGATACTACAGCAATCGAAGAACAAAGCCAATTGTTGGCGTACTATGCTGAAGCTGCAGGGTTGCCAGTATCTAGTTATGAAGGTGATGAGGGATCAGGTTCTCAACTGAAATTTGATGATCATCAATAGGAGGAAGATCTCTTAGAGCTGAATGTTGAAGAAATTCCTTTCTTTCATAAGCTAACTTGACCCCATTTTCCCTATATTTACAAATCAGAGATTCTAGGGCAGATAAAGAGGCAGTACTAAACTTAGGAACCTCTAAGTGCTGTACAGTGTATGAGTGAAGTTCAATGTTCGTGAGGTTCTTAAAATTTTCTTCATACGTGCTTGTGAAAACTAGAATCACATTTACCTTGGTACATAACTCTGATTCTTGAAGTGACTAGTGTATTGAGTGAGTAACCTTTAAGATTCTGAGAGATCAAACACCTATGAGAGACTACAGTGAGGAAGTAGTTTCAATACTCAATTACTTGGATCTTCTCAGATGCTTTGCTACATGAAGAAAATAACCAGTTTTTGAGTTAGTTGATTGGAAATTTTAAAAGAAGAGCTGGTCAGTGTTTGGAAATTTTTCAAAATTTTACTTAATGAATTGCTTTGAATTATGATATAAGTTTGCACTTATTGTTGTCTCAGTAGATTTTTGGTCAATTTGCTTGAGGACAAGCAAAAGGCTAAGTTGGGGGTAATTGATAAGTCTAGAATTTACCTATATTTTAGCATCTTTTATGAGGTATAAATGTAATAAAATTGAAACTAAAAGATGAGATATTGAATGCATTTCCAGTAATTCTAGACTATTGTTACTGAGACAGGGACTTGGATGAAAAGTTGTGAAAAATGAGCTAAAACGTTCAAATTCAGAAGAAAGAGGGACAAATAAGAAATTCATCCAAAGTCAGCGATTGGTGAAATGATATTGCTGAAGAAGAAAATTCGCCTGAGTATCTTGCCATAATTTGAAGTGGAAGGCGACATAGCAGGCGACATCAAGACATCTTCGCCTCGATGAGTAAAGTAAGGCAGGCGACTTAGAGACGCCTCGCCTTTGCATTTCGCCTTCTCGATAAGTGAAGAAGGCGATGAAGATGAAGTCTCGCCTACCTTGAGGCGATGTTGTAGGCGAAATAAGTGGGATGTCGCCAAACTTATGATTTATCAGGCGACATTTGAAGACACATCGCCTAAGGAGATGCTAACTGCAATGTCGTTTTGGGCGAAATAGGTCCACTCGCCTAAACATCAGGCGACGTATTAAGGCAATATATAGGATATTTAGCCAGGAAGGAGTTGAAGCTTGGCGATTATGACAAGCGAAATTGGAAGAGGTCGTTTGGTTCAGGCGAAGGAACAGGCGACTTAAATGGAGAAAAATGTTACTTCGCCCATTTGTGTTTCTTTGTTGATTTTATTTCGAAATTGCCACTGAGCCAAACTTTATAAATAGGAGCTCAGATGAAGCAATGGGGTGTGAAGTTTTTTAGAGAAAAATAATTTTAGGCCATCAATCTACCAGCATTAACAACTGAGAACTTTGAGTTGAGATCTTGACTCATCCAAATGGTTCAACAGAACAATTTTGGAGGAGGAACTCTTAAAGATCCTAATCAGCACCTGAACACATTCCTGCATCTGTGTAGTACATTTCGACACAATGGAGTCTCGGAGGATGCAGTGAAACTCTGATTATTCCCATTTTCACTGAGTAACAAGGCTCACTCCTGGTTATATTCAATACCACCAAGATGTATCAATAGCTGGGAAGATCTAGTTAAGAAATTCTTAGCTCACTACTTTCCTCCCATGAAGATGGTGAAACCAAGAAATATGATTTCTTCCTTCCAGTATGTGGATGGAGAGTCATTATATGAGAGTTGGGAAAGGTTTAAGGAGCTGATCAGAAAATGTCCACATCATGGCATAGCATCCTGGAGCATCGTGATGACATTTTATAGTGCCATGCCTCCTCAGATCAAAATGCACATTGATTCCTCAGCTGGAGGATCAATAATGGATAAAGAGCCAGATGATGCTCATGACTTCATAGAATTGTTGGCAAATAATGATTTCAGATGGAATGAAAGGGAAAAGGTTGCAACCAAGAAGCAGTCTGGAGTTTATGAGCTGGAGTCTTTCAATGCATTATCTACTCAGATAGCATTGTTGAATAAGAAGATGGACAATATGGCAATTAATAAAGGCCATCCAAAGAAGACTTCAATTAATTCTGTTGAGAAACAGAAGACTACTCTGGCAGAATATGCTCAGGAAGCAGCACTTGCTGATGATGAAGATGAGCTAGAGGAGTCAGAACAAGTAAATTATTTGAATAATAATTATGGGAACCAGCAGAGGCCATTCTATCAACAGAGGAATCAACCCTATCAAAATCAATGTTATTATCAAAGAAATCCTCAGCCTGGTTAGCAACAACAGGGACAGTCTCAATATCAGAAGAAGTCTAGTATGGAGGACATTCTAATCAAATACATGGAGAAGACTGATTCTGTTCTTACCAATCATACCACCTCAATTAAGAATTTGGAAACTCAAATGGGGCAGCTTATGCAAGTTCTGAACCAAAGCCCCAAGGAGCACTTCCAAGTGACACAGTGCCCAATCCAAAGGTTAAAGATAAATCTAAAGAGGAAGCACAAGTGCATGCTATTACATTGAGAAGTGGGAAACAATTGGAGAACTCTAAGTGACGCGGAAACCCCCAAGATCACTAAGGTCTTGAAAACCCCCAAATCAAGTTTGCAAAGAAATCGAACCCAAAACAGTATTTATCAAAGGATTTTTTTCCCTCACCCAAATGTACGAAAATCGATTAAGAACCTGGTCATATATTATTCCCAAACCCTTAAATCAGATTAGCACAAGAACAAAGGAAATAGGAATTCAATTATCTTGCAAAAGATTAATTCTATTGCAAACCAACAAACACCTTAAAGATAAAAACACAAGAAAGCTTTAACTCTCTATTACTTTTAAAACTCTCAAAACAAAGCTGTCTTATTACAAAGGAAAGCATCCCCTTATATAGGGTGGAAAATAACTCTCTAACTAAATGCTGCATTAAATCCTTACATAAATATTAAAATGTAACTACTCTAATTAAATCCTATCATAAAACCCCTACTTGTAACAACTAAAGAATTAAAGGTGGTGTTAAAATGCTGGAGTTACATTTCTAGGAAGATGAAACTGACAATAAAATATCCATTTACGGGCTGGACTCCATTTATGCAAACATGTGAGCTTCATTTTCGGTGTTCTACATTCATCTAAACCAACCCCAATTTACCTGATTAGTCCAAGTTGTAAGGCTCAATCAAAGTGACCAATTTGGGCTATTGCTCCGAGCTTAGACTCTCATCTCTAGTTGTTCCCTGAATGGACAGCCCTTCATCCATGTGTCTTTGAATGTATATCTGAAGTAACTCTTTCAGCTTCTTCGCTCTAGATCTTGTCACAGGTCCATCGGCATTCTCCATGTTGGAAAACCTGAAGTAAGTGAGGTTGGAGCACTTCCATTTAGAGGAAATTCATTTGGTTTCGCGTCACTAAGGAAAAGAAAAGTTATGAACCTCCTGCACAGAATAAGGAAAACGAAGAAATTAGCAAATCTTTTGCTAAAGAACAGTGAAGATTGCCTTACCTTTTCCTCAAAGAGATAATAGAAAGAAGCTGGATAAGCAGCTTGAGAAGTTTTTAGACATGATGAAGCAAATCCATGTCAACATCCCATTTATTGAGGCATTGAAACAAATGCCTGTTTATGCTAAATTCATGAAGGAGTTATTGTCAAACAGAAGGAATTTAGCTGATGTGGGATGCATTCATGTGAATGAAAGTGTGAGCCAACTTGTCAAGTACCAGATTCATTGGAAAGAGAAGGATCCTGGCAAGTTTACCATACCTTTGACCATAGGTGAAAGATTCAAAGGAAGAGCTCTCTGTGATTTAGGAGCTAGCATAAATTTGATGCCTCTGGCCATCTATGAAAGGTTGGGAATAGGGCATTTCAGACCTGATAATGTATTGTTACAACTTGCTGATAGATCTTTCACTCATGCAAAAGGAGTTGTGGAAGATGTGATAGTCACAGTAAACAAATTCATGTTTACAGTGGATTTTGTAGTGCTTGACATGGAAGTAGATAAAGATGTGCCTTTGCTACTAGGTCGACCATTTTTGAGAACTGGAAGAGCATTGATTGACGTAGCAAATGGTGAACTCACACTCAGAGTTAATGGAGAGGAAGCAAAATTTAGTCTCTTGGAGTCATTAAAATTTCCATACGATTTTGATGAAGTCAAGAGTATACAATTGGCAGCTGATACATAGTTGATGGATAAGATTCTCTCATTGAGAAGTTCTGATCCACTGAACAATGTACTGATCAAATATGTGGATATGGACATCCCAGAGGAAAGTGCTTACAGTGGTGAGCTGGAATGCATGACTTCTTCCCTCAACTGAAAAACCACCACAGTTGGAACTGAAGGCACTCCCAAGTCATCTCAGGTATGCATTCCTTAACTCTAAGTATTCTAGCTTACTTATTGTTATTTCCAATAACTTAACAGATGAACAAGAGGAAAGCCTCCTCCAAGTGGTGAGGAAACACAAGAAAGCCATTGCATGGATGATAGCAGATATCAAAGGAATCAACCCCACTTTCTATACACACAAGATCATCTTGGAGGAGAAACATACACCCAAGATCCAACCTCAGAGAAGATTGAACCCAACCATGAAGGAGGTTGTGAAGAAGGAAGTACTGAAACTCCTTGATGCAGGTATTATTTTTCCAATTTCAGTACTGAATGGGTTAGTCCAGTGCAATGTAAGAAGGGAGGGATTACTGTGATAAAAAATTAAAAGAATGAGTTCATCCCTACTAGAACTGTTACAGGTTGGCATATGTGCATAGATTATAGAATTTTGAATGATGCCACTAGGAAGGATCATTTCCCCCTTCCCTTCATTGATGAGATGTTAGATAGACTAGCAGGACACCCTTATTTTTGCTTTTTGGATGGTTATTCTAGATATAACCAAAGCCCCATAGCACCTGGTGATCAACATAAAACAACTTTTACCTGTCCATTTGGAACTTTTTCTTATAATAGGATGCCTTTTGGACTCTGTAATGCACCACGAACATTTCAGAGGTGTATGTTAGCTATCTTTACTAATTTCATAGGCAAGTTTTTAGAAGTGTTTATGGATGATTTTTCCATTATAGGAGACAGTTTCAATGACTGCTTGAATAATCTTGAGAAAGTGCTTAAAAGATGTGAGGAAACTAACCTAGTCCTCAATTGGGAAAAATGCCATTTTATGGTTAGAGAGAGTACTGTTTTAGGCCATAAGGTGTCTGCTAAGGAATTAGAAGTAGACAGAGCTAAAATTGATGTGATAAGCAATTTACCCCCTCCTGCCAATGTAAAAGGCATCAGAAGTTTCTTAGGACATGCTGGGTTCTATAGGCGTTTTATCAAAGATTTTTCAAAGATAGCTAGACCCCTGTGTGTTTTACTAGAAAAAGAAAAGAAATTTGATTTTACTGATGATTGTTTGAAAGCTTTTGTGCAGTTGAAAGAAAAGCTTGTCTCAGCACAAGTCTTAATTCCACCATATTGGAATTCTGAATTTGAAAGCATGTGTGATGCATCTGACTTTGCTGTAGGTGGAGTGCAGGGACAGAGAAGGGAGAGGCTTTTCAGAGTCATTTACTATGCTAGTAAATCATTGGTGGAAGCTTTGAGAAATTACACTACCACTGAGAAAGAATTACTAGCAGTAGGCTTTGCATTGGATAAGTTTAGATCATACATTTTAGGGTCTAAAATTATCATTCATACTGATCATGCAGCATTGAGATACTTATTTGTTAAGAAAGAGTCCAAACCTAGGCTGATAAGATGGGTGCTCTTGCTGCAGAAATTTGACATAGAAATCAAAGATAAAAAGGGCACTGAAAATGTAGTAGCTGTTCACCTATCAAGACTGCACATTAAGTATATGGAAGCTCAAGTTGACATTAATGAACAATTTCCAGATGAGCAACTTTTCCTTTGTGAGGTAACATTTTATCCATGGCATGCTGATTATGCAAACTATTTGTCTTGTAAAGTGTTACCTGAAGATCTAAACAGTCATCAGAAGAAAAAATTCCTTCATGAGGTCAAGAGGTACATATGGGATGAACCATATCTGTTTAGGAGATGTGCTGATCAAGCGCTAAGACGTTGCATCCCATATGAAGAAACATTGGACATCATCAAGCACTGTCATTCTTCAGAATATGTTGGTCATTTTGCTGGAACAAGAATAGCAGCCAGAATTCTGGAATGTGGTTTCTATTGGCTATCAATATTCAAAGATGCAGATGCATTTGTGGCCAGCTGTGATAGATGCCAGAGAATGGGTAATATTTCCAAGAGGCAAGAAATGGCCCAAAATTATATCCTAGAGGTGGAGTTATTTGATGTCTGGGGTATTGATTTCATGGGACCATTTCCTCCATCCAACAAGTATGAGTATATACTTGTAGCAGTTGACTGTGTATCCAAGTGGGTAGAGGCTGTTGCTTGCGTTACAAATGATGGAAAGGTAGTGGAGAAGTTTCTTCAGAAGAATATCTTCACTAGATTTGGCATACCCAGGGTATTAATTAGTGATGGAGGGTCTCACTTCTGCAATAAGCTGTTGGAAATGGTCTTGAGGAAGTATGGAGTAATCCGTAAAGTTACCACAGGTTATCATCCACAAGCAAATGGTCAACTAGAAGTGTCAAACAGAGAATTAAAAAGAATCCTGCAAAAGACTGTGAATGAGTCCGGAAAAGACTGGAGCTTTAAGCTAGATGATGCTCTGTGGGCTTACAGAACAGCTTTTAAAACTCCAATTGGAATGTCACCATTTCGAATGGTGTATGGCAAGTCATGTCATCTGCCAGTGGAGTTTGAACATAGGTCATATTGGGCTGTAAAATTGTTGAATATGGACTATGAAAAAGCAGGAAAGAAAAGGCATCTACAACTAGATGAGATGGATGAATGGCGCCTTGAAGCCAATGAAAATCATGAGATGTACAAGCAGAAGGCGAAAAATTACCATGATAAGAAGATTGTCAAGCGAGAGTTTAAACCTGGACAATATGTATTGCTCTACAATACCAAGCTTAGTTTCTTTCTAGGAAAACTGAAATCTAGATGGTCTGGACCATTTAGAATAAAGAGTGTTTCCCCATATGGAGCTATTGAATTGTTTGATAACAAGTCCACTAACTCTTTTGTTGTGAATGGACAGAGACTCAAGCATTATGTGGGGGGAGACATCTACAGGACAAAGGATATTCTTTATATCTCAGATCCTGTAGATATAATGGGAAACCAACAATAAACTTGCCTTGGTCGATGCTAACGACCTTAAACAAAGCATACTCCTTACAGAATTATTCTTTGGAAATTTTATGCCATGATAAATTAATTTGTAAGTTTTAACTAACCAAGTTCATGTTCTGCAGAAGAATTGTTGTTTTCAGATGAACTTGAAAAAGTCTTAAGGAGAAGGCGAAATGTCAATTTTATTGCCAAAAGACTCGCCAAGGCTGTTTATCAATTGGCGAGGAACAACTTCATTTCGCCTATATTGTCAATTTGAAGATGGCGAGATAGGGAAAATCGCCATGAGTGGTCGCCTGGATGAAGGCGAGAAAGAGGAGTCATGCCAAAAACTTCGCCTACTTGACTTCTGCAAAGGCGAGGAAGGACAAATCTCACCTTGATACATCGCCCAATGACGAGAAGAGTGAGGCAAAATTTCAATACATTGTCATTTTATCTTGCCAACCAGGTATTTTTTCTGACGCTAAAATCTAATTTCGCCAAGATTCTTTGCCTGACAACAAGTTGGTTTTGGTGAAGTATCAATTATTTCGCCTGGAAACTCGCCTGTTTTTGAAAATCTTTTTGGCGAGGTAGCATTCGTTTCGCCTCACTTAATTCGCCAAAAATTTTTTTGGAGGCGAAATAATCAAAATGTCGCCACTTTTATTGCCAGTTAGGTCGTATAAGGCGAGCTCATTCTTTCTCGCCTATTTTTGAATTCTACAACACCTACATTTTAGGCGACATAAATTATTTCGCCACTTAAATAGGTGCATTGAATTGTTACCGTTAGATGACACGGGGCGAAGCTAGAACTCTACACCTTCTACCTAGTTCTTTCATCATTGCACCTATTCTCTGATTAATTCATTTACCCTAATTCGATTTTACTAATGCCATTACTTTGCTCTCTGAGATTTCAAGTGTTTGCAAACCCTAAATCGCGATTCTCTGTTTTCAATTCTTCTTGTCGATCGATCTCATTCACAGTAAACCAATAAGGTATGTTTAATGTCTTCTCTCTCAGGCTTATGAAAGCTGATGGTTGTTTTAGGTTTATTTGTGCTGTGATGATAATCGAGCTGTTAGGGTGTTAAAAGAGCATTTTAGTTAATGGTAATGCTGTCGAAATTTTGTGGGTTTTATAATGAGCTTGAACGGTTATTTTTAGTTGGGTGTTTCATATTCTGTGATTATAATTGCAGTGATGACAGTAGTTGTTAGTTTTGAACTGTAAAACATGGATTAGACTTGATTGCTAAATGTATTGTGTAATGCTGAACTCATGTTGCGACATACTGTCAAAACCGTGTACTGTTGATAATGCTATTGTACTGCTGAATTTTAATTCTGTCAATTTGTCATATGATTATAACTGTTGAAATGGATTTCTATTTTCAGATTATGGTAAAAAGAAAGAGCGACAACTCTCATAGCCCAACCAAAAAGAACAAGAAAGCCAAGACTTCGGCCAGGCCGAAGATCTATGATGAGAAAAATTACCAAGTAAGGGTAATTCTTCCTTCCTCACCCAAGTAACCCAAGCAGAAAGGGGTGCAAATCGGTTCCAGTAAGAAGAAGAGTATAGAAAGCATACTGAGAACCCCTTCTACACCAAATGCTGAAAAGGGGGTGTGTCTGCTGTCAAGTCTACACTATCTAAAAAGTAAGCAGCAGTTGTGGAAAAGGTGACATCTAGTTCACCAAAAGTTGCTAAAGATAAGTCCAAGCTCAAGAGCCCTTCTAAAAAGTACAACTTGCAATTCTGGCAAGAGAAGGGTTTTCTTTTGAAAGAGTTTGAAGACAAGAGATTTGGAAATTATCTATGGTGCTGGTCAATGAAGAAACTAGTAGCACAGCCCAAAAAGGTGAATGCTACTCTGGTGGAGGAGTTTTATGATAAGGCTCCATAAGAGTTGGATACTCCATTTGACATCAAGGGCTAACAAGTAAATATTTCACCATAATCTATCTGCAGCTACTATGATCTAATGGTACCTGACCACCAAGTAGATCGAGGGATGGATGCTTCAGAGCTTACTGTTGAAGATCTTAGAAGTTTAAGACGATTTCAGCATCCAACCCAGGGCTCTGATCAAGACATTTTGGCAAGTGAATTGGACATTCACAATGCTATCTATTTAACTTGGTTGCGAGACAATGTGATGCCTTGGAACAAGGTATTCTATAGAAATCAGAACCTTCATAGGTTTGCTTTGAATTTCTCATACATTCCTCAGGTGTATAGGGCATTGGTCGGGTAAAGTCTGTCTTTAATCTGCCAAAGAAAATGATCTGATTTGAGAGAGTGAGTGAAACTACTAAATAGCTTTTGCCTACTTGATATAACCAGACCTTGATATCTTGTGAGGTAAACCATCTTGTTTTAAAACCTTTTCTTTGGTCCCTAATCCAGTCCAAACTATAAAGATAGAGATATATTCTCAATCCTACCCTTTGGACTTATCATTAAATTTGGGATTGAAAAGATGAGAAGAGAGGATTGTCTTAAAAGAGTGTTTCTGAAGTTGCTTAAAGTAGAATATACGTTAAAAAAAACAAAAAATCGATTCAATCAAGTGAATTGAACATTGTCTATAAATAAAGTCTTTTATGAATAAAGTATCATAGAGTGGGGAAACACTAAGGAGGGAAGATTTGAGGGATTGAGAGGAATTTAATGGTATGTCCAATTTTGATTCCTTTCAACTCAAAGAATATAAGTTGACCCAAATGAATAAATTTCCCTTGACTGAAGTCTCTGAGAAACTTCAACAACAATTAGTTTTCAATAACCAATTCGATAAATCAATACTTCAACTTAATATAATGTTGCGATCAATTGTCGATCGCACCCTTTAAACATATCAATCACCATAAATGTGTAGACAACAACAAATCTTCAATAACAAATTAAATAATTTATTACTTTAATTTATTACTTTAACTTAATATAATATTGCAATCAATTGTCAATCGCACCCTTATGACATATCAATCAATTTAAATGTTTAAACAACAACTAATCTTCAATAACCAACTAAATCATTCATTACTTTAACTTAATGTAATGTTGCGATCAATTGTCGATCGCACCCTTTAAACATATCAATCACTGTAAATGTTTAAACAACAACTTATCTTCAATAACCAATTAAATAATTCATTACTATAACTTAATGTAATGTTGCGATCAATTTCCGATCGCACCCTTTACACTTATCAATCATTGTAAATAAGGAAAAAACAGCTAATCCTTAGTAACAAATTAAATAATTCATTACTTTAACTTATTATAATGTTGCGATCAATTGTCCATCGCACTCTTAGACATATCAATCACTTCTAATGTTTAAACAACAACTAATCTTCTATAACCAATTAAAAAATTCATTACTTTAACATAACGTAATGTTGCGATCAATTGTCGATCGCACCCTTTAGACATATCAAACACTACAAATATTTAAACAATAAGTAGTTTTCAATAACAAATTCAATAATTCATTACTTTAACTTAATATAATGTTGCAATCAATTGTCTATCGCACCCTTTAGACATATCAATCACTGATAATGTTTAAACAACAATTAGTTTTCAATAACCAATTCAACAATTCATTACTTCATCTTAATATAATGTTGCGATCAATTGTCGATCGCACCCTTTAGACATATCAATCATAGTAATTGTTTAAACAATTAGTTTTCAATACGAATTCAATAATAAATTACTTTAACTTAATATAATGTTGCGATCAATAGTCGATCGCACCCATAGAAAATATCAATCACTGATAATGTTTAAACAACAATTAGTTTTCAATAACCAATTCAATAATTGATTACTTTAACTTAATATAATGTTGCGATCAATTATGGCTCGCACCCTTTAGACATATCAATAACTGTAAATGTTTAAACAACAATTAGTTTTCAATAACCAATTCAATAATTCATTTCTTTAACTTAATATAATGTTGCGATCAATTGTCGATCGCACCCTTTAGACATATCAATCACTGTAAATGTTTAAACAACAAATAAATTTCAATAACAAATTCAATAATTCATTATTTTAACTTAATATAACGTTGCGATCAATTGTCGATCGCTCCCTTCAGACATATCAATCAGATTTAATGTTTAAACAACAACTAATAGTCAATAACCAATTAAATAATTTATTACTTTAACTTAACATAATGTTGCAATCAATTGTCGATCCCACCCTTCTAGATCTATCAATCACTGTAAATGTTTAAACAACATTTAGTTTTCAATAACCAATTAAATAATTAATTACTTTAACTTATATAATGTTGCGATCAATTGTCGATCGCACCCTTTAGACATATCAATCACTTTTAATGTTTAAACAACAACTAGTCTTCAATAACAAACTAAAAAATTTATTACTTTCACTTAACGTAATGTTGCGATCAATTGTCGATCGCACCCTTTACACATATCAATCACTTTAAATGTGTAAACAATAGCTTATCTTCAATAACCATTTCAATAATTCATTACTTTTACTTAATATAATGTTGCTAACAATTGTCGATCGCATCCCTTAGACATATCAATCACTTTTATTGTTTTAACAACATTTACTTTTCAATAACCAATTCAATAATTCAATACTTTAACTTAATATAATGTTACGATCAATTGTTGATCGCACCCTTTAGACATATCAATCACCGTAAATGTTTAAACAACAATTAGTTTTCAATAACCAATTCAATTATTCATTACGTTAACTTAATATAATGTTGCAATCAATTGTCGATCGGACCCTTAAGACATATCAATCATTGTAAATGTTTAAACAACATTTAGTTTTCAATAACCAAATCAATAATTCATTAGTTTAACTTAATCTTTTGATTAATTGTCGATCACACCCTTCAGGCATATCAACCACTTTTAAAGTTTAAACAATAACTAATCTTCAATAACAAAATAAATTCTTCATTACTTTGACTTAATATAATATTGCAATCAATTGTCAATCGTACCCTTTAGACATATCAATCACTGAAAATCATTAAACAACAACTAATCTTCAATAACCAATTCAATAATTCATTACCTTAACTTAGTATGATGTTGCGATCAATTGTCGATCACACCCTTAACGCAGATTCCTCACTGTAAATGTTTAAACAACAACTAATCTTCAATAACAAATTCAATAATTCATTACTTTAACTGAACATAATGTTGCGATCAATTGTCGATCGCACCCTTTAGACATATCAATCACTGTAAATGCTTAAACAACAATTAGTTTTCAGTAACCAATTCAATAATTCATTACTTTAACTTAATATAATGTTGCGATCAATTGTCGATCTCACCCTTTAGACATATCAATCACTTAACGGTTTAAACAACAATAAGTTTTCAATAACCAATTCAATAATTCCTTACTTTAACTTAATATAATGTTGCGGTCAATTGCCGATCACACCTTTTAGACATATCAATCACTGTAAATGTTTCAACAACATTTAGTTTTCAATAACCAATTCAATAATTCATTATTTTAACTTAATATAATGTTGCGATCAATTGATCGCAACCATTTAAATATATCAATTTTTGTAAATGTTCAAGCAACAATTAGTTTTCTATAACCAATTAACTAATTCATTACTTTAACTTAATATAATGTTGCGATCAATTGCTGATCACATCCTTTAGACATATCAATCACTGATAAAGTTTAAACAACAATCAGTTTTCAATAACCAATTCAATAATTCATTACTTTAACTTAAGATATTGTTGCGATCATTTGTCGATCGCACCCTTGAAACATATCAATCTATGTAAATGTTTAAACAACAATAACTTTTCAATAACCAATTCAATAATTCATTACTTTAACTTAATATAATGTTGCGATCAATTGCCGATGGCACCATTTAGACATATCAATCCATGTAAATGTTTAAACAACATTTAGTTTTCAATAAAACATTCAATAATTAATTAGTTTAACTTAATATAATGTGGCGATCAATTGTCGATCGTACCCTTTAAATATATCAATTACTGTAATTGTTTAAACAACAATTAGTTTTCAATAACCAATTCAATAATTCATTACTTTAACTTAATATAATGTTGTGATTAATTGTCGATCGCACCCTTTAGACATATCAATCACAGTAAATGTTTAAACAACAATTAGTTTTTAATAACAAATTCAATAATTCATTACTTTAACTTAATCTAATGTCGCAATCAATTGTCGATCACACCCTTTAGACATATCAATCACTTAACTGTTTAAACAACAATAAGTTTTCAATAACCAATTCAATAATTCATTACTATAACTTAATATAATATTGCGATCAATTGCCGATCGCACCCTTTAGACATATCACTCACTATAAATGTTTCAACAACATTTAGGTTTCAATAACCAATTCAATAATTCATTAGTTTAAATTAATATAATGTTGCGATCAATTGTTGATCGAACCCTTTAAATATATCAATTTTTCTAAATGTTTAAACAACAATTTGTTTTCAATAACCAATTAATTAATTCATTACTTTAACTTAATATAATGTTGCGATCAATTGCTTATCGCATCCTTTAGACATATCAATTACTGATAAATTTGAAACAACAATCAGTTTTAGATAACCAATTCAAAAATTCATTACTTTAACTTAATATATTGTTGCGATCATTTGTCAATCGCACCCTTGAAACATATCAATCTATTTAAATGTTTAAACAACAATAACTTTTCAATAACCAATTCTATAATTAACTACTATAACTTAATATAATGTTGCGATAAAATTCCGATCGCACCCTTTAGACATATCAATCACTGTAAATGTTTTTTCAACATTTAGTTTTCAATAACACATTCAATAATTCATTAGTTTAACTTAATATAATGTTGTGCTCAATTGTCGATCGTACCCATTAAATATATCAATTACTGTAATAGTTTAAACAACAATTAGTTTTCAATAACCAATTCAATAATTCATTGTTTTAACTTAATTTAATGTTACGATCAATTGTCGATCACAGTCTTTAGACATATCAATCACTGTAAATGTTTAAACAACAATCACTTTTCAATAATTAATTCAATAATAAATTACTTTAACTTAATATAATGTTGCGATCATTTGTCAATAGCACCCTTTAGACATATCAATCACAGTAAATGTTTAAACAACAACTAATCTTCAATAACTAATTCAATAATTCATTACTTTAAATTAACATAATGTTGCGATCAATTGTCGATGCGCCCCTTAGAAATATCAATCACTGTAAATGCTTAAACGACAACTAATCATCAATTACAAATTTAATTCTTCATTACTCTAACTTAATATAATGTTGTGATCAATTGTCGATCGCACCCTTTACACATATCAATCACTGTAAATGTTTAAACACAAGTAATCTTTAATAACCAATTCAATAATTCATTACTCTAAAATAATATAATGTTGCGATCAAAAGTCGATAGCACCCTATAGTCATATCAATCACTATAAATGTTTAAACAACAACTAATCTTCAATAACCAATTCAATAATTTATTACTTTAACTTAATATAATGTTGCGATCAATTGTCAATCACACCATTTAGACATATCAATCACTGTAAAAGTTTAAACAACAATTAATCTTCAATAACCAATTTAATAATTCATTACTTTAAATTAATGTAACGTTGCGATCAATTATCGACGCACCCTTTATACATAGCAATCACTGTAAATGTGTAAATAACAACTAATCTTTAATAACCATTAAATAATTCATTCCTTGAACTTAATATAATTTTGCGATCAATTGTCGATCGCACTCTTTAGACGTATCAATCACTGTAAGTAATTAAACAACAATCAGTTATCAATAACCAATTTAATAATTTATTACTTTAACTTAATATAATGTTGCAATCAATGTTCGTTCGCACCTTTTAGACATATCAATCACTGTAAAAGTTTAAAAAATAAGTAATCTTCAATAACCAATTCAATAATTCATTACCCTAACTTAAGATAATGTTGCGATTAATTGTCGATCGCACCCTTTAGACATATCAATCACTGTAAATGTTTAAACAACAATTTGATTTCAATAACCAATTCATTAATTCATTACTTTAACTTAATATAATGTTGCGATCAATTATCGATTCGCACCCTTTAGACATATCAATCATTGTAAATATTTAAACAACAATTAGTTTTCAGTAACAAATTCAATAATTCACTACTTTAACTTAATATAATTTTGCGATCAATTGTCTATCGTACCCTTTAAACATATCAATCAATGTAAATTGTTAAACAACAATTAGTTTTCAATAATAAATTCAATAATACATTACTTTAACTTAATATAATGTTGTAATCAATTGTCGATCGCACCCTTTAGACATATCAATCACTGTAAATATATTTAAACAATAATTAGTTTTCAATAACTAATTCAATAATACATTACTTTAACTTAATATAATGTTGCGATTAATTGTAGATTGCAACCTTTAGACATATCAATCACTGTAAATGTTGAAGCAACAATTAGTTTTCAATAACCAATTTAATAATTCATTACTTTACCTAAATATAATGTTTTGATCAATGTTCGATCGCTCCCTTTAGATATATTAATCACTGTAAATGTTTCATGCACAGGTAATGTTCAATAACCAATTCAATAATTCATTACTCTAACTTAATATAATGTTTTGATCAATGTTTGATCTCACCCTTTAGATATATCAATCACTGTAAATGTTTCATAAACAAGTAATGTTCAATAACCAATTCAATAATTCATTACTGTAACATAACGTAATGTTGCAAACAATTGTCGATCAAACCCTTTAGACATATCAATCACTGTAACTGTGTAAACAACAACTAATCTTCAATAACCAATTAAATAATTCATTACTTTTACTTAATATAATTTTGCGATCATTTGTCTATCGCACCCTTGAGACATATCAATCACTGTAAATGTTTAAATAATAAGTAATCTTTAATAACCAATTAAATAATTCATTACTTTAAATTAACATAATGTTGCGATCAATTGTCAATGCGCCCCTTAGAAATATCAATCACTGTAAATGCTTAAACGACAACTAATCATCAATTACCAATTTAATTCTCCATTACTCTAACTTAATATAATGTTGTGATCAATTGTCGATTACACCCTTTACACATATCAATCACTGTAAATGTTTAAACACAAGTAATCTTTAATAACCAATTCAATAATTCATTACTCTAACATAATATAATGTTGCGATCAAAAGTCGATCGCACCCTATAGTCATATCAATCACTGTAAATGTTTAAACAACAACTAATCTTCAATAACCAATTCAATAATTTATTACTTTAACTTAATATAATGTTGCGATCAATTGTCAATCACACCATTTAGACATATCAATCACTGTAAAAGTTTAAACAACAATTAATCTTCAATAACCAATTTAATAATTCATTACTTTAAATTAATGTAACGTTGCGATCAATTGTCGACGCACCCTTTATACATAGCAATCACAGTAAATGTGTAAATAACAACTAATCTTTAATAACCAATTAAATAATTCATTCATTGAACTTAATATAATTTTGCGATCAATTGTCGATCGCACTCTTTAGACGTATCAATCACTGTAAATAATTAAACAACAATCAGTTTTCAATAACCAATTTAATAATTCATTACTTTAACTTAATATAATGTTGCGATTAATGTTCGTTCGCACCCTTTAGACATATCAATCACTGTAAAAGTTTAAAAAACAAGTAATCTTCAGTAACAAATTCAATAATTCATTACCCTAACTTAAGATAATGTTGCGATTAATTGTCGATCGCACCCTTTAGACATATCAATCACTGTAAATGTTTAAACAACAATTTGTTTTCAATAACCAATTCATTAATTCATTACTATAACTTAATATAATGTTGCGATCAATTGTCGATCGCACCCTTTAGACATATCAATCATTGTAAATGTTTAAACAACAATTAGTTTTCAGTAACAAATTCAATAATTCATTACTTTAACTTAATATAATATTGCCATCAATTGTCGATCGCACCGTTTAGACATATCAATCACTGTAAATGTGTAAACAACAATTTATCTTTAATAACCAATTCAATAATTCACTACTTTAACTTAATATAATTTTGCGATCAATTGTCTATCTTACCCTTTAAACATATCAATCAATGTAAATTGTTAAACAACAATTAGTTTTCAATAATAAATTCAATAATACATTACTTTAACTTAATATAATGTTGTAATCAATTGTCGATCGCACCCTTTAGACATATCAATCGCTGTAAATATTTAAACAATAATTAGTTTTCAATAACCATTTCAATAATACATTACTTTAACTTAATATAATGTTGGGATCAATTGTAGATCGCAACCTTTAGACATATGAATCACTGTAAATGTTGAAGCAACAATTAGTTTTCAATAACCAATTTAATAATTCATTACTTTAACTAAATATAATAATCAATGTTCGATCACTCCCTTTAGATATATTAATCACTGTAAATGTTTCATGCACAGGTAATGTTCAATAACAAATTCAATAATTCATTACTCTAACTTAATATAATGTTTTGATCAATGTTTGATCTCACTCTTTAGATATATCAATCACTGTAAATGTTTCATAAACAAGTAATGTTCAATAACCAATTCAAAAATTCATTACTGTAACATAACGTAATGTTGCAAACAATTGTCGATCACACCCTTTAGACATATCAATCACTGTAACTGTGTAAACAACAACTAATCTTCAATAACCAATTAAATAATTCATTACTTTTACTTAATATAATTTTGCGATCATTTGTCTATCGCACCCTTGAGACATATCAATCACTGTAAATGTTTAAAAAACAAGTAATCTTTAATAACCAATTCAATAATTCATTACTCTAACATAATATAATGTTGCGATCAAAAGTCGATCGCACCCTTTAGACTTATCAATCACTGTATATGTTTAAACAACAACTAATCTTTAATAACCAATTCAATTATTCATTACTTTAACTTAATATAATATTGCGATCAATTGTCAATCACACCGTTTAGAAATATCAATCATTGTAAATGTTTTAAAAAACAAGTAATCTTCAATAACGAATTCAATAATTCATTACTTTAACTTAATATAATATTGCGATTAATTGTCAATCGCACCATTTAGACATATCAATCACTGTAAATGTTTAAACAACAATTAATCTTCAATAACCAATTTAATAATTGAATACTTTAAATTAATGTAACGTTGCGATCATGTGTCGATGCACCCTTTAGACATATCAATAACTGTAAATGTGTAAACAACCACTAATCTTTAATAACCAATTAAATAATTCATAACTTTAACTTAATATAATTTTGCGATCAATTGTATATCGCATCCTTTAGACATATCAATCAATGTAAATGTTTAAACAACAATTTGTTTTCAATAACCAATTCAATAATACATTACTTTAACTTAATATAATGTTGCGATCAATTGTCGATCGCATCCTTTAGATATATCAATCACTGTAAATGTTTACACAATAATTAGTTTTCAATAACCAATTTAATAATTCATCACTTTAACTTAATATAATATTGCGATCAATGTTCGATCGCACCCTTTAGACATATCAATCACATAAAATGTTTAAAAAACAAGTAATCTTCAATAAAGAATTCAATAATTCATTACTCTAACATAACGTAATAATGCAAACAATTTTCGATCGCACCCTATAGACATATCAATTACAGTAAATGTTTAAACAACAACTAATCTTCAATAACAAATTCAATAATTCATTACTTTAACTTAATATAATGTTGCGATCATTAGTCGATCGCACCCTTTAGACATATCAATCACTGTATATGTTTGAACAACAACTTATCTTAAATAACCAATTAAATAATTCATTACTATAACTTAATATAATATTGCGATCAATTGTCAATCGCACCCTTTAGTCATATCAATCACAGTAAATGTTGAAACAACAATTAGTTTTCAATAACCAATTTAATAATTCATTACTTTAGCTTAATATAATATTTTGATCAATGTTCGATCACATCCTTTTGATATCTCAATCACAGTAAATTTTTCATAAACAAGTAATGTTCAATAACCAATTCAATAATTCATTACTCTAACTTAACATGATGTTGCGATCAATTGTCGATTGCAATTTTTAGACATATTAATCACTGTAAATGTTTGAACAACAACTAATCTTCAGTAACCAATTAAATACTTAATTACTTTAACTTAATATAATGTTCCGATCAATTGTCGATCACACTCTTTAGACGTATCAATCACTGTAAATGTATAAACAACAATCAGTTTTCAATAACCAATTTAATAATTCATTACTTTAACTTAATATAATATTGCGATCAATGTTCGATCGCACCCTTTAGACATATCAATCACTATAAATGTTTTAAAAATAAGTAATCTTCAGTAACCATATCAATAATTCATTACTTTAAATTAATGTAATGTTGCGATCAATTGTCTACGCACCCTTTAGACATATCAATCACTATAAATGTGTAAAATACAACTAATGTTTAATAACCAATTAAAAAATTCATTACATTAACTTAATATAATTTTGCGATCAATTGTCTATTGCACCCTTTAGACATATCAATCAATGTAAATGTTTAAATAGCAATTAGTTTTCAATAACCAATTCAATAATTTAATACTTTAACTTAATATAATGTTGCGATCAATTGTCTATTACAACCTTTAGACATATCAATCACTGTAAATGTTTAAACAACAATTAGTTTTCAATAACCAATTTAATAATTCTTTACTTTAACTTAATATAATGTCGCGATCAATATTCGATCGCACCCTTTAGACATATCAATCACTGCAAGTGTTTAAAAAACAAGTAATCTTCAATAACCAATTCAATTATTCATTACTCTAACTTAATATAATGTTGCAATTAATTGTCGATTGCACCCTTTAGACATATCAATCACTGTAAATGTTTAAACAACAACTGATCTTCAATAACTAATTCAATAATTCATTACTTAAACTTAATATAATGTTGCGATCAATGTTCGATCGCACCCTTTAGACATATCAATCACTATAAATGTTTAAAAAAACTAGTAATCTTTAATAACCAATTCAATAATTCATTACTCTAACATAATATAATGTTGCGATCAAAAGTTGATCGCACCCTTTAGACATATCAATCACTGTATGTGTTTAAACAACAACTAATCTTTAATAACCAATTATTTAATTCATTACTTTAACTTAATATAATTTTGTGATCATTTGTCTACCCAGCCATATGAGACATATCAATCACTGTAAATGTTTAAAAAACAAGTAATGTTTAACAACCAATTCAATAATTCATTACTCTAACATAATATAATGTTGCGATCAAAAGTCGATTGCACCCTTTAGACATATCAATCACTGTAAATGTTTAAATAACTACTTATCTTCAATAACCAATTCAATAATTCATTACTTTAAATATTAACGTAACATTGCGATCAATTGTCGACGCACCCTTTAAACATATCAATCATTTTAAATGTGTAAACAACAACTTATCTTTAATAACCAATTATATAATTCATTACTTTAACTTAATATATTTTTGCGATCAATTGTCTATCACACCCTTTAGACACATTAATTTAAAATTCACTTTTTAATATTGCGATCAATTGTCGATACTAAGTTAAAGTAATGAATTATTAAATTAGTTATTGAAAACTAATTGTTCTATAAACTTTTAGAGTGATTAATATGTCTTAAGGAAGCGATCGACAATTGATCGCAACATTATATTAAGTTAAAGTAATGTATTATTGAATTCGTTATTGAAAACTAATTGTTGTTTAAACATTTACATTGATTGATATGTCTAAAGAGTGCGATAGACAGTTCATCGCAAAATTATATTAAGTTAAAGTAATGAATTATTTAATTGGTTATTAAAGATTAGTTATTGTTTAAACATTACAGTGATTGATATGTCTGAAGGGTGCGATCGACAATTGATCACAACATTATCTTAAGTTAAAGCAATGAAATATTGAATTGGTTATTGAAGAATTGTTATTGTTTTAACATTTACAATGATTCGTATGTCTAAAGTGTGCGATCGACAATTCATCTCAACATCATATTAAGTTAAAGTAATGAATTATTTAATGGGTTATTGAAAACTAAATGTTGTTTAAACATTTAAAGTGATTGATATGTCTAAATGGTGCAATCAACAATTGATCGCAACATTATATTAAGTTAAAGTAATGAATTATTTAATTGGTTATTGAAGATTAGTTGTTGTTTAAACATTTACGGTGATTGATATGACTAAAGGATGCGATCGATAATTGATCGCAACATTATACTAAGTTAATGTAATGAACTATTTAATTGGTTATTGAAGATAAGTTGTGGTTTAAACATTTACAGTGATTGATATGCCTAAAGGGTGCGATCCACAATTGATTGCAACATTATCTTAAGTTAAAGTAATAAATGATTTAATTGGTTATTGAAGATAAGTTATTGTTTACAGATTTAAATTGATTGCTATGTCTAAAAGATGAAATCGACAAATGATCACAAAATTATATTAATTTAGAGTAATGAATTATTGAATTAGTAATCGAAAACTACATGTTGTTTAAACATTTAAAGAGATTGATATGTCTAAAGGGTGCGATCGACAAATGATCGAAACATTAAATTAAGTTAAAGTAATGAATTATTAAATTGGTTATTGAAGATTAGTTGCTGTTTAAATATTTACAGTGATTGATATGTCTAAAGGGTGCGATCGACAATTGATCGCAACATTATACTATGTTAATTTAATGAACTCTTTAATTGGTTATTGAAGATAAGTTGTTGGTTTCACATTTACAATTATTGATATGTCTAAAGGGTGCGATCGACAATTGTTCGCAACATTACGTTAAGTTATAGTAATGAGTAATTGTTGAAGATTAGTTGTTGTTTAAACATTTAAAGTGATTGATATGTCTAAAGGGTGCGATCGGCAGTTGATCGCAACATTATATTAAGTTAAAGTAATGAATTATTGAATTTGTTATTGAAAACTTAATGTTGTTTGAACATTTAAAGTGATTGATATGTCTAAAGGGTGCGATTGACAAATTATCGCAACATTATATTAAGTAAAAGTAATGAATTATTGAATTTGTTATTGAAGATTAGTTGTTGTTTAAACATTTACAGTGATTGATATGTGTCTAAACGGTGCGATCGACAATTGATCGCAGCGTTATATTCAGTTAAAGTAATGAATTATTTAATTGGTTATTGCAAACTAAATGTTGTTTAAACATTTACATTGACCGATATGTCTAAAGGGTGCGATTGACAATTGATCGCAACATTATCTTAAGTTAAAGTAATGAATTATTGAATTGGTTATTGAAGAATAGTTGTCGTTTTAACATTTACAGTGATTTATATGTCTAAACGGTGCGATCGACAATTGATCGCAATATTATACTAAGTTAATGTAATGAATTATTTAATTGGTTATTGAAGATAAGTTGTTGGTTACACATTTACAATTATGTCTAAAGGGTGCGATCGACAATGGATCACAACATTACGTTAATTTATAGTAATGAGTTATTGTTGAATAATAGTTGTTTTTTAAACATTTAAAGTTATTGATGTGTCTAAAGGGTGCGATCAGCAATTGATCGCAACATTATATTAAGTTAAAGTAATGAATTATTGAATTTGTTATTGAAAACTTAATGTTGTTTGAACATTTAAAGTGATTGATATGTCTAAAGGGTGCGATCGACAATTGATCGCAGAATTATATTAAGATAAAGTATTGAATTATTTAATTGGTTATTGCAAACTAAATGTTGTTTTAACATTACATTGATTGATATGTCTAAAGGCTGCGATCGACAATTGATCGTAACAATATCTTAAGTTAAAGTAATGATTTATTGAATTGGTTATTGAAGAATAGTTATTGTTTTAACATTTACAGTGATTCATATGTCTAAAGGGTGCGATCGACAATTCATCTCAACATCATAATAAGTTAAAGTAATGAATTTTTTAATTGGTTATTGAAAACTAAATGTTGTTTAAACATTTAAAGTGATTGATATGTCTAAATGGTGCAATCGACAAATGATCGCAACATTATATTAAGTTAAAGTAATGAATTATTGAATTGGTTATTGAAGATTAGTTATTGGTTAAACATTTACAATGATTGATATGTCTAAAGGATGCGATCGACAATTGATCGCAACTTTATATTAAGCTAAAGTAATGATGTATT
Source organism: Cardiospermum halicacabum (assembly GCA_031304145.1). NCBI lineage: Eukaryota > Viridiplantae > Streptophyta > Magnoliopsida > Sapindales > Sapindaceae > Cardiospermum > Cardiospermum halicacabum. Next base: position 15,173,015 of record CM062391.1, on the reverse strand, counting down.
TAATTGGTTATTGCAAACTAAATATTGTTTAAACATTTACAGTGATTGATTTGTCTAAAGGGTGCGATCGACAATTGATCGCAACATTATCTTAAGTTAAAGTAATGAATTATTGAATTGATTATTGAAGAATAATTGTTGTTTTAACATTTATAGTGATTCATATGTCTAAAAAGTGCGTAAAAATTGATTTGAACATCATACTGAGTTAAAGTAATGAATTATTTAATTGGTTATTAAAAACTAAATGCTGTTTAAACATTTAAAGTGATTGATATGTCTAAAGTGTGCAATCGACAAATGATCGCAACATTATATTAAGGTTAAGTAATGAATTATAGAATTGGTTATTGAGGATTAGTTGTTGTTTAAACATTTATAGTGATTGATATGTTTAAAGGGTGCGATCGACAATTGATCGCAACATTATATTAAGTTAAAGTAATGAATTAATTAATTGGTTATTGAAGATTAGTTGTTGTTTAAACATATACAGTGATTGATATGTCTAAAGGGTGTGATCGACAATTGATCGCAAAATTATATTAATTTAGAGTAATGAAGTATTGAAAACTACATGTTGTTTAAACATTTAAAGAGATTGATATGTCTAAAGTGTGCGATCGACAATTAATCGCAACATTATATTAAGTTAAAGTAATGAATTCTTAAATTGGTTATTGAAGATTAGTTTTTTTTTTACACATTTACAGTGATTGATATGTCTAAAGGGTGCGATCTACAATTGATTGCAACATAATCTTAAGTTAAAGTAACGAATTACTTAATTGGTTATTGAAGATAAGTTGTTGTTTACACATTTAAAGTGATTGATATGTTTAAAAGGTGCGATCGACAACGGATCGCAAAATTATATTAATTTAGAATAATGATTTATTGAATTTGTTATTGAAATCTACATGTTGTTTAAAAATTTTAAGAGATTGATATGTCTAAAGGGTGCGATCGACAATTGATCGCCATATTATATTAAGTTACAGTAATGAATTATTGAACTGGTTATTGCAAACTAAATGTTGTTAAAACATTTACAGTGACTTATATGTCTAAAGGGTGCGATCGACAAATGATCGCAACATTATATTAAGTTAAAGTAATGAATTAATTAATAGTGTATTGAAGATTAGTTGTTGTTTAAACATTTACAGTGATTGATATGTCTAAAGGGTGTGATCGACAATTGATCGCAAAATTATATTAATTTAGAGTAATGAATTATTGAATTGTTTATTGAAAACTACATGTTGTTTAAACATTTAAAGAAATTGATATGTCTAAAGTGTGCCATCGACAATTGATCGCAACATTATATTAAGTTAAAGTAATGAATTATTTAATTAGTTATTGAAGATTAGTTGTTGTTCAAACATTTACATTGATTGAAATGTCTAAAGGGTGAGATCGACAATTGATCGCAACATTAGTTTAAGTTAAAGTAATGAATTATTTAATTGGTTATTGAAGATTAGTTGTTGTTTAAACATTTACTGTGATTGATATGTCCAAAGGGTGGGATCCACAATTGATCGCAACATTATATAAATTTAAAGTAATGAATTATTTAATTGGTTATTGAAGATTAGATGTTGTTTAAACATTTACAGTGATTGATATGTCTAAAGGGTGCAATTGACAATTGATAGCAAAATTATATTAATTTAGAGTAATGAATTATTGAATTGGTTATTGAAAACTAAATGTTGTTTAAACATTTAAAGTGATTGATATGTCTAAAGGGTGCGATCGACAAATGATCGCAACATTATATTAAGTTAAAGTAATGAATTATTGATTTGGTTATTGAAGATTAGTTGTTGTTTAAATATTTATAGTGATTGATATGTCTAAAGGGTGCGATCGATAATTGATCGCAAGTTAATGTAATAAATTATTTAATTGGTTATTGAAGATAAGTTGTTGGTTACACATTTATAGTGATTGATATGTCTAAAGGGTGCGATCGACAATTGATCGCAACATTCCGTTAAGTTATAGTAATAAGTTATTGTTGAAGATTAGTTGTTGTTTAAACATTTAAAGTGATTCATATGTCTAAAGGGTGTGATAGACAATTGATCGCAACGTTATATTAAGATAAAGTAATGAATTATTGAATTTGTTATTACAAATTAAATTTTGTTTGAACATTTAAAGTGATTAATATGTCTAATGGGCGATCGACGATTGATCGCAGCATTATATTAAGTTAAAGTAATGAATTATTGAATTAGATACTGAAGATTAGTTGTTTATTACACATTTACAATGATTGATATGTCTAAAGGGTAGAATCGACAATTGATTGCAACATTATATAAAGTTACAGAAATGAATTATTTAATTGGTTATTAAAAATTAATTGTTGTTTACACATTTACTGTGATAGATATGTATAAAGGGTGCGATCGACAACTGATCGCACCAACATTATATTAAGTTAAAGTAAAGAATTATAGAATTGGTGTTTGAAAATTAATTGTTGTTTACACATTTACATTGATAGATATGTCTAAAGGAAGCGATCGACAACTGATCGCACCAACATCATATTAAGTTAAAGTAATGAATTATTGAATTGGTTATTGAAAATTTATTGTTGTTTACACATTTACATTGATAGATATGTCTAAAGGGTGCGATCGACAACTGATCGCACCAACACTATATTAAGTTAAAGTAATGAATAATTGAATTGGTTATTGAAAATTAATTGTTGTTTACATAATTACCGTGATAGATATGTCTAAAGGGTGCGATCCACAATTGATCGCAAATATTATATTAAGTTAGAGTAATGACTTATTGAATTGGATATTAAAGATTAGTTTTGTTTACACATTCACAGTGATTAATATGTCTAATAGGTGCGATCGACAATTGATCGCAACATTATATTAAGTTAAAGTAATGAATTGTCGAATAAGATACTGAAGATTAGTTGTTGTTTACATAGTTACAGTGATAGATATTTCCAAAGAGTGCGATCGACTATTGATCGCAAAGATTATATTATGTTAAAGTAATGAAATTTTGAATTGTGTATTGAAGATAAGTTGTTGTTAACTCATTTACAATGATTGATATGTCTAAAGGGTGTGATCGACAATTGATCGCAATATTATATAAAGTTAAAGAAATGAATTATTGAATTGGTTATTGAAAATTAATTGTTGTTTACACATTTACAGTGATAGATATGTCTAAATGGTGCGATCGACAATTGATCGCACCAACATTATATTAAGTTAAATTAATGAATTGTTGAATTGGTTATTGAAAATTAATTGTTATTTACACATTTACAGTGATAGATATGTTTAAAGGGTGCGATCAACAATTGATCGTAAACATTATATTAAGTTCGAGTAATGAACTATTGAATTGGATATTAAAGATTAGTTGTTGTTTGCACATTCACAGTGATTGATATGTCTAAAGGGTGCGATCGACAATTGAGCGCAACGTTATATTAAGTTAAAGTAATGAATAATTGAATTGGTTATTGAAAATTAATTGTTGTTTACATATTTACAGTGATAGATATGTCTAAAGGGTGTGAAGCACAATTGATCGCAAACATTATATTAAGCTAAAGTAATGAATTATCGAATTGGATATAGAAGATTAGTTGTTGTTTACACATTCACAGTGATTGATATGTCTAAAGGGTGCAATCGACAATTGATCGCAACATTATATAAAGTTGAAGTAATAATTTATTGAAAATTAATTGTTGTTTACACATTTACAACGATATTTAAGTCTAATGGGTGGGATTGACAATTGATCGAACAAAAATTATATTAAGTTAAAGTATTGACTTTTTGAATTGGATATTGAAGATTAGTTGTTTTTTACACATTTACAATGATTGATATGTCTAAATGGTGCGATCCACAATTGATCGCAACATTATGTTAAGTTAAATTAATGAATTATTGAATTGGTTATTGAAAATTAGTTGTTGTTTAGATATTTAAAGTGATAGATATGTCTCAAGGGTGCGATCGATAATTGATCACAAACATTATATTAAGTTAAAGTAATGAATTATTAAATTGGATATTGAATATTAGTTGTTTTTTATACACTCACAGTTATTGATATGGCTAAAGGGTACGATTGACAATTGATCGCAACATTATATTAAGTTAAAGTAATGAATTATCAAATTGGATAGTGAAGATTAGTTGTTGTATACATTTACAATGATAGATATGTCTAAAGGGTGCGATCAACAATCAATCGGACACATTATATTAAGTTAAAGTAATGAATTTTTGAATTGGATATTAAAGATTAGTTTTTGTTTATACATTTACTTACAATGTTTGATATATCTAAAGGGTGCGATCGACAATTGATCACAACATTATATTAAGTTAAAGTAATGAATTATTGAATTATTGAATTAGGTCGGGGAAGGTTAGTTGTTGTTTACACATTCACAGTGATAGATATATCTAAAGGATGTGATCGACAATTGATCGCAAATATTATATTAAGTTAATGTAATGAATTTTTGAATTGGATATTGAAGATTAGTGGTTATTTACACATTTACAATGATTGATATGTCTAAAGGGTGCGATCGACAACTGATGGCAACATTATATTAAGTTAAATTAATGAATTATTGAATTCGATAGTAAAGATTAGTTGTTGTTTACTCATTTACAGTGATAGATATGTCTAAAGGGTGCGATCGACTATTGATCGCAAACATTATATTAAGTTAAAGTAAGGAATTTTTGAATTGGATATTGAAGATTAGTTGTTATTTACACATTTTTAATGATTGATATGTCTAAAAGGTGCGATCAAAAATTGATTGCAACATTATATTAAGTTAAAGTAATGAATTATAGAATTGGTTATTGAAAATTAATTGTTTGTTTAAACATTTGCAGTGATAGATATGTCTAAATGGTGCGATCGACAATTGATCCCACTAACATTATATAACGTTAAAGTAATAAATTTTTGAATTGGATATTGAAGGGTAGTTTTTGTTTACACATTTACAATGATTGATATGTCTAAAGGGTGCGAACGACAATTGATCGCAACATTATATTAAGTTAAAGTAATGAATTATTGAATTGGAAATTGAAGATTAGTTGTTGTTTACACATTTACAATGATTGATATGTCTAAAGGGTGCGATCCACAATTGATAGCAATATTATGTTAAGTTAAATTAATGAATTATTGAATTGGTTATTGAAAATTAATTGTTTTTTACATATTTACAGTGATAGATATGTCTAAAGGGTGCGATCGACAATTGATCGCAAACATTATATTAAGTTAAAGTAATGAATTATTAAATTGGATATTGAAGATTAGTTGTTGTTTATACATTCATAGTTATTGATATGGCTAAAGGGTACGATCGACAATTGATCGCAATAGTATATTAAGTTAAAGTAATGAATTATTGAATTGGATAGTGAAGATTAGTTGTTGTTTACACATTTACAGTGATAGATATGTCTAAAGGGTGCGATCGACAATCAATCGCAAACATTATATTAAGTTAAAGTAATGATTTTTTGAATTAGTTATTAAAGATTAATTATTGTTTATACATTTACTTACAATGATTGATATGTCTAAAGGGTGCGATCCACAATTGATCACAACATTATATTAAGTTAAAGTAATGAATTATTGAATTGGGTCGGGAATGTTAGTTGTTGTTTACACATTTACAGTGATAGATATATGTAAAGGGTGCGATCAACAATTGATCGCAAACATTATATTCAAATAAGGTAATGAATTTTTGAATTGGATATTGAAGATTAGTGGTTGTTTACACATTTACAATGATTGATATGTCTAAAGGGTGCGATCGACAACTGATTGCAACATTATATTAAGTTAAATTAATGAATTATTGAATTCGATAGTAAAGATTAGTTGTTGTTTACTCATTTACAATGATAGGTATGTATAAAGGGTGTGATCGACTATTCATCGCAAACATTATATTAAGTTAAAGTAATGAATTTTTGAATTGGATATTGAAGATTCGTAGTTATTTACACATTTACAATGATTGATATGTCTAAAGGGTGCGATCAACAATTGATTGCAACATTATATTAATTTAAAGTAATGAATTATTGAATTGGTTATTGAAAATTAATTGTTATTTAAACATTTGAAGTGATAGATATGACTAAATGGTGCGATCGACAATTGATCCCACTAACATTATATTACGTTAAAGTAATGAATTTTTGAATTGGATATTGAAGAGTAGTTTTTGTTTACACATTTACAATGATTGATATGTCTAAAGGGTGCGAACGACTATTGATCGCAACATTATTGATACAAGCTGAATTTGGGAACTTAGCTATGCTTATGTTGAACGAATGAATGAAGAAATTATCAAGGAAGAAGGTAGAAAATCAATGGAGGCAAGAATCACCAAAATGCAGCTTGTACGCTTGTGTTTGGCATGCAGCATCTGAGGGAATGATAAGAAGTTAACCTTCTCAAAATATGGCAGAAGGATTTTTCTACATTGATGGACAAATACAACACTGATTCTATCATCAAATGATAGCAAAGTTAAAGAGGACATCTTAAGCTTTTCAACACATCAAGAATCAACTTAATTGGATTGGTATAGCTCAAGTTATTGCATCTGGAAGCTGGAAGAAAAGATTTTGGCGGGATTGATTAGTCATCTTTGGCAGTCACGAGATTTGTTTCCTTTTCTTTTTATCTTGCAAGTCAAAATTTGGCTATTTTTAATGTCATTGATTTATTTCCTTATTTTTAGGAATTAAGAAGGCTTTATAATATTTGTTCCCTATATAAAGGAACAAGACAGCTTTTGTAATCAGTTCTTTTTTGGAGAAATTAAAAAGAGTTCTTTTCAAGAGCCATATATTGTGTGCAAGTGAGGTTGTGACTGCTTCTCTTGTTGAACCAAGCAGTTGGATCTAATTATCAAGGTAATTCTGTCTTGTGTGTCTTGATTCCAAGTTCTTGTACTTTCTTATCCCAATCACTTGTGTTTCTAAGGACAGGTTTCTTAGGGGTGCAATAGGGAGGGTTTTAATCTTGTGTTTATCTTAGGGATCAACTATAAAATTATATTAACCTGGGGTTTCTGCATCAATTATATTAAGTTAAAGTAATGAATTATTGAATTGGATATTGAAGATTAGTTATTGTTTACACATTCACAGTGATTGATATGTCTTAAGGGTGCGATCGACAATTGATCGCAACATTATATTAAGTAAAAGTAATGAATTATTGAATCGGATAGTGAAGATTATTTGTTGTTTACACATTTACAATGATTGATATGTCTAAAGGGTGCAAACGACAATTGATCGCAACATTATATTAAGTTAAAGTAATGAATTATTGAATTGGATATTGAAGATTAGTTGTTGTTTATACATTCGAAGTTATTGATATGTCTAAAGGGTTGATCGACAATTGATAGCAACATTATATTAAGTTAAAGTAATGAATTATTGAATTGGATAGTGAATATTAGTTGTTGTTTACACATTTACAGTGATAGATATGTCTAAAGGGTGCGATCGACAATTGATCGCAAACATTATATTAAGTTAAAGTAATGAATTATTGATTTGGATATTGAAGATTAGTTGTTGTTTACACATTCACAGTGATAGATATGTCTAAAGGTTGCAATCGACAATGGATCGCAACATTATATTAAGTTAAAGTAATGAATTATTAAATTGGATAGTGAAGATTAGTTGTTGTTTACACATTTACAGTGATAGATATGTCTAAAGGGTGCGATCGACAATTGATCGCAAATATTATATTAAATTAAAGTAATGAATTATTGAATTAAATATTAAAGATTAGTTGTTGTTTACACATTTACAATGATTGTTATGTCTAAAGGGTGCGATCGATAATTAATCACAATATTATATTAAGTTAAAGTAATGAATTATTGCATTGGATCATGAATATTAGTTGTTGTTTACACATTTACAGTGATAGATATGTCTAAAGGGTGTGATCAACAATTGATCGCAAACATTATATTAAGTTAAGGTAAAGAATTTTGGAATCGATATTGAAGATTAGTGGTTGTTTACACATTTACAGTGATTGAAATGTCTAAAGGGTGCGATCTACAATTGATCGCAAACATTATATTAAGTTAAAGTAATGAATTATTGAATTGGATATTGAAGATTAGTTGTTATTTACACATTTACAATGATTGATATGTCTAAAGGGTGCGATCTACAATTGATCGCAACATTATATTAAGTTAAAGTAATGAATTATTGAATTGCATAGTGAAGATTAGTTGTTGTTTACACAATTAAAGTGGTAGATATGTCTAAAGGGTGCGATCAACAATTGATCGCAAACATTATATTAAGTTAAAGTAATGAATTATTAAATTGGATTTGGAAGATTAGGTGTTATTTACATTCACAGTTATTCATTTGTCTAAAGGGTGCGATCGACAATTGATCGCAACATTATATTAAGTTAAAGTAATGAATTATTGAATTGGTTGGTGAAGATTAGTTGTTGTTTACACATTTTAAGTGATAGATATTTTTAAAGGGTGCGATCGACAATTGATCGCAAACATTATATTAAGTTAAAGTAATAAATTTTTGAATTGGATATCTTTAGTTGTTGTTTACACATTTACAATGATTGATATGTCTTAAGGGTGCGATCGATAATTGATCACAACATTATATTAAGTTAAAGTAATGAAATATTGCATTGGATTGTGAAGATTAGTTGTTGTTTACACATTTACAGTGATATATATATGTATAAAGGGTGCGATCGACAATTGATCGCAAATATTATATTAAATTAAGGTAATGAATTTTTGAATTGGATATTAAAGATTAGTGGTTGTTTACACATTAACAGTGATAGATATATCTAAAGGGTGCGATCGATAATTGATCGCAACATTATATTAAGTTAAAGTAATGAATTTTTGAATTAGATATTGAATATTAATTGTTGTTTACACAATTACATGATTGATATGTCTAAAGGGTGCGATCAACAGTTGATCGCAAAATTATATTAAGTGAAAGTAATGAATTATTGAATTGGTTATTAAAATTAAATTGTTGTTTACAAATTTACAGTGATAGATATGTCTAAAGGGTGCGATTGACAATTGATCGCACAACATTATATTAAGTTAAAGTAAGGAATTTTTGAATTAGATATTGAAGATTAGTTGTTGTTTACACATTTACAATGATTGATATGTTTAAAGGGTGCGATCAACAATTGATCGCAACATTATATTAAGTTAAAGTAATGAATTATTGAATTGGTTATTGAAACTTAATTGTTGTTTACAGTGATAGATATGTCTAAAGGGTGCGATCGACAATAGATCGCAAAAAATATATATACTTAAAGTAATGATTTATTGAATTGGATATTGAAGATTAGTTGTAGTTCACAAATTTACAATGATTGATATGTTTAAAGGGTGCGATCGACAATTGTTCGCAATATTATATTATGTTAAAGTAATGAATTATTGAATTGGATAGTGAAGATTAGTTGTTGTTTACAAATTTACTGTGAAAGATATGTTTAAAGGGTGCGATCGACAATTGATTGCAAATATTATATTAAGTAATGAATTTTTGACTTGGATATTGAAGATTAGTTGTTGTTTACACATTTACAATGATAGATATGTCTAAAAGGCACGATCGACAATTGATCGCAACATTATATTAAGTAAAAGTAATGAATTATTGAATTGAATAGTGAAGATTAGTTGTTGTTTACACATTTATAGTGATTGATATGTCTAAAGGGTGCGATCGACTATTGATTGCAAGCATTATATTAAGTTTAAGTATTGACTTTTTGAATTGCATATTGAAGATTAGTTGTTGTTTACACATTTACAATGATTGATATGTCCAAAAGGTTCGATCGACAATTGATTGCAACATTATATTAAGTTAGAGTTTTGAATTATGGAACTGGATATTGAAGATTAGTTGTTGTTTGCACATTCACAGCAATTGATATGTCTAAACGGTGCGATGGACAATTGATTCCAACATTATATTAAGTTAAACTAATGAATTATTGAATTGGATTGTGAAGATTAGTTGTTGTTTATACATTTACAGTGATAGATATGTCTAAAGGGTGCGATCGACAATTGATCGCACGAACATTATATTAAGTTAAAGTAATGAATTTTTGAATTAGATACTGAAAACAAAATATTGTTTAAACATTTACAGTGATTGATATGTATAAAGGGTGCGATCGACAATTGATCGCAACATAAAGTTAAAGTAATGAATTATTGAATCGGATAGTGAAGATTAGTTGTTGTTTACACATTTACAGTGACAGATATGTCTAAATGGTCCGATCGACTATTGATCGCAAACATTATATTAAGTTGAAGTAATGAATTATTGAATTGCAAAGTGAAGATTAATTGTTGTTTACACATTTACAGTGATAGATATGTCTAAAGGGTGCGATCGACAATTGATCGCAAACATTATATTGAGTTAAAGTAATTAATTTTTTACTTGGATATTGAAGATTAGTTGTTGTTTACACATTTACAATGATTGATATGTCTAAAGGGCGCGATCGACAATTGATAGCAACATTATATTAAGTAAAAGTAATGAATTATGGAAATGGATAGTGAAGATTAGTTGTTGTTTACACATTAACAGTGATAGATTTGTCTAAAGTGTGCGATCGACTATTGATCACAAACATTATATTAAGTTAAAGTAATGGATTATTGAATTGGATATTGAAGATTAGTTATTGTTTACACATTCGCAATGGTTGAAACGTCTAAAGGATGCGATCGACAATTGATCGCTACATTATATTATATTAAAGTAATGAATTATTGAATTGGATAGTGAAGATTAGTTGTTGTTTACACATTTACTGTGACAGATATGTCTAAAGGGTGCGATCGACAATTGATTGCAAACATTATATTAAGTTAAAATAATGAATTTTTGACTTGGATATGGAAGATTAGTTGTTGTTTACACATTTACAATGATAGATATGTCTAAAGGGCCCGATCGACAATTGATCGCAACATTATATTAAGTAAAAGTAATGAATTATTGAATTGGATAGTGAAGATTAGTTGTTGTTTACACATTTACAATGATAGATATGTCTAAAGGGTGCGATCGACTATTGATCGCAAACATTATATAAAGTTAAAGTAATGACTCTTTGAATTGGATATTGAAGATTAGTTGTTGTTTACGTTTACACATTTACAATGAGTGATATGTATAAGGGTGCGATCGACAATTGATCGCAACATTATATTAAGTTAAAGTTATGAATTACGGAATTGGATATTGAAGATTAGTTGTTGTTTACACATTCACAGCGATTGATATGTCTAAACGGTGCGATCGACAATTAATTGCAACATTAAATTAAGTTAAACTAACGAACTATTGAATTGGATTGTGAAGATTAGTTGTTGTTTACAAATTTACAGTGATAGTTATATCTAAAGGGTGCGATCGACAATTGATCGCAGAAACATTATATTAAGTTAAAGTAATGAATTTTTGAATTGGATATTGAAGATCAGTTGGTGTTTACACATTTTTAATGATTGATATGTCTAAAGGGTGCGATCCACAACTGATCGCAACATTAAATTAAGTTAAAGTAATGAATTATTGAATTGGTTGTTGAAAATTAATTGTTGTTTACATATTTTACAGTGAAAGATATATCGAAGGGTGCGATCGAAAATTTATCGTAAACATTATATTAAGTCAAAGTAATAAGTTATTGAATTGGATATTGAAGATTAGTTGTTGTTTACACATTCACAGTGACTGATATGTCTAAACGATGCGATTGACAATTGATTGCAACATTATATTAAGTTAAACCAATGAATTAGTAAATTGGATTGTGAAGATTAGTTGTTGTTTACACTTTTATAGTGATAGATATGTCTAAAGGGTGCGATCGACAATTGATCGCACGAACATTATATTATGTTAATGTAATGAATTTTTGAATTGCATTGTGAAAACTAAATATTGTTTAAACATTTACAGTGATAGATATGTCAGGGTGCGATCGACAATTGATCGGAACATTATATTAAGTTAAAGTAATGAATTATTGAATCGGATAGTGAAGATTATTTGTTGTTTACACATTTACAAGTGATAGATATGTCTAAATGGTCAGATCGACTATTCATCGCCAACATTATATTAAGTTAAAGTAATGAATTTTTGAATTGGATATTGAAGATAAGTTGTTGTTTACACATTTTCAATGATTGATATGTCTGAAGGGTGCAATCGACAATTGATCGCAACATTATATTATGTTAAAGTAACGAATTATGGAATTGGAGATTGAAGATAAGTTAATGTAGTGAATTTTTGAATTGGATATTGAAGATTAGTTGTTGTTTACACATTTTCAATAATTGATATGTCTAAATTGTGCGATCTACAATTGATTGCAACATTATATTAAGTTAAACTAATGAATTATTGAATTGGTTATTGAAAATTAATTGTTGTTTACATATTTAAAGTGAAAGATATGTCAAAGGGTGCGATTGACAATTGATCGCAAACATTATATTAAGTTAAAGTAATAAATTATTGAATTGGATATTGAAGATTAGTTGTTGTTTACACATTCACAGTGACTGATATGTCTAAAGGGTGCAATTGACAATTGATTGCAACAGTATATTAAGTTAAAGTAATGAATTATTGAATTGGATAGTGAAGATTAGTTGTTGTTTACACATTTACAATGATTGATATGTTTAAATAGTGCGATGACAATTGATTGCAATATTATATTACGTTAAAGTAATGAATTATTGAATTGCATAGTGAAGATTAGTTGTTGTTTACACATTAACAGTGATAGATAAGTCTAAAGTGTGCGATCGACTATTGATCACAAACATTATATTAAGTTTAAGTAATGAATTATTGAATTGGTTGTTGAAGATTAGTTATTGTTTACACATTCGCAATGGTTGATATGTCTAAAGGGTGCGATCGACAATTGATCGCAACATTATATTATGTTAAAGTGATGAATTATTGAATTGCATAGTGAAGATTAGTTGTTATTTACACATTTACAGTGAAACATATGTCTAAAGGGTGCGATCGACAATAGATCGCAAACATTATATCAAGTTAAAGTAATAAATTTTTGATTTGGATTTTGAAGATTAGTTGTTGTTTACACATTTACAATGATTGATATGTCTAAAGTGCCCGATCGACAATTGATTGCAACATTATATTAAGTAAAAGTAATGAATTATTGAATTGGATAGTGAAGATTAGTTGATGTTTACACATTTACTATGATAGATATGTCTAAAGGGTCCGATCGACTATTGATCGCAAACATTATATTAAGTTATAGTAATGAGTTTTTGAATTGGATATTGAAGATTAGTTGTTGTTTACACATTTACGATGATTGATAGGTCTAAAGGGTGCGATCGACAATTGATCGCAACATTATATTAAGTTAAAGTTATGAATTATGGAATTGGATATTGAAGATTAGTTGTTGTTTACACATTCACAGTGATAGATATAACTAAAGGGTGCGATCGACAATTGATCGCACAAACATTATATTAAGTTAAAGTAATGAATTTTTGAATTGGATATTGAAGATCAGTTGGTGTTTACACATTTTCAATGATTGATATGTCTAAAGGGTGCGATCCACAACTGATCGCAACATTATATTAAGTTAAACTAATGAATTATTGAATTGGTTGTTGAAAATTAATTGTTGTTTACATATTTACAGTGAAAGATATGTCAAAGGGTGCGATCGATAATGGATCGAAAATATTAGATTAAGTGAAAGTAATCAATTATTGAATTGGATATTGAAGATTAGTTGTTGTTTACACATTCACAGTGACTGATATGTCTAAAGGGTGCAATTGACAATTGATTGCAACATTATATTAAGTTAAAGTAATGAATTATTGAATTGGATAGTGAAGATTAGTTATTCTTTGCACATTTACAGTGACAGATATGTCTAAAGGGTGCGATTGACAATTGATGGCAAACATTATATTAAGTTAAAGTAATGAATTTTTGAATTGGATATTGAAGATTAGTTGTTGTTTACACATTTAAAATGTTTATATGTTTAAATGGTGCGATCGACAATTGATTGCATTATTATATAAAGTTTAAGTAATGAATTATTGAATTGCATAGTGAGATTTGTTGTTGATTACACATTCATAGCGATTGATATGTCTAAAGGGTGCGATCGACAATTGATCGCAAACATTATATTAAGTTAAAGTAATGAATTTTTGACTTGGATATTGAAGATTAGTTGTTGTTTACACATTTTCAATGATTGATAAGTCTAAAGGGCTCGATCGACAATTGATAGCAACATTATATTAAGTAAAAGTACTGAATTATTGAATTGGATAGTGAAGATTAGCTGTTGTTTACACATTAACAGTGATAGATATGTCTAAAGGGTGCAATCGACTATTGATCACAAACATTATATTAAGTTAAAGTAATGAATTATTAAATTGGATATGGATGATTAGTTATTGCTTACACATTCGCAATGATTGATAAGTCTAAAGGGTGCGATCGACAATTGATTGCAACACTATTAAGTTAAAGTAAAGAATTATTGAACTGGATAGTGAAGATTAGTTGTTGTTTACACATTTACTGTGAAAGATATGTCAAAAGGGTGCGATCGACTATTGACCGCAAAAATTATATTAAGTTAAATAATGACTTTTTGAATAGGATATTGAAGATTAGTTGTTGTTTACACATTTACAATGTTTGATATATCTAAGGGGTGTGATCGACAATTGATCGTAATATTATATTAAGTTAAAGTAATGAATTTTTGAATTGGATTGTTAAGATTAGTTGTTATTTACACATTTACAGTGATAGATATGTCTAAATGGTGTGATCGACAATTGTTCGCACAAACATTATATTAAGTTAAAGTAATGAATTTTTGAATTGGATATTGAAGATTAGTTGTTGTTTACACATTTTCAATGATTGATATGTCTAAAGGGTGCGATCGACAATTGATCGCAAACATTATACTAAGTTAAAGTAATAAATTATTGAATTGGATAGTGAAGATTAGTTGTTGTTTGCACATTTACAGTAACAGATATGTCAAAAGGGTGCGATCGACAATTGATGGCAGACATTATATTAAATGAAAGTAATGAATTTTTGAATTGGATATTAAATATTAGTTGTTGTTTACACATTTAAAATGATTGATATGTTTAAATGGTGCGATTGACAATTGATCGCAATATTATATTAAGTTTAAGTAATGAATTATTGAATTGCATAGTGAAGATTAGTTGTTGTTTACACATTTACTGTGATAGATATGTCTAAAGGGTGCGATCGACAATTGATCGCAAACATTTTATTAAGTTAAAGTAATGAATTTTTGACTTGGATATTGAAGATTAGTTGTTGTTTACACATTTCCAATGATTGATATGTCTAAAGGGCGCGATATACAATTGATCGCAACATTATATTAAGTTTAAAGTAATTAATTATTGAATTGGATAGTGAAGATTGGTTGTTATTTATACACATTTACAGTGATAGATATGTCTAAAGGGTGCGATCGATTATTGATCACAAACATTTTATTAAGGTAAAGGAATGAATTATTGAATTGGATATTGAAGATTAGTTATTGTTTACACATTCGCAATGATTGATACGTAAAAAGGGAGCGATCGACAATTGATCGCAACATTATATTAAGTTAACGTAATGAATTATTGAATTGGATAGTGAAGATTAGTTGTTGTTTACACATTTACTGTGAAAGATATGTGTCTAAAGGGTGCGATCGACTATTTATCGCAAACATTATATTAAGTTAAAGTAAAGACTTTTTGATTTGGATATTGAAGATTAGTTGTTGTTTACATATTTACAATGTTTGATATGTCTAAAGGGTGCGATCGACAATTGATCGCAACATTATATTAAGTTAAAGTTATGAATTATAGAATTGGATATTGACGATTAGTTGTTGTTTACACATTCACAGCGATTGATATGTCTAAAGGGTGTGATCGACAATTGATTGCAACATTATATTAATGTAAAGTAATGAATTATTGAATTGGATTGTGAAGATTAGTTATTGTTTACACATTAACAGTGATAGATATGTCCAAAGGGTGCGATCGACAATTATCGCACAAACATTATATTAAGTTAAAGTAATGAATTTTTGAATTGGATATTGAAGATTAGTTGTTGTTTACACATTTTCAATGATTGATATGTCTAAAGGGTGCGATCCACAATTGATTGCAACATTATATTAAGTTAAAGTAATGAATTATAGAATTGGTTATTTATATTTAATTGTTGTTAAAATATTTATAGTGAAAGATATGTCTAAAGGGTGCGATCGACAATTGATCGCAAACATTATACTAAGTTAAAGTAATAAATTATTGAATTGGATATTGAAGATTAGTTGTTGTTTACACATTCACAGTGACTGATATGTTTAAAGGGTGCGATTGACAATTGATTGCAACATTATTTAAGTGAAAGTAATGAATTTTTGAATTGGATATTAAAGATTAGTTGTTGTTTACACATTTAAAATGATTGATATGTTTAAATGGTGCGATTGACAATTGATCGCAATATTATATTAAGTTTAAGTAATGAATTATTGAATTGCATAGTGAAGATTAGTTGTTGTTTACACATTTACTGTGATAGATATGTCTAATGGGTGCGATCGACAATTGATCGCAAACATATTATTAAGTTAAAGTAATGAATTTTTGACTTGGATATTGAAGATTAGTTGTTGTTTACACATTTTCAATGATTGATATGTCTAAAGGGCGCGATATACAATTGATCGCAACATTATATTAAGTAAAAGTAATTAATTATTGAATTGGATAGTGAAGATTAGTTTTTGTTTATACACATTTACAGTGATAGATATATGTCTAAAGGGTGCGATCGATTATTGATCACAAACATTTTATTAAGGTAAAGGAATGAATTATTGAATTGGATATTGAAGATTAGTTATTGTTTACACATTCGCAATGATTGATACGTAAAAAGGGTGCGATCGACAATTGATCGCAACATTATATTAAGTTAAAGTAATGAATTATTGAATTGGATAGTGAAGATTAGTTGTTGTTTACACATTTACTGTGAAAGATATGTGTCTAAAGGGTGCGATCGACTATTGATCGCAAACATTATATTAAGTTAAAGTAATGACTTTTTTGAATTGGATATTAAAGATAAGTTGTTGTTTACACATTTACAATGTTTGATATGTCTAAAGGGTGCGAACGACAATTGATCGCAACATTATATTAAGTTAAAGTTATGAATTATAGAATTGGATATTGGAGATTAGTTGTTGTTTACACATTCACAGCGATTGATATGTCTAAAGGGTGTGATCGACAATTGATTGCAACATTATATTAATGTAAAGTAATGAATTATTGAATTGGATTGTGAAGATTAGTTATTGTTTACACATTAATAGTGATAGATATGTCTAAAGGGTGCGATCGACAATTATCGCACAAACATTATATTAAGTTAAAGTAATGAATTTTTGAATTGGATATTGAAGATTAGTTGTTGTTTACACATTTTCAATGATTGATATGTCTAAAGGGTGCGATCCACAATTGATTGCAACATTATATTAAGTTAAAGTAATGAATTATAGAATTGGTTATTTATAATTTATTGTTGTTAACATATTTATAGTGAAAGATATGTCTAAATGGTGCGATCGACAATTGATCGCAAACATTATACTAAGTTAAAGTAATAAATTATTGAATTGGATATTGAAGATTAGTTGTTGTTTACACATTCACAGTGACTGATATGTCTAAAGGGTGCGATTGACAATTGATTGCAACATTATATTAAGTTAAAGTAATGAATTATTGAATTGGATAGTGAAGATAAGTTGTTGTTTACACATTTACAGTGACAGATATGTCAAAAGGGTGCGATCGACAATTGATGGCAAACATTATATTAAGTGAAAGTAATGAATTTTTGAATTGGATATTAAAGATTAGTTGTTGTTTACACATTTAAAGTGATTGATATGTTTAAATGGTGCGATCGACAATTGATCGCAATATTATATTAAGTTTAAGTAATGAATTATTGAATTGCATAGTGAAGATTAGTTGTTGTTTACACTTTACTGTGATAGATATGTCTAAAGGGTGCGATCGACAATTGATCGCAAACATTTTATTAAGTTAAAGTAATGAATTTTTGACTTGGATATTGAAGATTAGTTGTTGTTTACACATTTCCAATGATTGATATGTCTAAAGGGCGCGATATACAATTGATCGCAACATTATATTAAGTAAAAGTAATTTATTATTGAATTGGATAGTGAAGATTAGTTGTTGTTTATACACATTTAAAGTGATAGATATGTCTAAAGGGTGCGATCGATTATTGATCACAAACATTTTATTAAGGTAAAGGAATGAATTATTGAATTGGATATTGAAGATTAGTTATTGTTTACACATTCGCAATGAACGTAAAAAGGGTGCGATCGACAATTGATCGCAAACATTTTATTAAGTTAAAGTAATGAATTTTTGACTTGGATATTGAAGATTAGTTGTTGTTTACACATTTCCAATGATTGATATGTCTAAAGGGCGCGATATACAATTGATCGCAACATTATATTAAGTAAAAGTAATTTATTATTGAATTGGATAGTGAAGATTAGTTGTTGTTTATACACATTTAAAGTGATAGATATGTCTAAAGGGTGCGATCGATTATTGATCACAAACATTTTATTAAGGTAAAGGAATGAATTATTAAATTGGATATGGATGATTAGTTATTGCTTACACATTCGCAATGATTGATAAGTCTAAAGGGTGCGATCGACAATTGATTGCAACACTATTAAGTTAAAGTAAAGAATTATTGAACTGGATAGTGAAGATTAGTTGTTGTTTACACATTTACTGTGAAAGATATGTCAAAAGGGTGCGATCGACTATTGACCGCAAAAATTATATTAAGTTAAATAATGACTTTCTGAATAGGATATTGAAGATTAGTTGTTGTTTACACATTTACAATGTTTGATAGGTCTAAGGGGTGTGATCGACAATTGATCGCAATATTAGATTAAGTTAAAGTAATGAATTATTGAATTGGATAGTGAAGATTGTTTACACATTTACTGTGAAAGATATGTGTCTAAAGGGTGCGATCGACTATTGATCGCAAACATTATATTAAGTTAAAGTAATGACTTTTTGAATTGGATATTGAAGATTAGTTGTTGTTTACACATTTACAATGTTTGATATGTCTAAAGGGTGCGATCGACTATTGATTGCAACATTATATTAAGTTAAAGTTATGAATTATAGAATTGGATATTGAAGATTAGTTTTTGTTTACACATTTACAGTGATAGATATGTCTAAAGGGTGCGATCGACAATTGATCGCAAACATTATAATAAATTAAAGTAATGAATTTTTGAATTGGATATTGGAGATTTGTTGTTGATTACACATTTACAAGGATATGTGTAAATGGTGCGATCGACAATTGATCGCAAACATTATATTAAGTTAAAGTAATGAATTTTTGACTTGGATATTGAATATTAGTTTTTCTTTACACATTTACAATGATTGATATGTCTAAAGGGCGCAATATACAATTGATCGCAACATTATATAAAGTAAAAGTAATTAATTATTGAATTGGTAAGTGAAGCTTAGTTGTTGTTTATACACATTTACAGTGATAGATATGTCTAAAGGGTGCGATCGACTATTGATCACAAACATTTTACTAAGTTAAAGTAATGAATTATTGAATTGGATATTAAAGATAAGTTATTGTTGACACATTTACAGTGAAAGATATGTCTAAAGGGTGCGATCAATAATTGATCGCAAACATTATATTAAGTAAAAGTAATAAATTATTGATATGGATATTGAAGATTAGTTGTTGTTTACACATTCACAGTGATTGATATGTCTAAAGTGTGCATTGACAAATTGATTGCAACATTATATAAAGTTAAAGTAATGAATTAATAAATTGGATAGTGAAGATTAGTTGTTGTTTACACATTTACAGTGATAGATATGTCTAAAGGATGCGATCGACAATTGATCGCAAACATTATAATAAGTTAAAGTAATGAATTTTTGAATTGGATATTGGAGATTAGTTGTTGTTTACAATTTACAATGATTGATATGTGTAAATGGTGCGATCGACAATTGATCGCAATATTATATTAAGTTAAAGTAATGAATTATTTAATTGCATAGTGAAGATTAGTTGTTGTTTTTACATTTACAGTGATATATATGTCTAAAGGGTTCGATCGACAATTGACTGCAAACATTATATTAAGTTAAAGTAATGAATTTTTGAATTGGATATTCAAGATTAGTTGTTGTTCACACATTTACAATGATTGATATGTCTAAATGGTGCGATCGACAATTGAGCGCAACATTATATTATGTTAAAGTAATGAATTATTGAATTGGATAGTAAAAAATTAGTTGTTGTTTACACATTTACAGTGATAGATATGTCTAAAGGGTGCTATCGACTATTGATCGCAAACATTATATTAAGTTAAAGTAATGAATTTTTGAATTGGATATTGAAGATTAGTTTTTGTTAACATATTTACAATGATTGATATGTCTAAAGGGTTTGATCGACTATTGATCGCAAACATTATATAAAGTTAAAGTAATGAATTTTTGAATTGGATATTGAAAATTAATTGTTGTTTACACAATTACAGTGATAGATAAGTCTAAAGGGTGCGATCGACAATTGATCGCACAAACATTATATTTAGTTAAAGTATCGAATTTTTTAATTGGTTGTTGAAGATTAGTAGTTGTTTACACATTCACAATTATTGATATGTCTAAGGGGTAAGATCGACAATTGTTTGCAACATTATATTAAGTTAAAGTAATGAATTATTGAATTGGATTTTGAAGATTAGTTATTGTTTACACATTTACAGTGATAGGTATTTCAAAAGTGTGCTATCGACAATTGATCGCAAATATTATATTAGGTTAAAGTAATGAATTATTGAATTAGATATTGAAGATTAGTTGTTGCTTACACATTTACAACGATTGATATGTCTAACGGGTGCGATCGACAATTGATCGCAACAT
Source organism: Cardiospermum halicacabum (assembly GCA_031304145.1). Taxonomy (NCBI): domain Eukaryota; kingdom Viridiplantae; phylum Streptophyta; class Magnoliopsida; order Sapindales; family Sapindaceae; genus Cardiospermum; species Cardiospermum halicacabum. The sequence continues at coordinate 15,151,633 of CM062391.1, read as the reverse complement.
TATATTAAGTTAAAGTAATGAATTATTGAATTAGATAGTAAAAAAATTAGTTGTTGTTTACACATTTTCAATGATTGATATGTCTGAAGGATGCGATCGACGATTGATCGCAACATTATATTAAGTTAATTAATGAATTATGGTATTGGATATTGAAGATAAGTTGTTGTTTATACATTTACAGTGATAGATATGTCAAAGGGTGCGATCGACAAATGATCGCAAACATTATATTAAGTTAAAGTAATGAATTATTGAATTGGATAGTGAATAGTAGTTGTTGTTTACACATTTACAGTGGTAGATATATATCTAAATGGTGCGATCGACTATTGATCGCAAACATTATATTAAGTTAAAGTAATGAATTTTTGAATTGGATATTGAAGATTAGTCTTTGTTTACACATTTACAATGATTGATATGTCTAAAGGGTGCGATCGAAAATTGATCGCAACATTATATTAAGTTAAAGTAATGAATTATTGAATTGGATTGTGAAGATTAGTAGTTGTTTACACATTTACAGTGATAGATATGTCTAAACGGTGCGATCGACAATTGATCACAAATTATATTAAGTTAAAGTGTAAAGTTATTGAATTAGTTATTGAAAATTAATTGTTGTTTACACATTTACTGTAATAGATATGTCTAAAGGATGCGATCCACTATTGATCGCAACCATTATATTAAGTTAAAGTAATGAATTTTTGAATAGGATATTGAAGATTCGTTGTTGTTTACACATTTACAATAATTGGTATGTCTTAAGGGTGCGATCGACAATTGATCGCAACAATATATTAAGTGAAAGTAATGAATTATTGAATTGGATAGTGAAGATTAGTTGTCATTTACACATTTACATTGAAACATATGTCTAAAAGTTGCCATCGACTACTGAACGCAAACATTATATTAAACTAAAGTAATTAATATTTGAATTGGATATTGAAGATTGGTTGTTTTTTACACATTTACAATGATTGATATGTCTAAAGGGTGCGATTGACAATTGATCGCACAAACAATTTATTAAGTTAAAGTAATGAATTTTTTAATTGGTTGTTGAAGATTAGTTGTTGTTTACACATTCACAGTGATTGATATGTCTAAAGGGTGCGATCGACAATTGATCACAACATCATATTAAGTTAAAGTAATGAATTATTGAATTGGTTATTGAAAATTAATTGTTGTTTACACATTTACAATGATAGATATGTCAAAAGGGTGCGATCGAGAATTGATCGCACAAACTTTATATTAAGTTAAAGTAATGAATTTTTTAATTGGTTGTTAAAGATTAGTTATTGTTTACACATTCACAGTGATTGATATGTCTAAAGGGTGCGATCGACAATTGATTACAACATTATATTAAGTTAACGTAATGAATTATTGAATTGGATAGTGAAGATTAGTTTTGGTTTAAACATTTAGACTGATATATATGTCTAAAGGGTTCGATCGAAAATTGATCGCAAATATTATATTAAGTTAAAGTAATGAATTTTTGAACTGGATATTAAAGATAGGTTGTTGTTTATACATTTACAATGATTGATATGTCTGAAGGGTGCGATCGACAATTGATCGCAAACATTATATTAAGATAAGGTAATGAATTTTTTAATTGGATATTGAAGATTAGTTGTTGTTCACACATTTACAATGATTAATATGTCTAAAGGGTACGATCGACAATTGATCGCAACATTATATTAAGTTAAAGTAATGAATTATTGAATTGGATATTGAAGATTAGTTGTTCTTTACACATTTACAGTGATATATATGTCAACAGTTTGCAATTGACAATTGATCGCAAATATTATGTTAAGTTAAAGTAATGAATTATTGAATTGGATATTGAAGATTAGTTATTTTTTACACATTTACAACGATTGATATGTCTAAAGAGTGCAATCGACAATTGATCGCAACATTATATTAAGTTTAAGTAATGAATTATTGAATTGAATATTGAAGATTAGTTGTTGTTTACACATTTACAGTATCTAAATGTTGCGATCCACTACTGATCGCAAATGTTATTTTAAGTTTAAGTAATGAATTTTTGAATTGGATATTGAAGAGTTGTTGATGTTCACACATTTACAATGATTGATATGTCTACAGGGTGCGATCAACAATTGATCGCAACATTATATTAAGTTAATGTAATGAATTATTGAAATGGATAGTGAAGATTAGTTATTATTTACACATTTACAGTGATAGATATGTCAAAAGTTTACGATCGACAATTGATCGCAAATATTATATTAAGTTAAAGTAATGAATTATTGAATTGGATATTGAAGATTAGTTGTTTTTTACACATTTACAACGAAAGATATGTCTAAAGGGTGCGATCCACTATTGATCGCGAAAATTATATTAAGTTAAATTAATTAATTTTTGAATTGGATATTGAAGATTAGTTGTAGTTTACACATTTACAGTGAAAGATATGTCTAAAGGGTGCGATCGACAATTGATCGCAAAAACATTATATTAAGTTAAAGTAATGAATTTTTTAATTGGATATTAAAGACAGGTTGTTGTTTATACATTTACAATGATTGATATGTCTGAAGGGTGCGATCGACAATTGATCGCAAACATTATATTAAGATAAAGTAATGAATTATTGAATTGGATATTGAAGATTAGTTGTTATTCACACATTTACAATGATTGATATGTCTAAAGGGTGCGATTGACAATTGATCGCAACATTATATTAAGTTAAAGTAATGAATTATTGAATTGGATATTGAAGATTAGTTGTTGTTTACACATTTACAATGATTGATATGTCTAAAGGGTGCGATTGACTATTGATCGCAAACATTATATTAAGTTAATGTAATGAATTTTTGAATTGGATATTGAAGATTAGTTGTTGTTCACACATTTACAATGATTGATATGTCTAAAGGGTGCGATTGACAATTGATCGCAACATTATATTAAGTTAAAGTAATGAATTATTGAATTGGATATTGAAGATTAGTTGTTGTTTACACATTTACAGTGATAGATATGTCAAAAGTTTGCGATCGACAATTGATCGCAAATATTATATTAAGTTAATGTAATGAATTATTGAATTGGATATTGAAGATTAGTTGTTTTTTACACATTTACAACGATTGATATGTCTAAAGAGTGCAATCGACAATTGATCGCAACATTATATTAAGTTTACGTAATGAATTATTGCATTGAATAGAGAAGATTAGTTGTTGTTTACACATTTACAGTATCTAAATTGTGCGATCCACTACTGATTGCAAATATTATATTAAGTTTAAGTAATGAATTTTTCAATTAGATATTGAAGATTAGTTATTGTTCACACATTTACAATGATTGATATGTCTAAAGGGTGCGATCATCAATTGATCGCAACATTATATTATGTTAAAGTAATGAATTATTGAAATGGATAGTGAAGATTAGTTATTGTTTACACATTTACAGTGATAAATATGTCTAAATGGTGCGATCCACTATTGATCGCAAATATTATATTAAGTTTAAGTAATGAATTTTTGAATTGGATATTGAAGATTAGTTGTTGTTCACACATTTACAATGATTGATATGTCTAAAGGGTGCGATCAACAATTGATCGCAACATTATATTAAGTTAAGGCAATGAATTATTGAAATGGATAGTGAAGATTAGTTGTTGTTTACACATTTACAGTGATAGATATGTCAAAAGTGTGCGATCAACAATTGATCGCAAATATTATATTAAGTTAATGTAATGAATTATTGAATTGGATATTGAAGATTAGTTGTTTTTTACACATTTACAACGATAGATATGTCTAAAGAGTGCAATCCACTATTGATTGGAAATATTATATTAAGTTAAAGTAACGAATTTTTGAATTGGATATTGAAGATTAGTTGTTGTTTTCACATTTACAGTGATAGATATATTAAAAGGGTGCGATCGACAATTGATCGCAACATTATATTAAGTTAAAGTAATGAATTATTGAATTAGTTATTGAGAATTAATTTTTGATTACACATTCACAGTGAAAGATATGTCTAAAGGGTGCGATCGACAATTGATCGCAAAAACATTATATTAAGTTAAAGTAATGAATTTTTTAATTGTTTGTTGAAGATTAGTTGTTGTTTACACATTCACAGTGATTGATATGTCTAAAGAGTGCGATCGACAATTGATTAGAACATTATATTAAGTTAAACTAATGAATTTGTTGAATTGGTTATTGAAAATTAATTGTTGTTTACACATTAACAGTGATAGATATGTCTAAAGGGTGCGATCGACAATTGATCGCACAAATTTTATATTAAGTTAAAGTAATGAATTTTTTAATTGGATAGTGAAGATTAGTTTTGGTATAAACATTTACAGTGATATATGTGTCTAAAGGGTGCGATCGAAAATTGATCGCAAACATTATGTTAAGTTAAAGTAATGAATTTTTTAATTGGATATTAAAGACAGGTTGTTGTTTATACATTTACAATAATTGATATGTCTGAAGGGTGCGATCGACAATTGATCGCAAACATTATATTAAGATAAAGTAATAAATTATTGAATTGGATATTGAAGATTAGTTGTTGTTTACACATTTACAATGATTGATATGTCTAAAGGGTGCGATCGACAATTGATCGCAAATATTATATTAAGTTAAAGTAATGAATTATTGAATTGGATAATGAAGATTAGTTATTTTTTACAAATTTACAACGAAAGATATGTCTAAAGGGTGCGATCCACTATTGATCGCAAATATTATATTAAGTTAAAGTAACGAATTTTTGAATTGGATATTGAAGATTAGTTGTTGTTTTCACATTTACAGTGATAGATATGTTAAAAGGGTGCGATTGACAATTGATCGCAACATTATATTAAGTTAAAGTAATGAATTATTGAATTAGTTATTGAGAATTAATTTTTGATTACACATTCACAGTGAAAGATATGTCTAAAGGGTGCGATCGACAATTGGTCGCAAAAACATTATATTAAGTTAAAGTAATGAATTTTTTAATTGTTTGTTGAAGATTAGTTGTTGTTTACACATTCACAGTGATTGATATGTCTAAAGGGTGCGATCGACAATTGATTAGAACATTATATTAAGTTAAACTAATGAATTTGTTGAATTGGTTATTGAAAATTAATTGTTGTTTACACATTAACAGTGATAGATATGTCTAAAGGGTGCGATCGACAATTGATCGCACAAATTTTATATTAAGTTAAAGTAATGAATTTTTTAATTGGATAGTGAAGATTAGTTTTGGTATAAACATTTACAGTGATATATATGTCTAAAGGGTGCGATCGAAAATTGATTGCAAACATTATGTTAAGTTAAAGTAATGAATTTTTTAATTGGATATTAAAGACAGGTTGTTGTTTATACATTAACAATGATTGATATGTCTGAAGGGTGCGATCGACAATTGATCGCAAACATTATATTAAGATAAAGTAATGAATTATTGAATTGGATATTGAAGATTAGTTGTTGTTTACACATTTACAATGATTGATATGTCAAAAGGGTGCGATCGACAATTAATCGCAAATATTATATTAAGTTAAAGTAATGAATTATTGAATTGGATAATGAAGATTAGTTATTTTTTACAAATTTACAACGAAAGATATGTCTAAAGGGTGCGATCCACTATTGATCGCAAATATTATATTAAGTTAAAGTAATGAATTTTTTTTATTATTATTGAAGATTAGTTGTTGTTTACACATTTACAGTGAAAGATATTAAAGGGTGCGATCGACAATTGATCACAACATTATATTAAGTTAAAGTAATGAATTATTGAATTGGTTATTGAAAATTAATTGTTGTTTACACATTTACAGTGATAGATATGTCTAAAGGGTGCGATCCATTGATCGCACAAACTTTATATTAAGTTAAGGTAATGAATTTTTTAATTGGTTGTTGAAGATTAGTTGTTGTTTACACATTCACAGTGATTGATATGTCTAAAGGGTGCGATCGACAATTGATTGCAACATTATATTAAGTTAAAGTAATGAATTATTGAATTGGATAGTGAAGATTAGTTTTGGTTTAAACATTTACAGTGATATATATGTCTAAAGGGTGCGATCAAAAATTGATCGCAAACATTATATTAAGTTAAAGTAATGAATTTTTGAATTGGATATTAAAGATAGGTTGTTGTTTATACATTTACAATGATTGATATGTCTGAAGGGTGCGATCGACAATTGATCGCAAACATTATATAAAGATAAAGTAATGACTTTTTGAATTGGATATTGAAGATTAGTTGTTGTTTACACATTTACAATGATTGATATGTCTAAAGGGTGCGATGGACTACTGATCGCAAACATTATATTAAGTTAAAGTAATGAATTTTTGAATTGGATATTGAAGATTAGTTGTTTATCACACATTTAAAATGATTGATATGTCTAAAAAGTGCGATCGACAATTGATCGCAACATTATATTAAGTTAAAGTAATGAATTACTGAATTGGATAGTGAAGATTAGTTGTTGTTTACTCATTTACCGTGATAGATATATAAAAAATTTGTGATCAACAAATGATCGCAAATATTATATTAAGTTAAAGTAATGAATTATTGAATTGGATATTTAAGATTAGTTATTTTTTACACATTTACAACGATTGATATGTCTAAAGAGTGCAATCGACAATTGATCGCAACATTATATTAAGTTTAAGTAATGAATTATTGAATTTGATAGTGAAGATTAGTTGTTGTTTAAACATTAACAGTGATAGATATGTCTAAATGGTGCGATCCACTATTGATCGCAAATATTTTATTAAGTTTAAGTAATGAATTTTTGAATTGGATATTGAAGATTAGTTGTTGTTCACACATTTACAATGACTGATTTGTCTGAAGGGTGGGATCAACAATTGAACGCAACATTATATTAAGTTAAAGTAATGAATTATTGAAATGGATAGTGAAGATTAGTTGTTGTTTACACATTTACAGTGATAGATATGTCAAAAGTGTGCGATCGACAATTGATCGCAAATATTATATTAAGTTAAAGTAATGAATTATTGAATTGGATATTGAAGATTAGTTGTTTTTTACACATTTACAACGATAGATATGTCTAAAGGGTGCGATCCACTATTGATCGGAAATATTATATTAAGTTAAAGTAACGAATTTTTGAATTGGATATTGAAGTTTAGTTGTTGTTTACACATTTACAGTAATAGATATGTTTAAAGGGTGCGATCGACAATTGATCGCAACATTATATTAAGTTAAAGTAATGAATTATTGAATTAGTTATTGAGAATTAATTCTTGTTTACACATTTACAGTGAAAGATATGTCTAAAGGGTGCGATCGACAATTGATCGCAAAAACATTATATTAAGTTAAAGTAATGAATTTTTTAATTGTTTGTTGAAGATTAGTTGTTGTTTACACATTCACAGTGATTGATATGTCTAAAGGGTGCGATCGACAATTGATCACAACATTATATTAAGCTAAAGTAATGAATTATTGAATTGGTTATTGAAAATTAATTGTTGTTTACACATTTACAGTGATAGATATGTCTAAAGGGTGCGATCGACAATTGATCGGACAAACTTTATATTAAGTTAAAGGAATGAATTTTTTAATTGGTTGTTGAAGATTAGTTGTTGTTTACACATTCACAGTGATTGATATGTCTAAAAGGTGCGATCGACAATTGATTGCAACATTATATTAAGTTAAAGTAATGAATTATTGAATTGGATAGTGAAGATTAGTTTTGGTTTAAACATTTACAGTGATATATATGTCTAAAAGAGTGCGATCGAAAATTGATCGCAAACATTATATTAAGTTAAAGTAATGAATTTTTGAATTGGATATTAAAGATAGGTTGTTGTTTATACATTTACAATGATTGATATGTCTGAAGGGTGCTATCGACAATTGATCGCAAACATTATATTAAGATAAAGTAATGAATTTTCGAATTGGATATTGAAGATTAGTTGTTGTTTACACATTTACAATGATTGATATGTCTAAAGGGTGCGATCGACTATTGATCGCAAACATTATATTAAGTTAAAGTAATGAATTTTTGAATTGGATATTGAAGATTAGTTGTTGTTCACACATTTACAGTGATTGATATGTCAAAAGTTTGCGATCGACAATTGATCGCAAATATTATATTAAGTTAAAGTAATGAATTATTGAATTGGATATTGAAAATTAGTTGTTTTTTACACATTTACAACGATTGATATGTCTAAAGAGTGCAATCTACAATTGATCGCAACATTATATTAAGTTTAAGTAATGAATTATTGAATTGGATATTGAAGATTAGTTGTTGTTTACACATTTACAGTATCTAAATAGTGCGATCCACTACTGGTCGCAAATATTATATTAAGTTTAAGTAATGAATTTTTGAATTTGATATTGAAGATTAAATGTTGTTCACACATTTACAATGATTGATATGTCTAAAGGGTGCGATCAACAATTGATCTCAACATTATATTAAGTTAAAGTAATGAATTATTGAAATGGATAGTAAAGATTAGTTGTTGTTTATACATTTACAGTGATACATATGTCAAAAGTGTGCGATCGACAATTGATCGTAAATATTATATTAAGTTAAAGTAATGAATTATTGAATTGGATAATGAAGATTAGTTATTTTTTACAAATTTACAACGAAAGATATGTCTAAAGGGTGCGATCCACTATTGATCGCAAATATTATATTAAGTTAAAGTAATGAATTTTTGATTTGGATATTGAAGATTAGTTGTTGTTTACACATTTACAGTGAAAGATATTAAAGGGTGCGATCGACAATTGATCACAACATTATATTAAGTTAAAATAATGAATTATTGAATTGGTTATTGAAAATTAATTGTTGTTTACACATTTACAGTGATAGATATGTCTAAAGGGTGCGATCCATTGATCGCACAAACTTTACATTAAGTTAAAGTAATGAATTTTTTAATTGGTTGTTGAAGATTAGTTGTTGTTTACACATTCACAGTGATTGATATGTCTAAAGGGTGCGATCGACAATTGATTGCAACATTAAATTAAGTTAAAGTAATGAATTATTGAATTGGATAGTGAAGATTAGTTTTGGTTTAAACATTTACAGTGATATACATGTCTAAAGGGTGCGATCAAAAATTGATCGCAAACATTATATTAAGTTAAAGTAATGAATTTTTGAATTGGATATTAAAGATAGGTTGTTGTTTATACATTTACAATGATTGATATGTCTGAAGGGTGCGATCGACAATTGATTGCAAACATTATATAAAGATAAAGTAATGACTTTTTGAATTGGATATTGAAGATTAGTTGTTGTTTACACATTTACAATGATTGATATGTCTAAAGGGTGCGATGGACTACTGATCGCAAACATTATATTAAGTTAAAGTAATGAATTTTTGAATTGGATATTGAAGATTAGTTGCTGATCACACATTTAAAATGATTGATATGTCTAAAGGGTGCGATCGACAATTGATCGCAACATTATATTAAGTTAAAGTAATGAATTACTGAATTGGATAGTGAAGATTAGTTGTTGTTTACTCATTTACCGTGATAGATATATCAAAAATTTGTGATCAACAATTGATCGCAAATATTATATTAAGTTAAAGTAATGAATTATTGAATTGGATATTTAAGATTAGTTGTTTTTTACACATTTACAACGATTGATATGTCTAAAGAGTGCAATCGACAATTGATCGCAACATTATATTAAGTTTAAGTAATGAATTTTTGAATTGGATATTGAAGATTAGTTGTTGTTCACACATTCACAATGATTGATATGTCTCAAGGGTGCGATCAACAATTGATCGCAACATTATATTAAGTTAAAGTAATGAATTATTGAAATGGATAGTAAAGATTAGTTGTTGTTTACACATTTACAGTGATAGATATGTCAAAAGTGTGCGATCGACAATTGATCGCAAATATTATATTAAGTTAAAGTAATGAATTATTGAATTGGATATTGAAGATTAGTTGTTTTTTACACATTTACAACGATAGATATGTCTAAAGGGTGCGATCCACTATTGATCGGAAATATTATATTAAGTTAAAGTAACGAATTTTTGAATTGGATATTGAAGTTTAGTTGTTGTTTACACATTTATAGTGATAGATATGTTTAAAGGGTGCGATCGACAATTGATCGCAACATTATATTAAGTTAAAGTAATGAATTATTGAATTAGTTATTGAGAATCAATTCTTGTATTCACATTTACAGTGAAAGATATGTCTAAAGGGTGCGATCGACAATTGATCGCAAAAATATTATATTAAGTTAAAGTAATGAATTTTTTAATTGTTTGTTGAAGATTAGTTGTTGTTTACACATTCACAGTGATTGATATGTCTAAAAGGTGCGATCGACAATTGATCACAACATTATATTAAGCTAAAGTAATGAATTATTGAATTGGTTATTGAAAATTAATTGTTGTTTACACATTTACAGTGATAGATATGTCTAAAGGGTGCGATCGACAATTGATCGGACAAACTTTATATTAAGTTAAAGTAATGAATTTTTTAATTGGTTGTTGAAGATTAGTTGTTGTTTACACATTCACAGTGATTGATATGTCTAAAAGGTGCGATTGACAATTGATTGCAACATTATATTAAGTTAAAGTAATGAATTATTGAATTGGATAGTGAAGATTAGTTTTGGTTTAAACATTTACAGTGATATATATGTCTAAAGGGTGCGATCGAAAATTGATCGCAAACATTATATTAAGTTAAAGTAATGAATTTTTGAATTGGATATTAAAGATAGGATGTTGTTTATACATTTACAATGATTGATATGTCTGAAGGGTGCGATCGACAATTGATCGCAAACATTATATTAAGATAAAGTAATGAATTTTTGAATTGGATATTGAAGATTAGTTGTTGTTTACATATCAATCATTGTAAATGTATAAACAACAACCTATCTTTAATATCCAATTCAAAAATTCATTACTTTAACTTAATATAATGTTTGCGATCAATTGTCGATTGCACCCTTCAGACATATCAATCACTGTAAATGTTTAAACAACAACTAATCTTCAATAACAAATTCAATAATTCATTACTTTAACTTAATATAATATTGCGATCAATTGTCGATCGCACCCTTTAGACATATCAATCACTGTAAATATTTAAACAACAACTAATCTTTAATAACAAATTCAGTAATTCATTACTTTAGCTTTATATAATGTTGTGACCAATTGTCGATTGCACCCATTAGACATATCAATCACTGTATGTTAAAACAACTACTAATCTGCAATAACCAATTCAATATTTCATTACTCTAACTTAATATAATGTTGCGATCAATTGTTGATCGCACCCTTTTGACATATGAATCACTTTAAATGTTTAAACAACAACTAATCTTCATTAACAAATTCAAGAATTCATTACTTTTTCTTAATATGATGTTGTGTTCAATTGCCGATCGCACCCTTTAGACATATCAATCACTGTCAATGTGTAATCAACAATTAATTTTCAATAACCTATTCAATAATTCATTACTCTAACTTAATATAATGTTGCGATCAATTGTTGATTGCACCCTTTAGACATATCAATCATTGTAAATAATTAAACAACAATTAGTTTTCAATAACCAATTCAATTATTCAGTACTTTAACTTAATATAATGTTGCGATCAATTGTCGATTGCACCCTTTAGACATTTCAATCACTATAAATGTGTAAACAACAAGTAATCTTCAATAACCAATTAAATAATTCATTACTTTAACTTAATAAAATGTTGTGATCAATTGTCGATTGAACCCTTTACACATATCAATCACTGTAAATGTTTAAACAACAACTAATTTTCAATAACAAATTCAATAATTCATTAGTTTAATTGAATATAATATTGCAATCAATTGTTGATCGCACCCTTTAGAACATATCAATCACTGTAAATGTGTAAACAACAATAAATCTTCAATAACCAATTCAATAAATCAATACTTCTACTTAATATAATGTTTCGATTAATTGTCGATCGCACCCTTTCGACATATCAATCACTGTAAATGTTTAAACATCAACTAATCTTCAATAATATATTAAATAATTAATTACTTTAACTTAATATAATGTTGACATCAATTGTCGATCGCACCTTTTAGACATATCAATCACTGTAAATGTGTAAACAACAACTAATCTTCAATAACCAATTAAATAATTCATTACATTAACTTGATATAATATTGCGATCAATTGTCGATCGCACCCTTTAGGCATATCAATCACTGTAAATGTTTAAACAACAATTAGTTTTCAATAACCAATTCAACAATTCATTACTTTAACTTAATATAATGTTGCAATCAATTGTCGATCGCACCCTTTAGACATATCAATCACTGTAAATGTTTAAACAACTACTAATATTCAATAACCAATTCAATAAGTCATTACTTTAACTTAATATAATGTTGCCATCAATTGTCGATTGCACCTGTTAGACATATCAATCACTGTAAATGTGTAAACAACTTTAAATTTTCAATAACTAATTTAATAATTCATTACTTAATATAATATTGCGATCGATGGTGGATCGCAACCTTTAAACATATCATACACTGTAAATGATTAAACAACATTAAATCTTCAATAACCAATTCAATAAATCAATACTTATACTTAATATAATGTTGCGAACAATTGTCGATCGCACCCTTTAGATATATCAATCACTGTAAATGTTTAAAAAACAACTAATCTTCAATAACCTATTCAATAATTCATTACGTTAACTTAACGTAATGTTGCAATCAATTGTCGATCACACCCTTTAGACATATCAATCACTGTAAATGTGTAAACAAAAATTAATCTTCAATAACCAATTAAATATTTCATTACTATAACATAATGTTGCGATCAATTGTCGATAGCACCCTTTAGATATATCAATCACAGTAAATGTTTAAATAACAACTAGTCTTTAATGACCAATTCAAGAATTCATTACTTCAACTTAGTATAATGTTGCGATCAATTGTCGATCGCACCCTTTAAACATATCAATCACTTTAAATGTTCAAACAACAAGTAATCTTCAATAACCAATTCAATAATTCATTTTTTTAACTTAATATTATGTTGCGATCAATTGTCGATTGCACACTTTACACATATCAATCACTATAAATGTTTACACAACATATAATCTTTAATAACCAATTGAAAAAATTTATTACTTTAACTTAGTATAATGTTGCGATCAATTGTCGATCGCACCCCTTAGACTTAATAATCACTGTAAATGTTAAAACAACAACTTATCTTCAATAACCAATTCAATAATTCATTTCTATAACTAAACGTAATATTGCGATCAATTGTTGATCGCACCCTTTAGACATATCAATCACTGTAAATGTGTAAACAACAACTAATATAACCAATTAAATAATTCATTACTTTAACTTAACGTAATGTTGCGATCAATTCTCGATCGCACACTTTAGACAAATCTATCACTGTAAATGTCTAAACAACTAATCTTGAATAACCAATTAAATAATTCATGACTTTAACTTGATATAATGTTGCGATCAATTGTCGGTCGCACCTGTTAGACATATCAATTAGTGTAAATATTTAAACAACAACTAATCATCAATAACCAATTCAATAATTCATTACTTTAACTTAATATAATGTTGCGATCCATTGTCGATCGCACCATTTACACATATTAACCACTGTAAATGTGTAAACAAATAATTAATTTTAAATAACCAATTCAAGAATTCATTACTTTAACTTAATATAATGCTGCGATCAATTGTCGATCACACCTTTTAGACATATCAATCACTGTAAATATTTAAACAAAAACTAATCATCAATAACCAATTCAATAATTCATTACTTTAACTTAACGTAATGTTGCGATCAATTGTCGATCGCATCATTTACACATATCAACCACTGTAAATGTGTAAACAATAATTAATTTTAAATAACCAATTCAAGAATTCATTACTTTAACTTAATATAATGTTGCGATCAATTGTCGATCGCACCGTTTAGACATATCAATCACTGTAAATGTGTAAACAACAATTAGTTTTCAATAACCAATTCAATAATTCATTACTTTAACTTAATATAATGTTGCAATCAATTGTCGATCGCACCCTTTAGACATATCAATCACTGTAAATGTTTAAACAACTACTAATCTTCAATAACCAATTCAATAAGTCATTACTTTAACTTAATATAATGTTGCCATCAATTGTCGATTGCACCTGTTAGACATATCAATCACTGTAAATGTGTAAACAACTTTAAATTTTCAATAACTAATTTAATAATTCATTACTTAATATAATCTTGCGATCGATGGTCGATCGCAACCTTTTAACATATCAAACACTGTAAATGATTAAACAACAATAAATCTTCAATAACCAATTCAATAAATCAATACTTATACTTAATATAATGTTGCGAACAATTGTCGATCGCACCCTTTAGATATATCAATCACTGTAAATGTTTAAAAAATAACTAATCTTCAATAACCTATTCAATAATTGGGAATCACTGTATGCAAAAATACAGAAATGTAATTTTTGTGATAGCACCATTAGTTTTCTGGGGTATGTTGTGTCTAAAGATGAGATAAGTATGTATTCTGGAAAGGTTAAGGCTATTGTTGATTGGCCCATTCCAAGTAATTTGTTTCAAGTCAGGAGTTTTCATGGATTTTGTTCTTTTTATAGGAGATTTATTAAGGGTTTCAGTACTATAACAAGTCCTATAACTAATTGCATGAAAAAGGGAATGTTTAAATGGACCCCTCTAGCCACTCTTGCTTTTAACACCTTGAAAAATGCTATGACAAAAGCTCTTGTTTTAGCTTTGCCTAATTTCAGTTTGCCTTTTGAATTGGAGTGTGATTCTAGTGGGGTAGGAATAGGGGCAGTAAGCCAAGAAGGAAAACCCGTTGCATTTTTTAGCGAGAAGTCGAATGAGTCTAGGAGAAAATATTTTGCTTATGATCTTGAGTTCTATGCTCTGATTCGTGCTCTTAGACATTGGAGTGCATATTTGTTGGCTAATTCTTTTATCCTATATACTGATCATCAAGCCTTAAAATACATACAAAGCCAAGCCAAGTTAAGTAGAAGACATGCATCCTGGGTAGAATACTTGCAAACCATTGATTTTGTGGTGAAGTATAGGGATGGTCCAAGCAATGTTGTGGCTGATGCTTTGTCTAGAAGATATGAAGTTCTAAGTACCATGCATGCTCATGTGATAGGATTTGAGGACATTAGGACCTTGTATGAAAATGATGGGGACTTCGGTCAGATTTGGGAGAGGGTTAGGGAAGATGGTGCATTTAGGGATTTCACAATTCATGATGGCTATCTTTTCAAACTTGATGCTGTTTGTGTTCCTCAAAGTTCTCTAAGGGAAGCGATTCTTAAGGAGGTCCATGGTGGAGGCCTAGCTGGTCAATTTGGTAGAGACAAAACCTATGAACTGGCTTGTAGGAATTTCTACAGGCCAAAAATGTGGAAAGAGGTTTCAAGACTTGTTGAGGGCTGTAATACTTGCAAACAGTCCAAGATGACTACACAAGCTCATGGACCATACCGAAAGAGGTTTCAAGACTTGTTGAGGGCTGTAATACTTGCAAACAGTCTAAGATGACTACACAAGCTCATGGACCATACATGCCTTTGCCAGTTCCAAGCTCCCCATGGGAAGATGTAAGTATTGATTTCATTGTTGGCTTGCCAAGGACAAGAAGAAACCATGATTCCATTATGGTTGTAGTAGACAGGTTCTCTAAAATGGCCCATTTCATAGCTTGTAACAGAACAAATGATGCATCTCATGTTCTGAATTTGTACTTTGAAAATGTTGTAAAACTACATGGAGTTCCAAGGAGTATAGTAAGTGACATGGATGTGAAATACTTAAGTCATTTTTGGAGACACTTGTGGGCGAGGTTAGGAATCACCTTGAAGTTTAGTACTGCCTTCCATCCCCAGACCGATGGACAAACCGAGGTGGTCAACAGAAGCTTGGACAATATTTTGAGAAGTTTGCTGAAGGGAAAAGTGAAGAATTGGATACTTTGTTGGCTCATGCTGAATTTGCTTACAACAATTCAAAGACTAAGACTACCAATTTTACTCCTTTTGAATTAGTTTATGGAGCTAATCCATCTGTTCCTCTTGATTTGAGCAACGTACATTCTAGTATTCCTTCGAACTTAAAGGCTGAAGATAGAGCTGCTGAGATTGTCAAACTCCATGCTAAGGCCAAAGCCCACATTGAGAAAAAGAATGAAGCCTACAAGATGCAAGCCAAGCGAAAATCTGTTATTGAGTTTAAAGAAGGTGATATGGTGTGAGTTCATCTGAGGAAGGAACGATTCCCTTCTAAGAGAAAGAACAAACTTATGCCTAAGGCTGAAGGTCCTTACAAGATCATCAAGAGGGTAAATCAGAATGCTTACAAAGTAGAATTACCATCAACTTATAAAGTTTCCAACACTTTCAATGTAAGTGACTTAGCTAAGTATAAGGAGGACACCATGCAAATTTCTGTCCAAGGGGAATCTTCTCAAGAAGGGGAGGATGATGGAGGTCCATCTAGCCTAGCCTATCAAGATGCCTTGGACATGGGCCTTTGTGCACCTTTGGGAGATGATGGAGAACCAAGCATTATTGGACCTGAAATAGCAGCTGGGTATGACCAGAAAATGGGGTTTCTTTTAAAGACATTTGGGCTGTTTCAAGCCCTCATAACTGGTGACTATAGAGAGGCCCAATCTGAAGAACTTAACCCATGAAATCTGATCCATATATTCAGTCCATATTTGGATCTTTCCAGAATGACCTTTCAAATTCTTTTATGTTACTTTTGTTATCTTAACTTGTCTTTATTTCCATTTTTATTATGGCTGTTGTTAATGCCTATTTAGTTACATTTATAGTAAGCAGTTTTATTTCCTTTAAACTTTCAATGTAATGCTTCCTATTTAAAGGAAGAAATAGATGAAGTAAAGGATGAGATTTTGAAAGAAAAATATTTGAGTGTTTAAACACCTGGGATTTTGCTTGTTTCCAAAAACATTCAAGGGTTTTATTAGTTTCCAAAAACTATTGGGTTTTGTTTGTTTCCAAAAACATCCAACTTGTTTTTATCTTATTTATAACATACATCCACCACGCCATCAGTTGGTATCAGAGCTCGGATCATATCAAAAAAGAAAAATCAGATCATGTCAGGAGATCAAGATTTATCCGCTGCATTTGCGGCAATGAGGCTAGAAATGGAGGCTCTTAAGGCCAAGAATGAGGCCTTGGAAACACTTGTCCAGAATTCCTCTTTGATTAACCGAAATCTTAATGAAGAGGATCTGGATGACGAAGAACAGAATGAAGATGATCAACGTCTTGTCCATGGAGGTTTTAGAGGCCGAGGGAGAAGACTTGGAGGATTTGGCCGAGGTGGAAGAATGCCACCACCCCAACGTGGAGAGAGGCAAGAGAAGTTTTTCAATTATATAATTGAATTACCGGAATTTTATGGGAAGATTGATGCTGATGCCTATCTTGAGTGGGTATATTCAATGGAGAGATCCTTTGAATTAAGGGAGGTATCCGAGACAAAGAAATTGAAACTTGCAGCTATGAGATTGAAAGGGTATGCTGACCTTTGGTGGGAAAATTTACAAAAACAAAGAATAAAGGAAGGAAGGCCTCGAATTACACAGTGGGATAGGATGAAAGAGGAGATGGATGTGGTGTTCTTACCACCGCATTACAAGCAGAAAATGATTGAGCGGATGTTGAGCCTCAAATAGGGCACCAAAACTGTGGAGCAGTACACCATGGAATTTGAGGAGTTTTTGCTAAAATGTGAAGTGGAGGAGACTGAAGAGCTGATCATGGGGCGTTTACGTCTTGACATCCAAGATATTGTAAGTTTCTATCCTTATGAGTCTCTCATCGAATTATAAAGATTGGCCTTGAAAAGTGAGGCAAGTTTGAAACAGTCACGCCATAATAGAACCAATACCAACCAACCTTCCACCTACACCTCACCTTACAAACAGAGTTCTAGTGGCTCCAGTTCTTCACCTATAAAGACGCCCTTACCAAAAACCCCTTCTTACACACAAAACACTTCCAACACACCTAAAGACACCCAATCTGTCCCAACATCTAAAAGCACCTCTAAAAAAACTTTGAAATTTTTCAAATGCCAAGGATATGGACACTTCCAATCTGAATGTCCTACGAGGAAAGTTATGACGATTAGAGAGATACAGGAGATTGAGGAAGAATTATACCACAGTGAATCTGTTGGGATAGATTCTGATTTGCATGATGATGAGGGAGATGCCCTTGTATGTGATGCTAATTTGCTTGATGGGGAATGTTTAGTAATGATACGAGTTCTGAACTTTGAAAAGAGTGCAGAGGACTGGAGGAGGAAATCCAGTTTTCACTCTCGGTGTATGACAAATAATAAATTATGTGAAGTTGTTATTGATAGTGGTGCTTGTGAGAATGTTGTCTCCAGTGAGATGGTATCTAAGTTGGGACTGAAAACCGAGCTAATTGATACCCCTTACAAGTTGACTTGGTTGGATCCAAAGCATGAAATTAGGGTCACTAAGAAGTGCCTAGTTCCTTTTGCAATGGGAGAATATGAAGATGAGGTGAAGTGTCATGTTATCCCTATGACAGCTTGTCATTTGCTTCTTGGAAGGCCATGGTTGTATGACAGGGATGTCCACCACCAAGAGAGGGCGAATACTTACTCTTTATTTCATGGAGGAAAGAAAATTTTACTTAAACCTTTGCTGCCAAAGAATAGGAAAAAGAAGGGAGAACTTGGAGTTGTGGGATTATTGTCCAATGATGAGAAAAGTGTAATCATGGAGGAGCTGCCGAGCTTTATTCCAATTGATATAGCGGATGAACCTAAGCCAAAGAATGTTATGCCAAATGAGGTAAAATCTCTTATCAATGAATTTCCAAGAGTTTTTCCAAACACTTTACCAACCGGTTTGCCTCCTCTAAGAACCATACAACATGAGATCAGTTTTGTTCTGGGATCCCAAATTCCTCACAAACAATCCTACAGAATGAGCCCTAAAGAGAGTGATGAATTACAAAAACAGGTTGATGAACTGTTAGAGAGAGGACTCATAAGAGAAAGTGTCTCTCCATGCGTTGTTCTAGCCTTTGTAGTTCCGAAAAAGAATGGCAAGTGGAGGATGGTTATTGATTCAAGGGCTGTTAACAAGATCACAATCAAGTACAGATTTTCAATTCCAAGGCTTGATGACATGCTTGACAGATTGCATGGAGCTTCAGTATTCTCAAGAATTGATATTGCAAATGGATTCTACCAAATTCGTGTCAAAGAAGGTGATCAGTTGAAAACAGCCTTCAAAACTAATGTGGGGCTGTATGAATGGTTGGTCATGCCAATGGGACTTGATACAAGCATAGCAGAAGGTCCAATCACGCGTTCAAAAGCAAGGAAGCTGGAAGCTGAATTCGGGAACTTAGCTAATGCTTATGTTGAACGAATGAATGAAGAAATTATCAAGGAAGAAGGTAGAAAATCAATGGAGGCAAGAATCACCAAAATGCAGCCTGTACACTTGTGTTTGGCCTGCAGCATCTGAGGGAATGATAAGAAGTTCACCTTCTCAAAATATGGCAGAAGGATTTTTCTACATTGATGGGCAAATACAGCACTGATTCTATCATCAAATGATAGCAAAGTAAAAGAGGACATCTTAAGCTTTTCAACACATCAAGAATCAACTTAATTGGATTGGTATAGCTCAAGTTATTGCATCTGGAAGCTAAAAGAAAAGATTTACTCAAGTGTTGTCATTAATCTATTGTATTTGAATTTCTTTCCAAAAAAAAAAAACAAAAAAAAAGACAAAAAAGAAAAAAAAAAAAAAAGCAAAGCAAAAAAAAAAGAAAAAAAAAAGAGAGGAAACAATTTCAATTTGACTTCTTTGTTTAGTTTGTACTCATACTTCCGATCCATATTATTGTCTGTAAAAAAAAAGTATAAATCAAAATCTCAAAATTGCTGATTTACTTTATGTTTCTCTCCCTTAGTTACACTACTGTGGAATTTCTTTGATTAATTGATTTGATTTCTGAAGTTCAACGAAAGGAAGCAATCTAGAGAGGTAAAAGGCATTCAAAGGCGAGCACATCAGAGGGTAAAAGCCAAAATCGAGTGCAAACACTTGTGACAATATTCTATCGAGTGAAACACGTTAGGGAGTGACATTGTGAGGCTGCTTTCTATTTTTTTTACTAATCTTTTTTCTGCAGGTTAATAAACACTATATAAATGTCAAGATCAGAGGGTAAAGAAGGTGAGGAGACCCCTGTACTGGACACAAAAATTATGTATGATGCCTTTACGAGTCAATTCAGGAAGCTGCTTAGCAAGTTTGAAGAATTGGAAGTGTGGAGGAATGAGATGACTCAAACTGTGGAGGGACTTCATACTAGGAATAGAAGGAGGAGAAGTAGACCAAACAATTCTCATCATGAGATGTCTAGGGAGGAGTCTAATGAGGATGATTCTGTTGTGAATCGAAGAGCTGAGATGAGGAATAATAGAGAAAGGCGCGATAGCAACTTAATGCTATCAAGATGAAGATACCTGAATTCAAAGGAAGGAATGACGCTGAAACTTACCTGGATTGGAAGAGGAAGGTGGAGATGGTTTTTATACAATTTCAATGATTGATATGTCTAAAAGGTGCGATCGACAATTGATTGCAACATTCTATTAAGGTAAAGTAATGAATTATTGAATTGGATATTAAAGATCAGCTTTTTTACACATTTACAGTGATAGATATGTCTAAAAGGTGCGATCGACAATTGATTGCAAACATTATATTAAGTTAAAGTAATGAATTTTAGAATTGGATATTATAGATTAGTTGTTGTTTACATATTCACAGTGATTGATATGTCTAAAGGATGCGGTCGACAATTGATCGCAACATTATATTAAGTTAAATCATTGAATTATTGAATTGGATAGTGATGATTAGTTGTTTTTTACAAAATTACAATAACAGATATGTCTAAAGGGCGCGATCGACAATTGATCGCAAACATAATATTAAGTTAATGTAATGAATTTTTGATTTGGATATTGAAGATTAGTTGTATTTTACACATATACAACGATAGATATATCTAAAGGGTACGATCGAGAATTGATCGCATACATTATATTAAGTTAAAGTAATGAATTTTTGACTTGGATACTGAAGATTAGTTGTTGTTTACACAATTTCAATGATTGATATGTCTAAAAGGTGCGATCGACAATTGATAGCAACATTCTATTAAGGTAAAGTAATGAATTATTGAATTGGATATTGAAGATCAGTTTTTTTTTACACATTTACAGTGATAGATATGTCTAAAAGGTGCGATCGACAATTGATTGCAAACATTTTTTTAAGTTAAAGTAATGAATTTTAGAATTGGATATTATAGATTAGTTGTTGTTTACACATTCACAGTGATTAATATGTCTAAAGGATGCGGTCGACAATTGATCGCAACATTATATTAAGTTAAATCAATGAATTATTGAATTGGATAGTGATGATTAGTTGTTTTTTACAAAATTACAGTAACAGATATGTCTAAAGGGCGCGATCGACAATTGATCGCAAACATAATATTAAGTTAATGTAATGAATTTTTGATTTGGATATTGAAGATTAGTTGTAGTTTACACATATACAGTGATAGATATATCTAAAGGGTACGATCGAGAATTGATCGCAAACATTATATTAAGTTAAAGTAATGAATTTTTGACTTGGATATTGAAGATGAGTTGTTGTTTACACATTTTCAATAATTGACATGTCTAAAGGGTGCGATCGACAATTGATCGCAACATTATATTAAGTCTAAGTAATGAAATATTGAATTGGATTTTGAGGATTTGTTGTTGTTTACACATTCACAGTGATTGATATGTCATAAGGGTGCGATCGACAAATGATAGCATCATTATATTAAGTTAAGGTCATTAATTATTGAATTGGTAAGTGAAGATAAGTTGTTGTTATCACATTTACAATGATTGATATGTCCAACCGGTGCGATCGACAACTGATCGCAACATTATATAAAGTTTAAGTAATGAATTATTGAATTGGGTATTGAAGATTAGTAGTTGTTTACACATTTATAATGATAGATATGTTCAAAGGGTGCAATCGACAATTGATCGCAAATATCATATTTAGTTAAAGTAATGACATATGAATTGGATATTGAAGATTAGTTGTTGTTTACACATTTACAATGATTGATATGTCTAAAGGGTGCGATCGACAATTGATCGCAAACATTATATTAAGTTAAAGTAATGAATTTATGACTTGGATACTGAAGATTAGTTGTTGTTTACACAATTTCAATGATTGATATGTCTAAAAGGTGCGATCGACAATTGATTGCAACATTCTATTAAGGTAAAGTAATGAATTATTGAATTGGATATTAAAGATCAGCTTTTTTACACATTTACAGTGATAGATATGTCTAAAAGGTGCGATCGACAATTGATTGCAAACATTATATTAAGTTAAAGTAATGAATTTTAGAATTGGATATTATAGATTAGTTGTTGTTTACATATTCACAGTGATTGATATGTCTAAAGGATGCGGTCGACAATTGATCGCAACATTATATTAAGTTAAATCATTGAATTATTGAAGTGGATAGTGATGATTAGTTGTTTTTTACAAAATTACAATAACAGATATGTCTAAAGGGCGCGATCGACAATTGATCGCAAACATAATATTAAGTTAATGTAATGAATTTTTGATTTGGATATTGAAGATTAGTTGTATTTTACACATATACAATGATAGATATATCTAAAGAGTACGATCGAGAATTGATCGCATACATTATATTAAGTTAAAGTAATGAATTTTTGACTTGGATATTGAAGATGAGTTGTTGTTTACACATTTTCAATAATTGACATGTCTAAAGGGTGCGATCGACAATTGATCGCAACATTATATTAAATTTAAGTAATGAAATATTGAATTGGATTTTGAGGATTTGTTGTTGTTTACACATTCACAGTGATTGATATGTCTTAAGGGTGCGATCGACAATTGATAGCAACATTATATTAAGTTAAGGTCATTAATTATTGAATTGGTAAGTGAAGATAAGTTGTTGTTATCACATTTACAATGATTGATATGTCCAACCGGTGCGATCGACAATTGATCGCAACATTATATAAAGTTTAAGTAATGAATTATTGAATTGGGTATTGAAAATTAGTAGTAGTTTACACATTTATAATGATAGATATGTTCAAAGGGTGCAATCGACAATTGATCCCGAATATCATATTTAGTTAAAGTAATGACATATGAATTGGATATTGAAGATTAGTTGTTGTTTACACATTTACAATGATTGATATGTCTAAAGGGTGCAATCGACAATTGATCGCAAACATTATATTAAGTTAATGTAATGAATTTCTAACTTGGATACTGAAGATTAGTTGTTGTTTACACAATTTCAATGATTGATATGTCTAAAAGGTGCAATCGACAATTGATAGCAACATTATATTAAGGTAAAGTAATGAATTATTGAATTGGATATTGAAAATTAGTTGTAGTTTACACATTTTTAATGATTTATATGTTTAAAGGGTGCGATCGACAATTTATCGCAACATTATATTAAATTTAAGTAATGAATTATTGAATTGGATAGTGAAGATTAGTTGTTGTTTACACATTGACAGTGATTGATATGTCTAAAGGGTGCGATCGACAGTTGATCGCAACATTATATTAAGTTAAAGTAATGAATTATTGAATTGGATAGTGCAGATTAGTTGTTGTTTACACATTTACAGTGATAGATATATCTAAAGGGTGCGATCGACAATTGATCGCAAACATAATATTAAGTTAAAGTAATGACTTTTTTATTTGGATATTGAAGATTAGTTGTTGTTTACACATATACAATGATAGATATATCTAAAGGGTACGATCGAGAATTGATCGCAAACATTATATTAAGTTAAAGTAATGAATTTTTGACTTGGATATTGAAGATCAGTTGTTGTTTACTCATTTTCAATAATTGACATGTCTAAAGGATGCGATCGACAATTGATCGCAACATTATATTAAGTTTACGGAATGAAATATTGAATTGGATTTTGAGGATTTGTTGTTGTTTACACATTCACAGTGATTGATATGTCTTAAGGGTGCGATCTACAATTGATAGCAACATTATATTAAGTTAAGGTCATTAATTATTGAATTGGTAAGTGAAGATAAGTTGTTGTTTACACATTTACAATGATTGATATGTGTAACCGGTGCGATCGACAATTGATCGCAACATTATATGAAGTTAAAGTAATGAAATATTGAATTGTTTATTGAAAATTAATTGTTGTTTAAACATTTATAGTGATAGATATGTCTAAAGGGTGCGATCCACAATTGATCGCAACATTACATTAAGTTTAAGTAATGAATTATTGAATTGGATAGTGAAGATTAGTTGTTGTTTACACATTTACAGTGATAGATATGTCTAAATGGTGCGATCGACAATTGATCGCAAACATAATATTAAGTTAAAGTAATGAATTTTAGAATTGAATATTGAAGATTAGTTGTTGTTTACACATTTTTAATGATTTATATGTCCAAAGGGTGCGATCAAAAATTGATCACAACATTATATTAAGTTAAAGTAATGATTTATTAAATTGGTTATTGAAAATTAATTGTTGTTTACACATTTACAGTGATAGATATGTCTAAAGGGTGCGATCGAGAATTTATCGCAAATATATATTAAATTAAAGTA
Organism: Cardiospermum halicacabum; assembly: GCA_031304145.1. Classification (NCBI taxonomy): domain Eukaryota; kingdom Viridiplantae; phylum Streptophyta; class Magnoliopsida; order Sapindales; family Sapindaceae; genus Cardiospermum; species Cardiospermum halicacabum. Next base: position 15,126,499 of record CM062391.1, on the reverse strand, counting down.
ATGGAAAATTTAAGTGGATATAAAAGATTAATTGTTGTTTACACATTTACAATGATTGATATGTCAAAACTGCGCGATTGACAATTGATTGCAGACATTATATTAACTTAAAGTTATGAATTATTGAATTGGATATTGAAGATAAGTTGTTGTTTTTTCACATTTACAATGATTAATATGTCTAAAGGGTGCAATCGACAATTGATCGCAACATTATATTAAGTTTAAGTAATGAATTATTGAGTTGGATAGTGAAGATTAGTTGTTGTTTACACATTTACAGTGATAGATATGTCTAAAAGGTGCGATCGACAATTGATCGCAAACATAATATTAAGTTAAAGTAATGAATTATTGAATTGAATATTGAAGATTAGTTGTTGTTTACACATTTTTAATGATTTATATGTCTAAAAGGTGCGATCGACAATTGATCCCAACATTATATTAAGTTAAAGTAATGAATTATTGAATTGGATAGTTAAGATAAGTTGTTGTTTACACATTTACAGTGATAGATATGTCTAAAGGGTGCGATCGACAATTGATCGCAAACATAATATTAAGTTAAAGTAATGAATTTTTGAATTGGATATTGAAAATTAGTTGTTGTTTACACATTTTTAATGATTTATATGTTTAAAGGGTGCGATCGACAATTGATCGCAACATTATAATAAGTTTAAGTAATGAATTATTGAATTAGATAGTGAAGATTAGTTGTTGTTTACACATTGACAGTGATTGATATGTCTAAAGGGTGCGATCGACAGTTGATCGCAACATTATATTAAGTTAAAGTAATGAATTATTGAAATGGATAGTGCAGATTAGTTGTTGTTTACACATTTACAGTGATAGATATGTCTAAAGGGTGCGATCGACAATTTATCGCAAACATAATATTAAGTTAAAGTAATGAATTTTTGATTTGGATATTGAAGATTAGTTGTAGTTTACACATATACAGTGATAGATATATCTAAAGGGTACGATCGAGAATTGATCGCAAACATTATATTTAGTTAAAGTAATGATTTTTGACTTGGATACTGAAGATGAGTTGTTGTTTACACATTTTCAATAATTGACATGTCTAAAGGGTGCGATCGAGAATTGATCGCAGCATTATATTAAGTTTAAATAATGAAATATTGAATTGGATTTTGAGGATTTGTTGTTGTTTACACATTCACAGTGATTGATATGTCTTAAGGGTGCGATCGACAATTGATAGCAATATTATATTAAGTTAAGGTCATTAATTATTGAATTGGTAAGTGAAGATAAGTTGTTGTTTACACATTTACAATGATTGATATGTCTAAGCGGTGCGATCGACAATTGATCGCAACATTATATCAAGTTTAAGTAATGAATTATTGAATATTGTATTGAAGATTAGTAGTTGTTTACACATGTAAAGTGATAGATATGTTCAAAGGGTGCGATCGACAATTGATTGCATACATCATATTTAGTTAAAGTAATGACATTTTGAATTGGGTATTGAGGATTAGTAGTTGTTTACACATTTATAGTGATAGATATGTTCAAAGGGTGCGATCGACAATTGATCGTAAACATCATATTTAGTTAAAGTAATGACATTTTGAATTGGATATTGAAGATTAGTTGTTGTTTACACATTTACAATGATTGATATGTCTAAAGGGTGCGATCGACAATTGATCGCAAACATTATATTAAGTTAAAGTAATGAATTTATGACTTGGATACTGAAGATTAGTTGTTGTTTACACAATTTCAATGATTGATATGTCTAAAAGGTGTGATCGACAATTGTTAGCAACATTCTATTAAGGTAAAGTAATGAATTATTGAATTGGATATTGAAGATCAGTTTTTTTTACACATTTACAGTGATAGATATGTCTAAAAGGTGCGATCGACAATTGATTGCGAACATTATATTAAGTTAAAGTAATGAATTTTAGAATTGGATATTATAGATTAGTTGTTGTTTAAACATTCACAGTGATTGATATGTCTAAAGGATGCGGTCGACAATTGATCGCAACATTATATTAAGTTAAATCAATGAATTATTAAATTGGAAAGTGATGATTAGTTGTTTTTTACAAAATTACAGTAACAGATATGTCTAAAGGGCGCGATCGACAATTGATTGCAAACATAATATTAAGTTAATGTAATGAATTTTTGATATGGATATTGAAGATTAGTTGTAGTTTACACATATACAGTGATAGATATATCTAAAGGGTACGATCGAGAATTGATCGCAAACATTATATTAAGTTAAAGTAATGAATTTTTGACTTGGATATTGAAGATGAGTTGTTGTTTACACATTTTCAATAATTGACATGTCAAAAGGGTGCGATCGACAATTGATTGCAACATTATATTAAGTTTAAGTAATGAAATATTGAATTGGATTTTGAGGATTTGTTGTTGTTTACACATTCACAGTGATTGATATGTCTTAAGTGTGCGATCGACAATTGATAGCAATATTATATTAAGTTAAGGTCATTAATTATTGAATTGGTAAGTGAAGATAAGTTGTTGTTTACACATTTACAATGATTGATATGTCCAACCGGTGCGATCGACAATTGATCGCAGCATTATATTAAGTTTAGGTAATGAATTATTTAATTGGATATAGAAGATTAGTAGTTGTTTACACATTTATAGTGATAGAAATGTTCAAAGGGTGCGATCGACAATTGATCGCAAACATTATATTTAGTTAAATTAATGACATTTTGAATTGGATATTGAAGATAAGTTGTTGTTTACTCATTTACAATGATTGATATGTCTAAAGGGTGCGATCGACAATTGATCGCAAACATTATATTAAGTTAAAGTAATGAATTTCTGACTTGGATACTGAAGATTACTTGTTTTTTACACAATTTCAATGATTGATATGTCTAAAAGGTGCGATCGACAATTGATAGCAACATTATATTAAGGTAAAGTAATGAATTTTGTATTGGAAATTGAAGATTAGTTGTAGTTTACACATTTATAGTGATAGTTATGTCTAAAGGCTGCGATCGACAATTGATCGCAAACATTATATTATGTTAAAGTAATGAATTTTTAACTTGGATATGGAAGATTAGTTGTTGTTTACACATTTTCAAAGATTGATATGTCTAAAGGGTGTGATCGACAATCGATCGCAACATTTTATTAAGTTTATGTAATGAATTATTGAATTGGATATTATAGATTAGTTGTTTACACATTCACAGTGATTGATATGTCTAAAGGGTGCGATCGACAATTGGTCGCAATATTATATTAAGTTAAAGTAATGAATTATTGAATTGGATAGTGATGATTAGTTGTTGTTTACAAAATTACAGTAATAGATATGTCTAGAGGGTGCGATCGACAATTGATCGTAAACATAATATTAAGTTAAAGCAATATCTTTCTGAATTGGATATTGAAGATTAGTTTTTGTTTACACATTTACAATGATTGATATGTATAAATGGTGTGATCGAAAATTAATCGCAACATTATATTAAGTTTAAGTAATGAATTATTGAATTGGATAGTGAAGATTAGTTGTTGTTTACATATTTATAGTGATAGATATGTCTAAAGGGTGCGATCGACAATTGATCGCAAACATAATATTAAGTTAAAGAAGTGAATTTTTGTATTGGATATTGAAGATTAGTTATAGTTTACACATTTACAGTGATAGATATGTCTAAATGGTGCAATCGACAATTGATCGCAAACTATTAAGTTAAAGTAATGAATTTTTGACTTAGATATTGAAGATTAGTTGTTGTTTACACATTTTCAATGATTGATATGTGTCAAGGGTGCGATCGACAATTGATCGCAACATTAATTTAAGTTTAAGTAATGAATTATTGATTTGGATATTGAACATTAGTTGTTGTTTACACCTTTACAGTGATAGATATGTCTAAAGGGTGCGATCGATAATTGATCGCAAACATTAATAAGTTAAAGTAATGAATTTTAGAATTGGATATTATAGATTAGTTGTTATTTACACATTCCCAGTGATTGATATGTCTAAAGGGTGCGATCGACAATTGATCGCAACATTATATTAAGTTAAAGTAATGAATTATTGATTTTGATAGTGAAATTTAATTTTTTTTTTCACATTTACAGTTATAGATATGTCTAAAGGGTGCGATCGACAATCGATCGCAAACATTATATTAAGTTGAAGTAATGAATTTTTGAATTGGATATTGAAGATTAGTTGTTGTTTAAACATTTAAAGTGATAGATATGTCTAAAGGGTGCAATCGACAATTGATTGCAACATTATATTAAGTTAAAGTAATGAATTATTTTTGTTTAAAAATTTATAGTGATTGATATTTCTAAAGGGTGCGATCGACAATTGAGCGCAACATTATATTAAGTTAAAGTAATGAATTATTTAATTGGTTATTAAAGATTAGCTGTTTTTTACACATTTTTAGTGATTGATATGTCTAAAGGGTGTGATTGACGATTGATGGCAACATTACGTTAAGTTTATGTAATGAATTATTTAATTGGTTATTGAATATTAGTTGTTGTTTAAATTTTTAATGTGATTGATATGTCTAAAGGGTGTGATCGACAATTGATCGCAACACTATCATGAGTTAAAGTAATGAATTATTGAATTGGTTATTGAAAACTAAATGACGTTTAAACATTTACGGTGATTGATATGTCTAAAAGGGTGCGATCGACAATTGATCGCAACTTTATTTTAAGTTAAAGTAATGTTTTTTTAAATTTGTTATTGAAAACTAATTGTTGTTTAAACATTTACAGTGATTGATATGTCTAAAGTGTGTGATCGACAATTGATCACAACATTATATTAAGTGAAAGTAATGAATTATTTAATTGGTTATTAAAGATTAGATGTTGTTTAAACATTTAGAGTTATTGATATGTCGAAAGGGTGTGATTGACAATTGATCGCTACATTATATTTAGTTAAAGTAATGATTGTTGAATTGGTTATTGAAAACTAAATATTTTTTAAACATTTACAGTGATTGTTATGTCTAAAGGGTGCGATCGACAATTGATCGCAACATTATATTATGTAAAAGTAATGAATTATTGAATTGGTTATTGAAGATTAGTTGTTGTTTAAACATTTACAGTGATTGATATGTCTAAAGGGTGCGATCGACAATTGATCTCAACATGATAGTAAGTTAAAGTAATGAATTATTGAATTGGTTATTGAAAAACTAATTGTTGTTTTAACATTTACAGTGATTGATATGTCTAAAGGGTGTGATCGACAATGGATCGCAACATTATATTAAGTTAAAGTAATGAATTCTTTGATTGGTTATTGAAGATTCTGTTGTTTACACATTTAGAGTGATTGATATGTCAAAAGGGTGCGATCGACAATTGATCGCAACAATACGTTAAGTTAAAGTAATGAATTATTTAATTTGTTATTGAAGATTTATAGTTGTTTAAACATTTAAAGTGATTGATATGTCTAAAGGGTGCGATCGACAATTGATCGCATCATTATATTAAGCATTATATTAAGCTAAAGTAATGAATTATTTAATCGGTTATTGAAAATTAATTACTGTTTAAACGTTAGCAGTGATTGATATGTCTAAAGGGTGATCGACAATTGATCGGAACATTAGATTAAGTTAAAGAAATGAATTATTGAATTGGTTATCGAAAACTAATTGTTGTTTAAGCATTTACAGTGATTGATATGTCTAAAGGGTGCGATCGACAATTGATCGCAACATTATATTAAGCTAAAGTAATGAATTATTGAATTTGTTATTGAAGATTAGTTGTTGTTTAAACATTTACAGTGATTGATATGTCTAAATGGTGCTTTCGACAATTGATCGCAACATTAAGTTAAGATAAAGTAATGAATTATTTAATTGGTTATTCAAGATTACTCGTTGTTTACACATTTACAGTGATTGATATGTCTAAATGGTGCAATCGATAATTGATTGCAACATTATATTTGGTTAAAGTACTGAATTATTGAATTGGTTATTGAAAACTTATTGTTGTTTAAATATTTACAATGATTGATATGTCTAAAGGGTGCAATCGACAATTGATCGCAACATTATATTAAGTTAAAGTAATGAATTATTCAATTGGTTATTGAGAATTAATTGTTGTTTACACATTTACAGTGATTGATATGTCTAAAGGGTGCATCGACAATTGATCGCAACATTATTAGAATAAGTTAAAGAAATGAATTATTGAATTCGTTATTGAAGATTACTTGTTGTTTACACATTTATAGTGATTGATATGTCTAAAGGGTGCGATGGATAATTGATCGCAACATTATTTTAAGTTAAAAAAATGAATTATTTAATTGGTTATTGAAGATTACTTGTTGTTTACACATTTACAGTGATTGATATGTCTAAGGGTGCGATCGACAATTGATCGCGACATTATATTAAGTTAAGATACTGAATTATTTAATTGGTTATCGAAAACTATTTGTTGTTTAAATATTTACAGTGATTGATATGTCTAAAGGGTGCAATCGACAATTGATCGCCACATTATATTAAGTTAAGGTACTTAATTACTGAAAAGGTTATTGAAAACTAATTGTTGGTTAAATATTTACAGTGATTGATATGTCTAAAGGGTGCAATCGACAACTGATCGCATCATTATATTAAGTTAAAGTAATGAATTATTGAATTGGTAATAAGAGATTAGTTGTTATTTAAACCTTCATAGTGATTGATATGTCTTAAGGGTTCAATCCGCAATTGATCGCAACATATATTTAGTTAAAGTAATAAATTGTTTAATTGGTTATTAAAAATTATTTGTTGTTTAATCATTTATAGTTATGGATATGTCTAAATGGTGCGATCGACAATTGATAGCAACATTATATTAAGTTAAAGTAATGAATTATTGAATTGGTTATAGAAGATTAGTTGTTGTTTAAACCTTTATAGTGATTGATATGTCTTATGGGTTCAATCCACAATTGATCGTAACATTATATTAAATTAATGTGATGAATTGTTTGATTGGTTTTTAAAAATTTGTTGTTGTTTACACATTTACCGTGATTTATATGTCGAAAGGGTGCGATCGACAATTGATCGCAACTTTACGTTAATTGTTGTTTACATATTTACAGTGATTTATATCTCTAAAGTGTGCGATCGACACTTGATAGCAACATTAAATAAAGTTAAACTAAAAAATTATTGAATTTGTTATTGAAAATTAACTGTTGTTTAGATATTTACAGTGATTGATATCTCTAAAGTGTGCGATCGATAATTGATCGCATCATTATATTAAGTTTAAGTAATGAATTATTGAATTGGTTATTGAAGATTAGTTGTTGTTTATACATTAACAGTGATTGATATGTCTAAAGTGTGCGATCGACAATTTATCGCAACATTATATTAAGTGAAAGTTATGAATTATTGAATTGGTTATTCAATATTAGTTGTTGTTTAATTATTTACAGTGATTGATATGTCTAAATGGTGTAACCGACTATTGATCACAACATTATATTAAGTTAAAGAATGAGTTATTGAATTGATTATTGAAAACTATTTGTCTTTTACACATTTATAGTGATTGATATGTCTAAAGGGTGCGATCGACAATTAATCGCAAAATAAGATTAAGTTAAAGTCATGAATTATTGAATTAGTTATTGAGGATTAGTTGTTGTTTAAACATTTACAGTTATTGATATGTCTAAAGGGTGCGATCGACAATTGATCGCAACATTATATTAAATTAAAGTTATGAATTATTGGATAGGTTATTGAAGATTAGTTGTTGTTTAATCTTTCACAGTGATTGATATGTCTAAAGGATGCGATCGACAATTGATCGCAAAATAAGAGTAAGTTAAATCAATGAATTACTGAATTGGTTATTGAAGATTAGTTGTTGTTTAAACATTTCTAGTTACTGATATATCTAAAGGGTGCGATCGACAATTGATCGCAACATTATATTAAGTTAAAGGAATGAATTATTGAATTGGTTATTTAAGATTAGTTGTTGTTTAATCATTCACATTGATTGATATGTCTAAAGGGTGCAATCGAGTTATGATCGCAACATAATATTAATTAAAAGTAATGAATTATTGAATTGGTTATTGAAGATTAGTTGTTGTTTAAACATTTATTGTGATTGATATGTGTAAAGGGTGCGATCGACAATTGATCGCAACATTATATTAAGTTAAAGTAATGAATTATTGAATTTGTTATTGAAGATTAGTTGTTGTTTAAATATTTACAATGATTGATATGTCTAAATGGTGCGATCGACAATTGATCACAACATTATATTATGTTAAAGTAATGAATTATTGAATTTATTATTGAAAATTAAATTTTTTTTACACATTTACAGTGATTGATATGTCTAAAGGGTGACATTGACAATTGATCGCAATGTTATATTAAGTCAAAGTAATGAAATATTTAATTGGTTATCGAAGATTACTTGTTGTTTACACATTTACAGTGATAGATATCTCTAAAGGGTGCGATCGACAATTTATCGTAACGTTATATTAAGTTAAAGTAATGAATTATTGAATTGGTTATTGATGATTAGTTGTTGTTTAAACATTTACAGTGATTGATATTTCTAAATGGTGCAACCGATTATTGATCGCAACATTATATTAAGTTAAAGTACTGAATTATTGAATTGGTTATTGAAGATTAGTTGTTGTTTAAAGATTTACGGTGATTGATATGTCTAAAGGGTGCAATCGACAATTGATCGCAGCATTATATTAAGATAAAGTAATGAATTATTTAATTGGTTATTGAAAACAAATTGTTGCTGTGTAAACATTTACAGTTATTAATATGTGTAAAGGGTGAGATCGACAATTGATCGCAACATTATATTATGTTAAAGTAATGAATTATTTAATTGGTTATTGAAGATTACTTGTTATTTACACATTTACAGTGATTGATATCTCTAAAGGGAGCGATCGACAATTTATCGGAACATTATATTAAGTTAAAGTAATGAAATATTTAATTGGTTATTGAAGATTACTTGTTATTTACACATTTACAGTGATTGATATCTCTAAAGGGTGCGATCGACAATTTATCGCAATGTTATATTAAGTTAAAGTAAAGAATTATTGAATTTGTTATTGATGATTAGTTGTTGTTTAAACATTTACAATGATTGATATGTCTAAATGGTGCAACATTATATTAAGTTAAAGTACTGAATTATTGAATTAGTTATTGAAGATTAGTTGTTGTTTAAACATTTACAGTGATTGATATGTCTAAAGGGTGCAATCGACAATTGATCGCAGCCTTATATTAAGATAAAGTAAAGAATTATTTAATTGGTTATTGAAAATAAATTGTTGTTGTTTAAACATTTACAGTTCTTGATATGTCTAAAGGGTGCGATCGATAATTGATCGCAACATTATATTAAGTTAAAGTAATGAATTATTGAATTGGTTATTGAAGATTAGTTATTGTTTAATCATTTACAGTGATTGATTTGTCTAAAGGGTGCAATCGACTATTGATCGCAATATTATTTTAAGTTAAGGTACTGAATTCTTGAATTGTTTATTGAAGATTAGTAGTTGTTGAAACATACAGTGATTGATATATCTAAAGGGTGCGATCGACAATTGCTCACAACATTATATGAAGCTAAAGTAATTGATAATTGAATTGGTTATTTAAAATCAATTGTTGTTTACACAGTTACAGTGATTGATTTGTCTAAATGGTGTGATCAACAATGGATCGCAAAATTATATTAAGTTAAAGTAATGAATTATTGAATTGGTTATTGAAGATTAGTTTTTGTTTAAATATTTACAGTGATTGATATAACTAAATGGTGCAACCGACTATTGATCGCAACATTATATTAAGTTAAAGTAATAAATTATTGAATTGGTTATTGAAGATTATTTGTTGTTTAATCATTTACAGTGATTGATATGTCTAAAAGGTGCGATCGACAATTGATAGCTACATTATATTAAGTTAAAGTAATGAATTATTGAATTGGTTATAGAAGATTAGTTTTTGTTTCAACATTTATCGTGATTGATATGTCTAAAGGGTGCATTCAAAAATTGATCGCAAGATTATATAAATTTAAAGTAATGAATTATTGAATTGGTTATTTAAAATCAATTGCTGTTTACACAGTTACAGTGATTGATTTGTCTAAATGGTGTGATCAACAATGGATCGCAAGATTATATTAAGTTAAAGAAATAATTTATTGAATTGGTTATTGAAGATTAGTTGATGTTTAAACATTTCTGTGATTGATATAACTAATTGGTGCAACCGACTATTGATCGCAACATTATATTAAGTCAAAGTAATAAATTATTGAATTGGTTATTGAAGATTATTTGTTGTTTAATCATTTACAGTGATTGATATGTCTATATGGTGCGATCGACAATTGATATCAACATTATATTAAGTTAAAGTAATGAATTATTGAATTGGTTATAGAAGATTAGTTTTTGTTTAAACCATTATAGTGATTGATATGTCTAAAGGGTGCAATATACAATTGATCGCCACATTATATTAAGTTAAACTAATGAATTGTTTAATTGGTTATTAAAGATAAGTTGTTGTTTACACATTTACCGTGATTTATATGTCGAAAGAGTGCGATCGACAATTGATCGCAACTTTACGTTAATTGTTGTTTACATATTTACAGTGATTGATATCTCTATCGTGTGCAATCGACAATTGATCGCAACATTATATTAAGTTAAAGTAATGAATTATTGAATTTGTTATTGAAAACTAATTGCTGTTTAAACATTAACGTGATTGATTTGTCTAAAGGGTGGGATCGACAATTGATCACAACATTATATTGAGCTTAAATAATGAATTATTGAATTGGTTATTGAAACCTTATTATTGTTTAAACTTTTACAGTGATTGATATGTCTAAAGGGTGCAATCGACAATTGATCGCAACATTATATTACGTTAAAGTAATGAATTATATGTATTGGTTATTGAAGATAAGTTGTTGTTTAAACATTTACATTCATAGATGTCTAAAGAATGCGATCGAAAATTAATCGCAAAATTATATTAAGCTAAAGTAGTGAATTATTGGAATGTTATTGAAAGCTAATTAGTGTTTAAATATTTACAGTGATTGATATATCTAAAGGGTGAGATCGACAATTGAACGCAACATTATATTACGTTAAATTATTGAATTATTTAATTGGTTTTTGAAAACTAATTGTTGTTTACACATTTAGAGTGATAGATATGTCTAAAGGGTGCGATCAACAATTGATCGCAACAGTACGTTAAGTTAAAGTAATGAATTATTGAATTTGTTATTGAAGATTAGTTGTTGTTTACACCTTTACAGTGATAGATATGTCTAAAGGGTGCGATCGACAATTGATCGCAACATTATATTAAGTTAAAGTATTAAAATATACACTTGATTATTGAAAACTAATTGTTGTTTAAACATTAACATTGATTTATATGTCTAAACTGTGTGATCGACAATTGATCGCAACATTAGATTTAAGTTAAAATAATGAATTATTTAATTAGTTATTGAAGATTAGTTGTTGTTTAAACATTTACAGTGATTTATATGTTTAACAGTGCGATCGACAATTGATCGCAACATTATGTTGAGTTAAAGTAAAGAATTATTTAATTAGTTATTGAAGATTGGTTATTGTTTAAACATTAACAGTGATTGATATTTCTAAAGGGTGTGATCGACAATTGATCGCAACATTATATTAAGTTAAAGTTGTGAATTAATAAATTGGTAATTGAAGATTATTTGTTATTTAATCATTTACAGTTATTGATATGTCTAAAGGGTGTGATCGACAATTGTTCGCAACATTATATTAAGTTAAAGTCATGAATTAATAAATTTTTTATTGACGATTAGATGTTGTTTACACATTTATAGTGATTGATATGTCTAAAGGGTGTTATCGACAATTGATCGCAACATTATATTAAGTTAAAGTAATGAATTATTGAATTGGTTATTGAAGACTTATTGTTATTTACACATTTACAGTGATTGATTTGTCTAAAAGGTGCGATCGAAAATTGAAAGTAAAATTATATTAAGTTAAAGTAATGAATTAATAAATTGTTTATGGAAGATTAGTTGTTGTTTACACATTTACAGTGATTGATATGTCTAAAGGGTGCGATCGACAATTGATCGCAACATTATATTAAGTTAAAGTAATGAATTATTGAACTGGTTTTTCAAGATGTATTGTTGTTTACACATTTACAGTGATTCATTTGTCTAAAAGGTGCGATCAACAATTGATTGGAACATTATATAAAGTATAAGTATTGATTTATTGAAATGGTAATTGAAGATTTATTGTTGTTTATAAATTTACAGTGAATGGTATGTCTAAAGGGTGCGATCTACAATTGATCGCAACATTATATTAAGTTAAAGTAATGAATTAATAACTTGTTTAATGAAAATTAATTGTTGTTTCAACATTTACAGCGACTGATATGTCTAAAGGGTGCGATCGACAACATATCGCAACATTATACTAAGTTAAATTAATGAACTATTGAATTGGTTATTGAAGATTTATTGATGTTTACCCATTTACAGTTACATGTCTAAATGGTGCGATCCACAATTGATCGCAACATTACGTTAAGTTAAAGTAATGAATTATTAAATTGGTTATTGAAGATTAGTTGTTGTTTAAACATTTACAATGATTGATATGTCTAAAGGGTGTGATCGACAAATGGATCATTACATTATATGAAGTTAAAGTAATGAAGTATTAAATTGGTGGTTTAAAACTAATTGTTGTTTAAACATTTACAGTGATTGATATGTCTAAAGAATGCGATCGAAAATTAATCGCATTATTATATTAAGTTTAAGTAATGACAAATTTAATTTGTTATTAAAAATTTATTCTTGTTGAAACATTTACAGTGATTGATATGTCTTAAGGATGCGATCGACAATTGATCGCAACATTATATTAAGTTAAAGTAATGAATTTTAAATTTGTTATTGAAAAGTAATTGTTGTCTTAACATCTACAGTGATTGATATGTCTAAAGGGTGCGATCGAAAATTGATCGCAACATTATATTATTTTAAAGTAATGAATTATTAAATTGGTTATTGAAGATTAGTTATTATTTAATCATTTATATTGTTTGATATGTCTAAAGGGTGCGATCGACAATTGATCGCAACCATATATTAAAATAGTTATTGAAAACTAATTGTTGTTTAAACATTTACAGTGATTGAAATGTCTAAAGCGTGCGATCGAAAATTGATCACAACATTATATAAAGTTAAAGTAATGAATTTTTTAATTTGTTATTGAAAAGTAATTCTTGTTAAAACATTAACAATGATTGATATGTCTAAAGGGTGCGATCAACAATTTATCACAACATTATATTAAGTTAAAGTTATGAATTAATAAATTGGTTATAGAAGATTAGTTGTTGTTTACACATTTACAGTGATTGATATGTCCAAAGGGTGCGATCGACAATTGATCGCAACATTATATTAAGTTAAAGTAATGAATTATTTAATTGGTTATTCAAGATTTCTTGTTGTTTACACATTTACAGTGATTGATATGTCTAAAGGGTGCGATCGACAATTGATCGCAACATTATATTGTGTTTAAGTAATAAATTATTGAATTGGTTATTGAAAATTAATTGTGTTTACATGTTTACCAATGATATGTGTAAAGGGTGCGATCGATAATTGATCACAACATTATATTAAGTTAAAGTTATGAATTAATAAATTTGTTATTGAAGATCAGTTGTTGTTTACTCATTTACAGTGATTGATATGTCTAAAGAGTGCGATCGACAATTGATCGCAGCATTATATTAAGTTAAAGTAATAAATTATTGTATTGGTTATTGAATATTTATTGTTGTTTACACATTTACAGTGATTGATTTGTCTAAACGGTGCGATCGATAATTGATCGAAAAATTATATTATGTTAAAGTAATGAATTATTGAATAGGTTATTGCAGATTAGTTGTTGTTTAAACATTTACAGTGATTGATATGTCTAAAGAGTGTGATCGACAATTGATCGCAACATTATATTAAGTTAAAGTAATGAAATATTGAATTGGTTATTGAAGATTAGTTGTTGTTTACACATTTTAAGTGATTAATATGTTTAAAGGGTGCGATCGACAATTGGGCGCAATATTATATTAAGTTAAAGTAATGAATTATTGAATTGGTTATTAAAGTTTAGTTGTTGTTTTAAAATTTACAATGATTGATATGTCTAAAGAGTGCGATCGACAATTGATCGCAACATTATAATAAGTTAAAGTAATGAATTATTGAATTGGTAATTGAAGATTAGTTGTTATTTACACATTTACAGTGATTGATATGTTCAAAGGGTGGGATCGACAATTGATCGCAATATTATATTAAGTTAAAGTAATGAATTATTAAATTGGTTATTGAAAACTAATTGTTGTTTAATCATTTACAATGATTGATATGTCTAAAGGGTGCGATCGTCAATTGATCGCAACATTATATTTGGTTAAAGTAACGAATTATTCAATTAATTATTGAAGTTTATTGTTGTTTACACATTTACTGTGATCGATATGTCTAAAGAGTGCGAACAACAATTGTTCGCAACATTATATTCAGTTAAAGTAATGAATTATTTAATTGGTTATTGAAGATTTATTCTTCTTTACACATTTACAGTGATTGATATGTGTAAAGGGTGCGAACGAAAATTTTACACAATATTGTATTAAGTTAAAGTAATTAATTATTAAATTGGTTATTGTAAAGTAATTGTTGTTTAAACATTTACAATGATTGATATGTGTAAAGTGATCGACAATTAATCGCAACATTATATAAAGTTAAAGTAATGAATTATTGAATTGGTTATTGAAGATTTATTGTTGCTTACACATTTACAGTGATTGATATGTCTAAAGACTGCGATCGACTATTGATCGCAACATTATATTAAGTTAAAGTAATGAATTATTGAATTGGTTATTGAAATATGTAAGTTGTTTACATGTTTATAATGGTTGATATATCTAAAGGGTGCATTCGACAATTGATCGCAACATTATATTAAGTTAAATTAATGAATTATTAAATTAGTTATTGGAAACTAATTGTTGTTTAAACATTTACACTGATTGAAATGTCTAAAGGGTGCGATCGAAAATTTACCACAACATTAAATAAAGTTAAAATAATTAATTACTTAATTTATTATTTAAAACTAATTCTTGTTTAAACATTTACATCTAAACGGTGCGATCGACAATTGATCGCAACATAATATTAAGTTAAAGTAATGAATTATTGAATTGGTTATTGAAGATTAGTTGTTGTTTACACATGTACAGTGATTGACATGTCTAAAGGGTGCGATCGACAATTGATCTCAATATTATATTAAGTTAAAGTAATGAATTATTAAATTGGTTATTGAAGTTGTTTAAACATTTACCGTGACTGATATGTCAATATTATATCGACCATTGATCGCAACATTATATAAAGTTAAAGTATTGAATTATTTAATTGAATATTTAATATTATATTTATTGTTTACACATTTACAGTGATTGATATGTCTAAAGGGTGCGATCGACAATTGAATGCAACATTATATTAAATTAAAGTAATGAATTATTAAATTGGTTATTTAAAACTAGTTTTTGTTCAAACATTTACACTGATTGATATGTTGAAAGGGTGCGATCTACAATTGATCGCAACATTATATTAAGTTAAATGAATAAATTATTGAATTGGTTATTGAAAATTAACTGTTGTTTACATATTTACAGTGATTGATATCTCTAAAGTTTGCAATCGACAATTGATCGCACCATTATATTAAGTTAAAGTAATGAATTATTGAATTGGTTATTGAAGATTAGTTGTTGTTTATACATTTACAGTGATTGATATGTCTTAAGGGTGCGATCAACAATTGATCGCATCATTATATTAAGTTAAAGTATAGAATTATTTAATTGGTTAATGAACATTAGCTGTTGTTTACACATTTACAGTGATTGATATGTTTAAAGGTTGTAATCGACAATTGATCGAAACATTATGTTAAGTTAAAGTAATGAGATATTGATTTGATTATTGAAGATTAGTTTTTGTTTAAACATTTAAAGTGATTGATATGTCTAAAGGGTGCGATCGACAATTGATCGCAACATCATATTAAATTAAAGTTATGAATTATTTAATTGATTATTGATGATTTATTCTTGTTTACACATTTACAGTGATTGATATGTCTAAAGGGTGCGATCGACAATTGTTCGCAACATTATATTAAGTAAAACTAATGAATTATTAAATTGGTTATTATAAAGTAATTGTGTTTGACCATTTACAGTTATTGATATGTCTAAAGGATGCGATCGAAAATTGATCGCAATATTATATTATATTAAAGTAATGAATTATTGAATTTGTTATTGAAAATTAATTGTTGTGTACATAATTACAGTTATTGATATGTCTAAAGGGTGCGATCGACAATTAATCGCAACATTATATTAAGTTAAAATAATGAATTATTGAATTGGTTATTGAAGATTATTTATTGTTTACACATTTACAGTGATTTATATGTCTAAAGGGTGCGATCGACAATTGAACGCAACATTATATTAAATTAATGTAATGAATTATTAAATTGGTTATTGAAAACTAGTTTTTGTTTAAACATTTACAGTGATTGATATGTCTAAAGGGTGCGGTCGACAATTGATCTCAATATTATATTAAGTTAAAGTAATGAATTATTAATTTGGTTGTTGAACTTGTTTAAACATTTACAGTTATTGATATGTCAAAAGGGTGCAATCGACAATTGATCGCAACATTATATCAAGTTAAAGTATTGAATTATTTAATTGTTTATTGAAGATTATATATTATTTACACATTTATAGTGATAGATATGTCTAAAGGGTGCGATCGAGAATTGATCGCAACATTATATTAAATTAAAGTAATGAATTATTAAATTGGTTATTGAAAACTAGTTTTTGTTTAAACATTTACAGTGATTGATATGTCTAAAAGGTGCGATCGACAATTGATCGCAACATTATATGAAGTTAAAATAATGAATTATTTAATTGGTAAGTGAAAAATTATTGTTGTTAACACATATACAGTGATTGATATGTCAAAAGGGTGCAATCGAAAATTGATCGCAGCATTATATTATGTTAAAGTAATGAATTATTGAATTGGTTATTGAAAATTAATTGTTGTTTACATATTTACAGTGATTGATATGTCTAAACGGTGCGATCGACAATTTATCGCAACATTATATTAAGTTAAAGTAATGAATTATTGAATTGGTTATTGAAGATTTATTTCTGTTTACATATTTACAACGATTGATATGTCTAAAGGGTGAGATCAACAATTGATCACAAACTTATATTAAGTTAATGTAATGAATTATTGAATTGGTTATTTAAAACTAGTTTTTTTAAATCATTTACAGTGATTGGTATGTCTAAAGGGTGCGATCGAAAATTGATCGCAACATTAAATTAAGTTAAAGTATTGAATTATTTAATTTTTATTGAACATTAGCTGTTGATTACACATTTGCAATGATTGATATGTCTAAAGGGTGTGATCGACAATTGATCGCTACATTACGTTAAGTTAAAGTAATGAATTATTTAATTGGTTATTGAAGAATAGTTGTTGTTTAAACATTTAAAGTAATTGGTAAGTCTAAAGGGTGAGATCAACAATTTATTGCAATATTATATTTAGTTAAAGTAATGAATTATTGAATTGGTTATTAAAAACTAAATTTTGTTTAAACAGTTAAAGTGATTGATATGACTAAAGGGTGCTATCGACAAATGATCGCAATATTATATTAAGTTAAAGTAACGAATTATTGAATTGGTCATTGTAAACTAATTGTTGTTTAAACATTTACAGTGATTGATCTGTCTAAAGGGTGTGATCGACAATTGATCGCAACATTGAATTAAGTTAAAGTAATGAATTATTTGATTGGTTATTGAAGATTAGCTGTTGTTTACACAATTACAGTGATTGATATGTCTAAAGGGTGCGATCGACAATTGATTGCAACATTATATTAAGTTTAAGTAATGAATTATTGAATTGGTTATTGAATATTAGTTATTGTATAAAAATTTACAGTGATTGATATGTCTAAAGGGAGCGATCGACAATTGTTCGCAACATTATCTTAAGTTTAAGTAATGATTTGTTTAATAGGTTATTGAAGATTAGTTATTTACACATTTATAGTGATTGATATGTCTAAAGGGTGCGAGCCAATCGATCGCAACATTACGTTACGTTAAAATAATGAATTATTTAACTGGTTATTGAAGGTTAGTTGTTAATTAAACATTTAAAGTGATTGATATTTCTAAAGGGTTCGATCAACAAATGATTGCAACATTATATTATGTTAAAGTAATGAATTATTAAATTGGTTATTGAAAACTAATTGTTGTTAAACCATTTAAAGCGATTGATATGTCTAAAGGGTGCGATCGACAATTGATCGCAACATTATATTAAGTTAAAGTAATGAATTATTGAATTGCTTATTGAAAACTAATTGTTGTTTAAACATTTACAGTGATTGATATGTCTAAAGGGTGCGATCGACAATTGATCGCAACATTATATTAAATTAGAGTAATGAATTATTATATTGGTTATTGAAAATTAGTTTTTGTTTAAACATTTACAGTGATTGATATGTCTAAAGAGTGCGATAGACAATTGATCGCAACATTATATTAAGTTTAAGTATAGAATAATTTAATTGGTTAATGAACATTAGCTGTTGTTTACACATTTACAGTGATTGATATGTTTAAAGGTTGTAATCGACAATTGATCACAACATTATGTTAAGTTAAAGTAATGAATTATTGATTTGATTATTGAAGATTAGTTGTTGTTTAAACATTTAAAGTGATTGATATGTCTAAAGGGTGCGATCGACATTTGATCGCAACATCATATTAAGTTAAAGTAATGAATTATTTAATTGGTTATTGAAGATTAGTTTTTGTTTAAACATTTACAGTGATTGATATGTCTAAAGGGTGTGATCGACAATGATCGCAACATTATATTAAGTTAAAGTAATGAATTATTGAGTTGGTTATTAAAGATAAGTTGTTGTTTAAACATTTAAAGTGAGTGATATGTCTATAGGGTGCAATCAACAATTGATTGCAACATTATATTAAGTTAAAGTAATGAATTATTGAATTGGTTATTGCAAACTAAATGTTATTTAAACATTTACAGTGATTGATATTTCTAAAGGGTGCGATCGAAAATTGATTGCAACATTATCTTAAGTTAAAGTAATGAATTATTGAATTGGTTATAGAAGAATAGTTGTTGTTTTAAGTGATTGATATATCTAAAGGGTCCGATCGACAAATGATCGCAACATAATATTAAGTTAAAGTAATGAATTATTGAACTAGTTATTGAAAATAAGTTGTTGTTTAAACATTTAAAGTGATTGATATGTCTAAAGGGTGCGATCGACAATTGATCCCAACATTATATTTAGTTAAAGTAATGAATTATTAAATTGGTTATTGAAGACAAGTTGTTGTTTACACATTTACAGTGATTGATATGTCTCAAGGGTGCGATCGACAATAGATCGCAACATTACGTTAAGTTATAGTAATGAGTTATCGAATTGGTTATTGATGATTAGTTGTTGTTTAAACATTTAAAGTGAATTATATGTCTAAAGGGTGCGATCGACAAATGATCGCAACATTATATAAAGTTAAAGTAATGAATTATTGAGTTGGTTATTGAAGATTAGTTATTGTTTCAGCATTTATAGTGATAAATATGTCTATAGGGTGCGATCGATAATGGATCGCAACATTATATTAATTTAAAGTAATAAATTATTGAATTGGTTACTGCAAACTAAATGTTGTTTAAACATTTACAGTGATTGATATGTCTAAAGGCTGCGATCGACAATTGATCGCATCATTATCTTAAGTTAAAGTAATGAATTCTTGTATTGGGTATTGAAGAATAGTTGTTGTTTTAACATTTATAGTGATTAATATGTCTAAAGGGTGCGATCAACAATTGAACGCAACATTGTATTAAGTTAAAGTAATGAATTATGAAATTAGTTATTGAAAACTGATTGTTGTTTAAACATTTACAGTGATTGATATGTCTAAAGGGTGCGATCGACAATTGATCGCAATATTATATTTAGTTAAAGTAATGAATTATAGAATTGATTTTTGAGATCTAATTGTTGTGGAAACATTTATAGTGATTGATATGTTCAAATGGTGCTATCGACAATTGATCGCATTATTATATTAAGTTAAAGTAATGAATTATTTAATTGGTTATTGAAGATTAGTTGTTGTTTAAACATTCAAAGTGATTGATATATCTAAAGGGTGTGATCGACAAATGATCGCAACATTATATTAAGTTAAAGTGATGAATTATTGAATTGGTTATTGAATATTAGTTGTTGTTTAAAAATTTACAGTGATTGATATGTCTATGGGGTGCGATCGGCAATTGTTCGCAACATTATATTAAGTTAACGTAATGAATTATTGAATTGGTTATTAGAGATTAGTTGTTGTTTAAACATTTACAGTGTTTGATATGTCTAAATGGTACGATCGACAATTGATCGCAACATTATATTAAGTTAAAGTAATGAATTATTGAGTTGGTTATTGAAAACTAATTGTTGTTTAAACATTTATAGTGATTTATATGTCTAAAGGGTGTGATCGACAATTGATCGCAACATTATATTAAGTTAAAGTAATGAATTATGTAATTGGTTATTGAAGATTAGTTGTTGTTTACACAATTACAGTGATTGATATGTCTAAAGGGTGCAATCGAAAATTGATCGCAACATTATATTAAGTTAAAGTAATGAATTATTGAATTTCTTATTGAAAACTAATTGTTGTTTAAACATTTACAGTGATTGATATGTCTAAAGGGTGCGATCGACAATTGATTGCAACAGTATATTAAATTAGAGTAATGAATTATTATATTGGTTATTGAAAATTAGTTTTTGTTTAAATATTTACAGTGATTGATATGTCTAAAGGGTGCGATCCACAATTGATCGCAATATTATATTAATTTAAAGTACTAATTTATTGAATTGGTTATTGAAAACGAATTATTGTTTAAACATCTATAGTGATTGATATGTCTACAGGGTGCGATCGACAATTGATCGCAATATAATATTAATTTAAAGTACTAATATATTGAATTAGTTATTGAAAACGAATTATTGTTTAAACATCTATAGTGATTGATATGTCTAAAGGCTGCGATCGACAATTGATCACAACATTTTATTAAGTTAAAGTAATGAATTATGTAATTGGTTATTGAAGATTAGCTTTTGGTTACACATTTACAGTGATTGATATGTCTAAAGGGTGCGATTGACAATTGATCGCAACATTATGTTAAGTTAAAGTAATGAATTATTTAATTGGTTATTGAAGATTAGTTGGTGTTTAAACATTTAAAGCGATTGATATGTCTAAATGCTGCGATCAACATCTGATCGCAATATTATATTAAGTTAAAGTAATGAAATATTGAATTGGTGATTGAAAACTAAATGTTGTTTAAACAATAAAAGTGATTGATATGTCTAAAGCGTGCGATTGACAATTGATCGCAACATTACATTAATTTTATGTAATAATTTATTGAACTAGTTATTGAAAACTAAATGTTGTTTAAACATTTAAAGTGATTGATATGTCTAAAGGGTGCGATCGGCAATTGATCGCAACATTATGTTGAGTTAAAGTAGTGAATTATTGAATTGGTTATTGAATACTAATTGTTGTTTAAACATTTAGAGTAATTGATATGTCTAAACGGTGTGATCGGCAATTGATCGCAACATTATATTAAGTTAAAGTAATGATTTATTGAATTGGTTATTGAAAACTAATTGTTGTTTAAACATTTACAGTGATTGATATGTCTAAGGATGCGATCGACAATTGATCGCCACATTATATTAAGCTAAAGTAATGAATTATTGAATCGGTTATTGAAAACTAATTATTGTTTAAACAGTTACAATGATTGATATGTCTAAAGGGTGCGATCAACAATTGATCGCAATATCATATTAAGTTAAAGTAATGAATTCTTGAATTGTTTACTGAAAACTAATTGTTGTTTAAACATTTACAGTAATATATGTCTTATGGGTGCGATCGCCAATTGATCGCAACATTATATTAAGTTAAAGTAATTAATTATTTAATTGGTTATTGAAGACTAGCTGTTGTTTACACATTTACAGTGATTGATATGTCTAAAGGTTGCGATCGACAATTGATCGCAACATTATATTAAGTTAAAGTAATTTATTATTTAATTGGTTATTGAAAATTAGCTGTTGTTGACACATTTACAGTGATTGATATGTCTAAAGGGTACGGATCGACAATTGATCCCAACATTACGTTAAGTTAAAGTAATGAATTATTTAATTGGTTATTGAACATTAGTTGTTTTTTAAACTTTTAATGTGATTGATATGTCTAAAGGGTTCGATCGACAATTGATCGCAACATTATATTAAGTTAAAGTATGAATTATTGAATTGGTTATTGAAAACTAATTGTTGTTTAAACATTTACCATGATAAATATGTTTAAAGGGTGCGATCAACAATTGATCGCAACATTATATTAAGTTAAAGTAATGAATTATTGAATTGGTTAGTGAAAACTAATTGTTGTTTAAAAATTTACAGTGATTGATATGTGTAAAGGATGTGATCGATAATTGATCGCAACATTATATTTAGTTAAAGTAATTATTTAATTGGTTATTGAAAATTAGCTTTTGTTGACACATTTAGAGTGATTGATATGTCTAAAGGGTGCGATCGACAATTTATCGCAATTTTACGTTAATTTAAAGTAATGAATTATTTAATTGGTTATTTAACATTAGTTATTGTTTAAACATTTAAAAAGATTGATATGTCTAAAGGGTTCAATCGACAATTGATCGCAACATTATATAAAGTTAAAGTAATGAATTATTGAATTGGTTATTGAAAACTAATTGTTGTTTAAACATTTACAGTGATTGATATGTCTAAAGGGTATGATCGATAATTGATCGCTACGTTATATTAAGTTAAAGTAATGAATTATTGAATTGGTTATTGAAAACAAAGTGTTGTTTAAACATTTACAGTGATTGATATGTCTAAAGGGTGCGATCGACAATTGATCGAAACATTATATTAAGTTAAAACAATGAATTATTTAATTGGTTAGTGAAAACTAATTGTTGTTTAAAAATTTATTGTGATTGATATGTCTAAAGAATGTGATCGACAATTGATCGCAACATTATATTAAGTTAAAGTAATTATTTAATTGGTTATTGAAAATTAGCTTTTGTTGACACATTTAGAGTGATTGATATGTCTAAAGGGTGCGATCGACAGTTTATCGCATCTTTACGTTAAGTTAAAGTAATGAATTATTTAATTGGTTATTTAACATTAGTTGTTGTTTAAACATTTAAAAAGATTGATATGTCTAAAGGGTTCAATCGACAATTGATTGCAACATTATATAAAGTTAAAGTAATGAATTATTGAATTGGTTATTGAAAACTAATTGTTGTTTAAACATTTACAATGATTGATATGTCTAAAGGGTGCGATCGACAATTGATCTCATGATTTTGTCAAATTAGTTGTTGACCCGGAAACCCCCAAGATCACTAAGGTCTTGAAAACCCCCAAATCAAGTTTGCAAAGAAATCGAACCCAAAATAGTATTTATTAAAGGATTTTTTCCCTCACCCAAATGTACGAAAATCGATTAAGAACCTGGTCATATATTATTCCCAAACCCTTAAATCTGATTTGCACAAGAACAAAGGAAATAGGAATTCAATTGTCTTGCAAAAGATTAATTCTATTGCAAACCAACAAACACCTCAAAGATAAAAACACAAGAAAGCTTTAACTCTCTATTACTTTTAAAACTCTCAAAACAAAGTTGTTTCATTACAAAGGAAAGCATCCCCTTATACATGGTGGAAAATAACTCTCTAACTAAATGCTGCATTAAATCCTTACATAAATATAAAAATGTAACTACTCTAATTAAATCCTATCATAAAACCCCTGCTTGTAACAACTAAAGAATTAAAGGTGGTGTTAAAATGCTGGAGTTACATTTCTAGGAAGATGAAACTGACAATCAAATATCCATTTACGGGCTGGACTCCATTTATGCAAACATGTGGGCTTCATTTTCGGTGTTCTGCATTCATCTAAACCAATCCCAATTTATCTGATTAGTCCAAGTTCTTAGGCCCAATCAAAGTGACCAATTTGGGTTGTTGCTCCGAGCTTAGACTCTCATCTCTAGTTGTTCCCTGAATGGACAGCCCTTCATCTATGTGTCTTTAAATGTAAATCTAAAGTAACTCTTTCAGCTTCTTCGCTCTAGATCTTGTCACAGTTCCATCGGCATTCTCCATGTTGGGAAAACCTGAAGTAAGTAAGGTTGGAGCACTTCCATTTAGTGGAAATTCATTTGGTTTCGCGTCATTCCCTCCCTCCACAAGAGGATTCGTCCTCGAATCAAAATCTGCGTTAAAAGGAGAAAGGTCACTAACATTAAAAGAAGCTGAAACACTATACTCGCCTGGAAGATCAATTTTATAGGCATTGTCATTGATCTTTTCAAGAACTTGAAATGGTCCATCTCCTCTGGCATCCAACTTGGTTTTCCGTTTAGAAGGAAATCTTTCCTTACGCAAAATTAAACCAAACCCAATCACCAGGTTCGAATTTCATTTCCCTTCGCCCCTTGTTCTTTTGAGATGCGTACTGCTCATTTCTCTTTGCAATTTCTTTTGGTGCTTTTTCATGGATAGATTTAACAAACTCTGCCTTGTAAACTCCATCTACACTAGAACTCTCTTTTAGTGGCAAAGGAAGCAAATCTAAAGGTGTGAGTGGATTAAATCCATAAACAATTTCAAAAGGTGAAAAACCAGTATAAGAATGCACGCTGCGATTATATGCAAATTCAACAAATGGTAAACAGTCTTCCCACGTTTTAACATTCTTTTGAACACAAGCCCGCAACAATGTACCTAATGTACGGTTAATCACTTCAGTTTGCCCATCAGTTTGTGGATGACAGGTTATAGAAAACAGTAACTTAGTTCCAAGTTTGGACGTTAATACTCGCCAAAAATGGCTTAAGAATTTCACATCCCTATCTGATACAATCGTTTTTGGCACTCCATGCAACTTAACAACATGATTAAAGAATAAATCAGCAATATTTGTTGCATCATCAGTTTTATGACACGCAATGAAATGTGCCATTTTAGAGAATCTATCAACAACAACAAAAATAGAATCTCTACCTCTTTTGGTCCTAGGGAGCCCCAAAACAAAATCCATCGACAAATCCACCCACTGATGAGTAGGAATTGGTAATGGAATGTATAATCCATGTGGTTGCACTTTTGATTTCGCTTGTCTACATGCGATACATCGAGAACACACTCTCTCAACGTCCCTTTTCATGTTTGGCCAAAAAAAATGTTCATGCAGAATATTCAATGTCTTCTCAATTCCAAAATGCCCCATAAGACCCCCACTATGAGCCTCACGCACAAGTAGTTCCCTAATAGAACTAAAAGGCACACACAATTATCCCCTTTTAAATAGATACCCATCATGTCTGTAGAAGTCATTGAATGCGACATTTTCACAAGCAGCATATACTTTTGAAAAATCATGATCATTTGTGTACAAGTCTTTAACCTGCTCAAAGCCGAGAAGTTTTGAACTAAGAGTTGATAATAGAACATACCTTCTCGAAAGTGCGTCTACCACAACATTCTCCTTACCTTGTTTATATTGAATCATGTAGGGAAATGATTCAATAAATTCCACCCACCTCGCATGTCGCTTATTCAATTTTCCTTGGCTTTTCAAATGCCTTAAAAATTCATGATCCATATGGATTACAATTTCCTTAGGCCACAGGTAATGTTGCCAAGTTTCCAATGCCCTCAACAAAGCATACAGTTCTTTGTCATAGGTTGAGTAGTTCAACTGTGCCCCATTTAACTTTTCGCTGAAATAGGCAATTGGCTTCCTATCCTGCATCAAAATAGCACTTATACCAATCCCAGAAGCATCACATTCGATTTCAAAAGTTTTATCAAAATTGGGCAATACTAACAATGGAGCAGAACATAATTTCTCCTTCAACATGTTAAATGCACGTTCTTGCTCAATTCCCCACACAAACCCTTTGTCCTTTTTCATTATTTCAGTGAGTGGTGCCGCTATTGTGCTAAAATCCTTAACAAACCTCCTATAGAAGCTTGCTAATCCATGAAAACTCCTAACGTCACTCACATTCTTAGGATTAGGCCAATTTTTAATTGCTTTTATTTTCTCCTCATCAACCTCAATCCCATTTGCACTCACCACATAACCCAGAAACACAAGTTTATCAATGCAAAATGTGCACTTTTTAAGATTAGCATACAATTGTGAATTACGTAATGCCTTAAAAACAGCCTTTAAATGCTTAACATGTTCATCAATTGACTTGCTATATATCAAAATATCATCAAAGTACACAACCACAAAATTTCCAATAAAATTGCGCGGTACATGATTCATTAGTCGCATAAATGTGCTAGGTGTGTTTGTTAATCCAAAAGGCATTACCATCCATTCATATAAACCATGTTTTGTTTTAAATGTTGTTTTCCATTCATCACCAGGTTTCATACGAATTTGATGATATCCACTTTTAAGATCAATTTTAGAAAACACACATGCACCATTTAACTCATCCAACATGTCATCAAGTCGAGGTATAGGATGTCGACACTTTACCGTAATTTTGTTCACTGCACGACAATCAACACACATTCTCCATGTACTATCCTTCTTTGGTACCAATAAAACAGGCACCGCACACGGGCTCATGCTTTCTCTAATATGTCATTTTTCGAGCAGCTCCTCAACTTGCTTTTGTAACTCCTTTGTCTCTTCTGGATTGCTTCGATATGCTGGCCGATTTGGTATGGAAGACCCGGGAATAAAATCTATTTGATGTTCTATCCCTCTTAAGGGTGGTAAACCTTGAGGTAGTTCTTCGGGAAAAACATCTGTAAATTCCTGCAAAAGATCCACAACAATACTTGGAAGAGATGAGTTAAGATCATTAGTTGAAAAATAAGCTTTTTTGTACATGAGCACAAAGGTTGGCTTGTTGGTAACCAAAGCTCTCTTTAGATCTCTCACTTTTGCATACAAGCTCACACTTTTTCTCTCATTCTCTTTTGGGCCATTTTCCTCTCTCCTCTCTCTGTTCTCATTTTTCCACTCATTTTTTTCTTTTTCTTTTCCCTCATTTTCCCGCTCAATTTCTTTTCTCTCATTTTCTTTTTGTTTGGCCTCTTTCTTTTGCTGCTCATCAATTGCTTTTTGTAACTGAATTTCATCTTCATACACCTGTTTTGGAGTTAAAGGTACAAGGATATGTTTGTTTTCATTCTTTTCAAAAGTGTACCTATTTGTATACCCATCATGTACTACCCTCCTATCGTATTGCCAAGGTCTCCCTAACAACAAGTGGCTGGCATGCATTGGTATTACATAACATAAAAGTTCGTCATGGTACTTCCCTATTGAAAAAGAAACCCTTACTTGCTTATTGACCTTAACCTCCCCACTATTGTTCAACCATTGGAGCTTATAAGGCTTAGGATGCTTCATGATCTTCAAACCCATCCTATCAACAAAAAGAGTGCTAGCAACATTAACACAACTACCCCCATCTATAATCATGCTACAAATCTTGTCATTGACAAGACATCTAGTATGAAAGATGTTCTCTCTTTGCACCCTCATTCCCTCATCATCTTCTCTCATTTGCAAATTGAGTGCACGCCTAGTTACAAGCAAACTACCCTACATAGGTATTTCAACATCACTACAATCTTCCAAAGGAGACATCTCATTCACATCATCACTTTCCCCATCTATCTCTACCCCATTACCACGCATCACCATTACCTTTTTTTTTTGGGCATTGAGATGCTATGTGTCCATACCCCAAACACCTGAAACACTTAATGTCACGGTTTCTAGAGTTTTGGGTAAAAGAAGTACCTTTATTTTTATTGTCAAATGATTGAGCTGGTTGGGTCTTATCATCCTTTTTTGATTGGGCAGCTTTGTTGTCATTTCTCCAATTCGACTTCCAAGGATTGTTTTGAGCCGAAAAAGTGTTGGCTTGTTTCCCCTTTCCTTTACGCTGCAATTGCTTTTCTATCTTCATAGCCATATGCACCATATCTTCTATCTCCACATAATGTTGTAGTTCCACTCTATCAGCTATGTCCTTGTTAAGGCCATTGAGAAACCTTGCCATTGTGGCTTCTCTATCTTCTTCCACATTGGCCTTGATTATTGCAATCTCCATCTCCTTATAGTATTCCTCTACACACTTTGTTCCATGTACAAGGCTTTGCGATTTTTGGTGCAAATCCCTATAATAATGGCTTGGAAAAAATCTGCGCCTCATGATAGTCTTCATTTCTGCCCAAGTTCGGATGGTTCTTTCTCCATTTCTCCTTCTACTTATAAGAAGTTGATCCCAAGATACAAGTGCATATTCCCCAAACTCCATCGCTGCAAGTTTAATTTTCTTTTCCTCTTAGTAATTGTGACACTCGAAAACTAACTCCACTTTCCGTTCCCACTCCATATATGCATCTGGATCATTCTTTCCCAAAAAGGATGGAATTTTCATTTTGATACTCCCAATATTCCGATCAAGGTCATTTTGATTCATCCTGCCTCTTCTATAATTTCAGTCTTCATTAGTTTGATCGTCAAATTCTTCTTCAGATTCGTCTCTATATGGAGGTGTAGGTTGCCTCATTCTCTGTGGATTTTCTTCACGCAAGGCATTAATCTCATTTTGTTGCTTCTCCAGAGTGTCATTCATGTTGCCAAGGACAAGTTGAATCCTCTCAAACTGCTGTTGCATAGCCTTGAGAAGGTATTCATCTTTTAGTGCACTTCCACTTCCTTCCATTTCAATCTGAAATAGCAAAAATAATAATTAACAAGATCCTCACAAACACTCCCTCACGTGTTTCTCTCGTAGTATTTAACAGTTCGCTCGTGTTTAACTCAAATTGGCTTTTTACCCTCTGATAGGCTCACACACTCTTGCCTTTTATCACTCAAGCAATCTTTTCGGTTTTTATACTAAAGGGTTTATCAATTTCACAAAAGAATAAACCATACACAAAATCAATTGGTTAGTCCTATGTGTGGAAACAAGAACTATTAACAGAACTTTTGTCAAAGAGGAAAAAAAAAGGATGAGACATAGAAGAAGGTACTCTTTTGTTTGTTTTTTTTTCTTTTGTTTTTTTTCTTCTTTTTTTCTTGTTTTTTTCTCTTTTGTTTTTTTCTTCTTTTTTTGTTGTTTTTTTTTTCTTTTTTTTTTTGAGAATTCAAGGAGTACACGAAATAAAATAAGATAGAAATTGAATTGAATTAAGCTGTAGATACTTAATTCGATCCAAAGAGAAGAAATGATTGCAGGGAATAAAAATTAAATCAAATACAAATGAATAGCAATGATAGCAAATACTCAATTTGGACCAATGCTCTGATACCAACTGACGTGGAAACCCCCAAGATCACCAAGGTCTTGAAAACCCCCAAATCAAGTTTGCAAAGAAATCAAACCCAAAACAGTATTTATCAAAGGATTTTTTCCCTCACCCAAATGTACGAAAATCGATTCAGAACCTGGTCATATATTATTCCCAAACTCTTAAATCTGATTTGCACAAGAACAAAGGAAATAGGAATTCA
This sequence comes from Cardiospermum halicacabum, assembly GCA_031304145.1. Taxonomy (NCBI): domain Eukaryota; kingdom Viridiplantae; phylum Streptophyta; class Magnoliopsida; order Sapindales; family Sapindaceae; genus Cardiospermum; species Cardiospermum halicacabum. The sequence continues at coordinate 15,096,333 of CM062391.1, read as the reverse complement.
ATTGTCTTGCAAAAGATTAATTCTATTGCAAACCAACAAACACCTTAAAGATAAAAACACAAGAAAGCTTTAACTCTCTATTACTTTTAAAACTCTCAAAACAAAGCTTTTTCATTACAAAGGAAAGCATCCCCTTATACATGGTGGAAATAACTCTCTAACTAAATGCTGCATTAAATCCTTACCTAAATATAAAAATGTAACTACTCTAATTAAATCCTATCATAAAACCCCTGCTTGTAACAACTAAAGAATTAAAGGTGGTGTTAAAATACTGGAGTTACATTTCTAGGAAGATGAAACTGACAATCAAATATCCATTTACGGGCTGGGCTCCATTTATGCAAACATGTGGGCTTCATTTTCGGTGTTCTGCATTCATCTAAACCAACCCCAATTTATCTGATTAGTCCAAGTTCTTAGGCCCAATCAAAGTGACCAATTTGGGCTGTTGCTCCGAGCTTAGACTCTCATCTCTAGTTGTTCCCTGAATTGACAGCCTTTCATCCATGTGTCTTTGAATGTAAATCTGAAGTAACTTTTTCAGCTTCTTCGCTCTAGATCTTGTCACAGGTCCATCAGCATTCTCCATGTTGGGAAAACCTGAAGTAAGTGAGGTTGGAGCAGTTCCATTTACAGGAAATTCATTTGGTTTCGCGTCTGATGCAGAAACCCCAGGTTTATAGAGAAACCGAAACCCCAACACACACTTGATCCTAAAGATAAACACAAGATTAATACTCTCCCTATTGCACCCCTAAGAAACCTGTCCTTAGAAACACAAGTGATTGGGATAAGAAAGTACAAGAACTTGGAATCAAGACAAACAAGACAGAATTACCTTGATAATTAGATCCAACTTCTTGGTTCAACAAGAGAAGCAGTCACAACCTCACTTGCACACAATATATGGCTCTTGAAAAGAACTCTTTTTAATTTCTCCAAAAAAAAACTGATTACAAAAGCTGTCTTGTTCCTTTATATAGGGAACAAATATTACAAAGCCTAATTAATTCCTAAAAATAAGGAAATAAATCAATGACATTAAAAATAGCCAAATTCTGACTTGCAAGATAAAAAGAAAAGGAAACAAATCTCGTGACTGCCAAAGATGACTAGTTGAGCCTAAATCTTTTCTTCCAGCTTCCAGATGCAATAACTTGAGCTATACCAATCCAATTAAGTTGATTCTGGATGTGGTTAAAAGCTTAAGATGTCCTCTTTAACTTTGCTATCATTTGATGATAGAATCAGTGTTGTATTTGCCCATCAATGTAGAAAAATCCTTCTGCCATATTTTGAGAAGGTGAACTTCTTATCATTCCCTCAGATGCTGCAGGCCAAACACAAGTGTACAGGCTGCATTTTGGTGATTCTTGCCTCCATTGATTTTCTACCTTCTTCCTTGATAATTTCTTCATTCATTCTTTCAAGATAAGCATTAGCTAAGTTCCCAAATTCAGCTTCCAGCTTCCCTACCTTTGAACGCGTGATTGGACCTTCTGCTATTCTTGTATCATTCCCCCCCTCCTAAAAAAGATTCGACCTCGAATCTGCATGCATATCAAATGGGGAAAGATCAGAAACATTAAAAGTTTGAGACACATTGTACTCACCTGGCAGGTCTATCTTGTATGCATTATCATTAATCCTTTCCAATACTTGGAATGGACCGTCTCCTCTTGCATCTAGCTTGTACTTCCTTTGGTTTGGGAATCTCTCCTTCCTGAAATGTACCCAAACCCAATCACCAGGTTGGAATACCATTGCCTTTCGTCCTCTATTAACTCGTTGGGCTGTAGCTCTATTACGCTTCTCAATCATCTCTCGTGTCTTTATATGTATAGCTTTAACCTTCACAGCTTTGCTTTCACCATCCTGACTAATAATATCACTCAAAGGCAATGGCATCAAATCCAAAACAGTTAAAGGATTAAAACCATACACAACTTCAAATTGAGAGAAACATGTGGAAGAGTGTACAGTCCTATTATAAGCAAATTCAATAAAAGGCAAACATTCTTCCCAAGTTTTTAGATTCTTACCAACAACAGCACGCAACAAAGTCCCTAAAGTTCTATTCACTACCTCAGTCTATCCATCCGTTCGTGGATGACAAGTAGTAGAATATAAGAGCTTAGTTCCCAACTTACTCCACAATATCTTCCAAAAATGACTCAAAAACTTCGCATACCTATCTGAAACAATAGATCTAGGAACCCCATGAATCCTTACCACTTCTTTAAAGAATAAATCGGCAATATTAGTGGCATCATCAGTTTTGTGGCATTCAATGAAATGTTCCATTTTGCTAAAACGATCTACAACCACAAAGACACTGTCTCTACCTCTCCTTGTCCTAGGTAAGCCAATTACAAAATCCATAGAAATATCAGTCCAAGGCGCTGTAGGAACTGGTAAATGTGTATACAAACCATGTGGTAAAGACTTCGATTTTTATTGGACCTTCTGCTATGCTTGTATCAGCGTCAGCTATTGTTTAGACATTTACAGTGATTGATATGTCTAAAGGGTGCGATCGACGATTGATCGCAATATTACGCTAAGTTAAAGTAATGAATTATTTAATCGGTTATTCAAGATTAGTTGTTGTTTTAAAATTTAAAGTGATTGTTATGTCTAAAGGGTGCGATCGACAATTGATCACAACATTATATTAAGTTAAAGTAATGAATTATTGAATTCGTTATAGAAAACTAATTGTTGTTTAAACATTTATAGTGATTGATATGTCTAAATGTTGCGATCGACAATTGATCGCAACATTATATTAAGTTAAAGTAATGAATTATTAAATTGGTTATTGAAAACCAATTGTTGTTTAAACATTTACAGTGATTGATATGTATAAAGGGTGCGATCGACAATTGATCGCATCATTATATTAAGTTAAAGTAATGAATTATTGAATTAGTTAGTGAAAACTAATTGTTGTTTAAAAATTTACAGTGATTGATATGTCTAAAGTGTGCGATCGACAACTGATCGCAACATCATATTAAGTTAAAGTAATGAATTATTTGATTGGTTATTGAAGATTAACTGTTGTTTACACATTTACAGTGATTGATATATCTAAAGGGTGCGATCGACAATTGATAGCAACATTACGTTAAGTTAAAGTAATAAATTATTTAATTAGTTATTGAAGATTAGTTGTTGTTTAAACATTTAAAGTGATTGATATGTCTAAAGGGTGCGATCAACAAATGATCGCAACATTATATTATGTTAAAGTAATGAATTATTGAATTGGCTATTGAAAACTAATTGTTGTTTAAACATTTACAGTGATTGATATGTCGAAAAGGTGCAATCGACAATTGATTGCAACATTATATAAAGTTAAAGTAATAAATTATGTAATTGGTTATAGAAGATTAGCTATTGTTACATTTACAGTGATTGATATTTCTAAAGGGTGCGATCGACAATTGATCGCAACATTATCTTAAGTTAAAGTAATGAATTATTGAATAGGTTATTGGAGATTATTTGTTGTTTAAACAGTTACAGTGAGTGATATGTCTAAAGGGTGCGATCGACAATCGAGCGCAACTTTATGTTATGTTAAATAAATGAATTATTTAATTGGTTATTGAACATTAGTTGTTATTTAAACATTTAAAGTGATTGACATGTCCAAATGGTGCGATCGACAATTGATCGCAACATTATATTAAGCTAAAGTAATGAATTATTGAATTGTTTATTGAAAACTAATTGTTGTTGAAACATTTACAGTGATTGTTATGTCTAAAGGTTGCGATCGACAATTAATCGCAACATTATATTAAGTTAAAGTAATAAATTATTGAATTGGTTATTGAAATCAAATTGTTGTTTAAACATTCACAGTGAATGATATGTTTAAAGGGTGCGATCGACAAATGATCGCAACATTATATTAAGTTAAAATAATGAATTATTGAATAAGTTATTGAAGAGTAGTTGTTGCTTAAACATTTACAGTGATTGATATGTCTAAAGGGTGCGATGGACAATTGATCACAACATTATATTAAGTTAAAGAAATGAATTATTTAATTGGTTATTGAAAACTAATTGCTGTTTAAACATTTAGAGTTATTGATATGTCAAAAGGGTGCGATCGACAATAGATCGCAACATTATATTAAGTTAAAGTAATGAATTATTGAATTGGTTATTGAAAACTAATTGTTGTTTAAACATTTAAAGTGATTAATATGTTTAAAGGGTGCGATCGACAATTGATAGCAATATTATATTAAGTTAAAGTATTGAATTTTTGAATTTATAATTGAAAACTAATTATTGTTTAAACATTTACAGTGATTGATATGTCTCAAGGGTGCGATCGACAATTGATTGCAACATTTTACAAAGTTAAAGTAATGAATTATGTAATTAGTTATAGAAGATTAGCTATTGTTACATTTACAGTGATTGATATGTCTAAAGGGTGCGAGCGACAATTGACCGCAACTTTACGTTACATTAAAGTAATGAATTATTTTATTGGTTATTGAGCATTAGTTGTTGTTTAAACATTTAAAGTGATTGATATGTCCAAAGGGTGCGATCGACAATTGATCGCAATATTATATTAAGCTAAAGTAATGAATTATTGAATTGGTTATTGAAAACTAATTGTTGTTTAAACTTTTACAGTGATTGTTGTGTCAAAAGGTTGCGATTGACAATTGATCGCAACATTATATTAAGTCAAAGTAATATATTATTGAATTTGTTATTGAAAATAAATTGTTGTTTAAACATTTACAGTGAATGATATGTTTAAAGGGTGCGATCGACAAATGATCGCAACATTATATTAAGTTAAAGTAATGAATTATTGAATAAGTTATTGAAGAGTAGTTGTTGCTTAAACATTTACAGTGATTGATATGTCTAAAGGGTGCGACAATTGATCACAACATTATATTAAGTTAAAGTAATGAATTATTGAATTGGTTATTGAAGATTAGTTGTTGTTTAAACATTTAAAGTGATTGATATGTCTAAAGGGTGCGATCGACAATTGATTGCAACATTATATAAAATTAAAGTAATGAATTATTTAACTGGTTATAGAAGATTAGCTATTGTTTACACATTTACAGTGATTGATATGTCTAAAGGGTGCGATCGACAATTGATCGCAACATTACGTTAAGTTAAAGTAATGAATTATTGAATAGGTTATTAAAGTGTATTTGTTGTTTAAAGAGTTACAGTGAGTGATATGTCTGAAGGGTGCGATCGACAATTGACCGCAACTTTATGTTACGTTAAAATAATGAATTATTTAATTTTTTATTGAACAGTAGTTGTTGTTTAAACATTTAAAGTGATTGATATGTCTAAAGGGTGCGATCGACAATTGATCGCAATATTATATTAAGCTAAAGTAATGAATTATTGAATTGGATATTGTAAACTAATTTTTGTTTAATCCTTTACAGTGATTGATATGTCTAAAGGGTGCGATCGACAATTGATCGCAATATTATATTAAGTTAAAGTAATGAATTATTGAATTGAATATTGAAAACGAATTGTTGTTTAAACATTTACTGTGAATGATATGTCTAAAGGGTGCGATCGACAATTGATCGCAACATTATATTAAGTTAAAGTAATGAATTATTGAATAAGTTATTGAAGAGTAGTTGTTGCTTAAACATTTATAGTGATTGATATGTCTAAAGGGTGCGAACGAAAATTGATCGCAACATTATATTATGTTAAAGTAATGAATTATTGAATTGGTTATTGAAAACTAATTGTTGTTTAAACATTTATAGTGATTGATATGTCTAAAGGGTGCGATCGACAATTGATCGCAACATTATATTAAGTTAAAGTAATGAATTATTGAATTGAATATTGAAAACGAATTTTTGTTTAAACATTTACTGTGAATGATATGTCTAAAGGGTGCGATCGACAAATGATCGCAACATTATATTAAGTTAAAGTAATGAATTATTGAATAAGTTATTGAAGAGTAGTTGTTGCATAAACATTTACAGTGATTGATATGTCTAAAGGGTGCGAACGACCATTGATCGCAACATTATATTAAGTTAAAGTAATGAATTATTCAATTGGTTATTGAAAACTAATTGTTGTTTAAACATTTACAGTGATTGATATGTCTAGAGGGTGCGATCGACAATTGATCGCAACATTATATTAAGTTAAAGTATTGAATTATTGAATTGGTTATTTAAAACTAATTGTTGTATAAACATTTATAGTGATTGATATGTCTAAAGGGTGCGATCGACAATTGATCACAATTAAGTTAAAGTAACGAATTATTTAATTTTTTTATTGAAGATTAGATGTTTCTTACACATTTATAGTGATTGATATGTCTAAAGGGTGCCATCGACAATTGATCGCAACATTATATTAAGTTAAAGTAATGAATTATTGAATTGGTTATTGAAAAATAACGTTGTTTAAACATTTACAGTGAATGATATGTCTAAAGGGTGCGATCGACAAATGAACGCAACATTATATTAAGATAAAGTAATGAATTATTGAATTGATTATTGAAAAGTAATTTCTGTTTAAACATTTACAGTGATTTATATGTCTAAAGGGTGCGATCGATAATGGATCGCAACATTACATTAAGTTAAAGTAATGAATTATTGAATTGGTTATTGAAAACTAAATGTTGTTTAAACATTAACAGTGATTGATATGTCTAGAGGGTGCGATCGACAATAAATCTCAATATTATATTAAGTTAAAGTAATGAATAATTGAATTGTTTATTGAAAACTAATTGTTTTTTAAACATTTACATTGATTGATATGTCTACAGGGTGCGATCAACAATTGATCGCAACATTATATTAAGTTACAGTAATATATTACTTAATTCGTTTTTATTGATTAGCTGTTGTTTACACATTTACATTTATTGATATGTCTAAAGGGTGCGATCGACAATTGATCGGAACATTATATTAAGACAAAATAATGAATTATTGAATTGGTTTTTGAAAACTAATTGTTGTTTAAACATTCACTGTGAATGATATGTCTAAAGGGTGCGATCGACAATTGATCGCAACATTATATTAAGTTAAAGTAATGAATTATTGAATAAGTTATTGAAGAGTAGTTGTTGCTTAAACATTAATAGTGATTGATATGTCTAAAGGGTGCGAACGAAAATTGATCGCAACATTATATTAAGTTAAAGTAATGAATTATTGAATTGGTTATTGAAAACTAATTGTTGTTTAAACATTTATAGTGATTGATATGTCTAAAGGGTGCGATCGACAATTGATCGCAACGTTATATTAAGTTAAAGTAATGAATTATTGAATTGAATATTGAAAACGAATTGTTGTTTAAACATTTACTGTGAATGATATGTCTAAAGGGTGCGATCGACAAATGATCGCAACATTATATTAAGTTAAAGTAATGAATTATTGAAAAAGTTATTGAAGAGTAGTTGTTGCATAAACATTTAAAGTGATTGATATGTCTGAAGGTTGCGATCGACAATTGATCACAACATTATATTATGTTAAAGTAATGAATTATTAAGTTTGTTATTGAAAACTAATTGTTATTTAAATATTTACATTGATTGATATGTCTAAAGGGTGTGATCGAAAATTGATCGTAATATTATATTAAGTTAAATTAATGAATTTATTTAATTGGTTATTGAAGATTAGTTGTTCTTTAAACATTTGAAGTGGTTAATATGTCTAAAGGGTGCGATCCACAATTGATCGCAACATTATATTTAGTTGAAGTAATGAATTATTGAATTGGTTATTGAGAACTAATTGTTGTTCAAACATTTAATGTGATTGATATGTCTAAAGGGTGATCAACAATTGATCGCAACATTATATTAAGTTAAAGTAATGAATTATTGAATTGGTTATTGAAAACTAATTGTGGTTTAAACATTTACGGTGATTGATATGTCTAAAGGGTGCGATCGATAATGGATCGCAACATTATATTAAGTTAAAGTAATCAAATATTAAATTCGTTATTGAAACTAATTGTTGTTCAAACATTTACAGTGATTGATATGTCTAAAGGGTGCGATCGATAATTGATCGCAACATTATTCTAATTTAAAGTAATGAATTATTAAATTTGGTATTGAAAACTAATTGTTGTTTAAACATTGACAGTGATTGATATGTCTAAAGGTTGTTATCGACAATTGATTGCAACATTATATTAAGTTAAAGTAATGAATTTATTTAATTGGTTATTCAAGATTAGTTATTCTTTAAACATTTAATGTGATTGATATGTCTAAAGGGTGCGATCAATTGATCGCAACATTATATAAAGTTAAAGTAATGAAATATTTAATTCGTTTTTGAAGATTAGCGGTTATTTACACATTTACAGTGATTGATATGTCTTAAGGGTGCGATCGACAATTGATCACAACATTACGTTAAGTTAATGTAAAAAATTATTGAATTGGTATTGAAAAGTAATTATTGTTGAAATATATACAGTGATTGATATGTCTAAAGGGTGTGATCGACATTAATCGCAACATTATATTAAGTTAAAGTAATGAATTATTGAATTGGTTGTTGAAAACTAATTTTTGTTTAATCCTTTACAGTGATTGATATGTCTAAAGGGTGCGATCGACAATTTATCGCAATGTTATATTAAGTTCAAGTAATCAATTATTTAATTGGTTAGTGAAGATTAGTTGTTTTTTACACATTAACAGTGATTGATATATCTAAATAGTGCGACCGACAATTGATCACAACATTACGTTAAGTTAAAGTATTGAATTATTGAATTAGTTATTGAAGATTAGTTGTTGTTTAAATATTTACAGTGATTGATATGTTTAAAGGCTCGATCGACAATTGATCGCAACATTATATTATGTTAAAGTAAGGAATTATTGAATTGGTTATTGAAAACTAATTCTTGTTTAAACATAAACATTGATTGATATGTCTAAAGGGTGCGATCGACAATTGATCGCAACATTATATTATGTTAAAGTAATTTATTATTGACTCGAATATTGAAGATTAGTTTTTGTTTAAACATTTACAGTGATTGATATGTCTAAAGGGTGCGATAGACAATTGATCGCAACATTATATTAAGTAAAAGTAATGAATTATTGAATTGGTTATTGAAAATTTATTGTTGTTTAAACATTATCAGTGATTGATATTTTCAAAGGGTACGATCGATAATTTATCGCATCAATATATTAAGTTAATGTAATGAATTATTTAATTGGTTATTTAAAACTAATTTTTGTTTAAACTTTATCTGTGATTGATATGTCTAAAGGGTGCGATCGAAAATTGATCGCAACATTATATTAATTTATTGTAATGAATTCTTGAATTGTTTTATTGAAGATTAGTTGTTGTTTAAACATTTACAGTGAATGATATGTCTAATAAAGGTTGCGATCTACAATTGATCGCGTCATTATATTAAATTGGTTATTTAAATATAATTTTTGTTTAAACTTTATCTATGATTGAAATGTCTAAAGGGTGCGATCGAAAATTGATCGCAACAATATATTAAGTTAAAGTATTAAATTCTTGAATTGGCTGTTGAAGATTAGTTGTTGTTTAAACATTTACAGTGATTGATATATCTAAAGGGTGCGATCGACAATTGATAGCAGGATTATATTAAGTTAAAGTAATGAATTATTTAATTGTTTATTAAAGATTTTATATTGTTTACACATTTACAGTGATTGATATGTCTACAGGGTGCGATCGACAATTGATCGCAACATAATATTAAGTTAAAGTAATCAATTATTTAATTGGTTATTGAAGATTAGTTGCTGTTTAATCATTTACAGTGATTGATATGTCTAAAGGGTGTGATCGACAATTGATCGCAACATATTATTAAGTTAAAGTACTGAATTATTTAATTGGTTATTGAAGATTAGTTGTTGATTAAATATTTAAAGTGTTTGATATGTCTAAAGGGTGGAATCGACAACTGATCAACAATATTATATTAAGTTAAAGTAATGAAATTTTGAATTGGTTATTGAAAACTAGTTTTTATTTAAACATTATCAGTGATTGATATGTCTAAAGGGTACGATCGACAATTAATCGCAATATTATATTAAGTTAAAGTAATGAATTATTGAATCGGTTATTGAAGATTAGTGTTTGTTTAAACATTTACAGTGATTGATATGTCTAGAGGGTGCGATCGACAATTGATCGCAACATTATATTAAGTTAAAGTAATGAATTCTTGAATTTGTTATTGAAGATTAGTTGTTGTTTAAACATTTACAGTGATTGATATGTCTAAAAGGTGCGATCGACAATTGATCGCAATATTATATTAATTTAGAGTAATGAATTATTGAATTTGTTATTGAAAACTAAATGTTGTTTAAACATTAAAAGTGTTTGATATGTTTAAAGGGTGCGATCGACAACTGATCACAATATTATATTTAGTTAAAGTAATGAAATTTTTAATTGGTTAAGGAAATTTAATTGTTGTTTAAACATTTACAGTGATTTATGTGTCTAAAGAGTACGATCGATAATTGATCGCAACATTATATTAAGTTAAAGTAATGAATTATTGAATTGGTTATTGAAAACTTATAGTTGTTTAAACATTATCAGTGATTGGAATTTTCAAAGGGTACGATCGATAATTGATCGCAACATTATATTAAGTTAAAGTAATGAATTATTTAAGTGGTTATTAAAAACTAATTTTTATTTCAACATTATCAGTGATTGATATGTCTAAAGGGTGCGATCGACAATTAATCGCAACATTATATTAAGTAAAAGTAATGAATTATTGAATTGGTTATTGAAAACTAATTGTTGTTTAAACATTTACAGTGATTGATATGTCTAAAGGGTGCGATCGACAATTGATCGCAACATTATATTAAGTTAAAGTAATGAATTATTGAATTGGTTATTGAAAACCTATTGTTGTTTAAACATTATCAATGATTGATTTTTTCAAAGTGTACGATCGATAATTGATCGCTTCAATATATTAAGTTAATGTAATGAATTATTTAATTGGTTATTTAAAACTAATTTTTTTTTTAAACTTTATCTTTGATTGATATGTCTAAAGGGTGCGATCGAAAATTGATTTCAACATTATATTAATTTAAAGTAATGAATTCTTGAATTGGTTATGGAAGATTATTTGTTGTTTACACATTTACAGTGATTGATATCTCTAAAGGGTGCGATCGACAATTGATCGCAACATTATATTAAGTTAAAGTAATGAATTTTTTAATTGGTTATTGAAAACTTATTGTTATTTAAACATTATCAGTGATCGATATTTTCAAGGGGTACGATCGATAATTGATCGCAACAATATATTAAGTTAAAGTAATGAATTATTTAATTGGTTATTTAAATCTAATTTTTGTTTAAACTTTATTTGTGATTGATATGTCTAAAGGGTGCGATCGACAATTGATCACAACTTTATATTAAGTTAACGTAATGAATTATTTAATTGGTTATTGATGATTTGTTGTTGTTCACACATTTACAATTATTGATATGTCTAAAGGGTGCGATCGACAATTGATCGCAACATTATATTAAGGTAAAGTAATGAATTATTGAATTGGTTATTTAAAATAAATTGTTGTTTACACATTTGTCTAGAGGGTGCGATCGACAATTGATCGCAATATTACGTTAAGTTAAAGGAATGAATTATTTAATTGGTTATTGAAGATTTATTGTTGTTTACACATTTACAGTGATTGATATGTCGAAAGGGTGCGATCGACAATTTATCGCAGCATTATATTAAGTTAAAGTAATGAATTAATTAATTGGTTATTGAAGATTAGTTGTTGTTTAAACATTTACAGTGATTTATATGGATCGACAATCGATCGCAACTTTATATTAAGTTAAAGTAATGAATTATTTAATTTGTTTTTGAAAACTAATTGTTGTTTAGACATTGACAGTGATTGATATGTCTAAAGGGTGCGATCGTCAATTGATCGCCGCATTTTATTAAGTTAAAGTAATGAATTATTGACCTTGTTATTGAAAGCTAATTGTTGTTTAAACATTTATAGTGATTGATATGTCTAAAGGGTTCGATCGACAATTGATCTCCACATTATATTAAGTTAAAGTAATGAATTATTGAATTGGTTGTTGAAAACTAATTGTTGTTTAGACTTTTACGATGATTGATATGTCTAAAGGGTGCGATCGACAATTGATTGCATCATTATATTAAGTTAAAGTAATGAATTATTTAATTGGTTATTGAAGATAAGATTTTGGTTACACATTTACAGTGATTGATATGTCTAAAGGGTGCGACCGACAATTGATCGCACCATTATATTAAGTTAAAGTAATGAATTATTTAATTGGTTATTGAAACCTAATTGTTGTTTACACATTTAAAGTGATTGATATGTCTAAATCGTGCGATCGACAAATGGTCGCAACATTATATTAGGTTTAAGTAAAGGATTATTGAATTGGTTATTGAAGATTAGTTATTGTTTAAACATTTACAGTGATTGATATGTCTAAAGGGTGCGATCGACAATTAATAGCAACATTATATTAAGTTAAAGTAATGAATTATTGAATCGGTTATTGAAGATTAGTTTTTGTTTAAACATTTACACTGATTGATATGTCTAAAGGTTGCGATCGACAATTGATTGCGATATTATATTAAGTTAAAGTAATGAATTATTGAATTTTTTATTGAAAACTAAATGTTGTTGTTTAATCATTTTCAGTGATTGATTTGTCTAAAAGGTGTGATCGACAATTGATCGCAACATTATATTAAGTTAAAGTAATGAATTATTGAATTAGTTATTGAACACTAATTCTTGTTTAAACATTTACAGTGATTGATATTCTAAACGGTGTGATCGACAATTGAAGACAATATTATATTAAGTTTAAGTAATGAATTATTGAATTGGTTATTTAAAACTAATTGTTGTTTAAACCACTACAACATTTTTAGCTTTTTTGTGGCGCATCAATTGCGGAAAGTAATGAATTATTTGTTTAAAGAGTGCGATCGACAACTGATCGCAACATTATATTAAGTGAAAGTAATGAATAATTTAATTTGTTATTGAAGATTAGCAGTTGTTTACACATTTACAGTGATTGATATCTCTAAATGGTGCGATCGACAATTGATCGCAACATTACCTTAAGCTAAAGTATTGAATTATTTAATTGATTATTGAAGATTAGTTGTTGTTTAAACATTTAAAAGATTTATATGTCTATAGTGTGCGATCGACAATTGATCGCAACATTATATTATTCAAAGTAATTAATTATTGAATTGGTTATTGAAAACTAGATATTGTTTAAACATTTCAAGTAATTAATATGTGTAAAGGGTGCGATCTACAATTGATCGCAACATTATATTAGGTTTAAGTAATGAATTATTGAATTGGTTATTGAAGATAAGTTGTTGATTAAACATTGACAGTGATTGATATGTCTGACGGGTACGATAGACAATTGATCGCAACATTATATTTATTTAGAGTAATGAATTATTTAATTGGTTATTGAAAACTAAATGTTGTTTAAAAATTTAAAGTATTTGATATGTCTAAAGGGTGCGATCGACATATGATCGCAATATTATATTAACTTAAAGTAATGAATTATTGAATCGGTTACTAAAGATTAGTTGTTGTTTTATCATTTAGAGTTATTGATATGTCTAAAAGGTGCAATCGACAATTGATCTCAACATCATATTAAGTTAAAGTAATGAATTATTTAATTAGTTATTGAAAACTAAATGTTGTTTAAACATTTAAAGTGATTGATATGTCTAAATGGTGCGATCGGCAAATGATCGAAACAATATATTAAGTTTAGGTAATGAATTATTGAATTGGTTATTGAAGATTAGTTGTTGTTTAAACATTTACAGTGATTGATATGTCTAAAGGGTGCGATCGATAATTGATGGCAACATTACATTTCGTTAAAGTAATGAATTATTTTATTGGTTATTGAAGATTTGTTCTTGTTTACACATTTACAGTGATTGATATGTCTAAAGGGTGCAATCGACAATGGATCGCAACATTCCATTAAGTTAAACTAATGAATTATAGAATTGGGTATTGAAGATTTATTGTTGTTTAAACATTTATAGTGATTGATATGTCTAAAGAGTGCGATCGACAATTGATCGCAACATTATATTAAGCTAAAGTAATGAATTATTTAATTGGTTATTGAAGATAAGTTGTTGTGTAAACATTTACAGTGATTGATATGTCTAAAGGGTGCGATCGACAATTGATCGCAACATTATATTAAGTTAAAGTAATGAATTATTTAATTTGTTATTTAAAACTTAATGTTGTTTGAACATTCAAAGGGATTGATATGTCTAAATGGTGCAATCAACAAATGATCGCAACATTACCTTAAGTTAAAGTATTGAATTATTTAATTGATTATTGAATATTAGCTGTTGTTTAAACATTTAAAAGATTTATATGTCTATAGGGTGCGATCGACAATTGATCGCAATATTATATTAAATTGAGTAATGAATTATTGAATTGGTTATTGAAGATTGTTGTTGTTTAATTATTTAGAGTTATTGATATGTCTAAAGGGTGCGATCGACAATTGATCGCAACATTATATTAAGTTAATGTAATGAATTATTTAATTGGTTATTGAGAACTAAATGTTGTTTAAACATTTAGAGTGATTGATATATCTAAAGGGGGCGATCGACAATTGATCGCAACATTATATTAAGTTAAAGTAATGAATTATTTAATTTGTTATTTAAAACTTAATGTTGTTTGAACATTCAAAGGGATTGATATGTCTAAATGGTGCAATCAACAAATGATTGCAACATTACCTTAAGTTAAAGTATTGAATTATTTAATTGATTATATAATATTAGCTGTTGTTTAAACATTTAAAAGATTTATATGTCTATAGGGTGCGATCGACAATTGATCGCAACATTATATTAAGTTTTGAGTAATGAATTATTGAATTGGTTATTGAAGATTGTTGTTGTTTAATTATTTAGAGTTATTGATATGTCTAAAGGGTGCGATCGACAATTTATCGCAATATTATATTAAGTTAATGTAATGAATTATTTAATTGGTTATTGAGAACTAAATGTTGTTTAAACATTTAGAGTGATTGATATATCTAAAGGGTGTGATCGACAATTGATCGCAACATTATCTTAAGTTAAAGTAATGAATTATTGAATTGTTATTGAAGAATAGATGTTGTTTTAACATTTACAATGATTCATATGTCTAAAGGGTGCGAGCGACAATTGATCTGAACATCATATTAAGTTAAAGTAATGAATTATTTAATGGGTTATTGAAAACTAAATGCTGTTTAAACATTTAAAGTGATTGATATATCTAAATGGTGCGATTGACAAATGATCGCAACATTATATTAAGTTTAAGTAAAGAATTATTGAATTGGTTATTGAAGATTAGTTATTGTTTAAACATTGACAGTGATTGATATGTCTAAAGGGTGCGATCGACAATTGATCGCAACATTATATTAAGTAAAAGTAATGAATTTTTAATTGGTTAGTGAACATTCATTGTTGTTTAAGCTTTTAAAAGATTGATATGTCTAAAGGGTGTGATCGGTAATTGATCGCAACATTATACTAATTTAAAGTAATGAATTATTGAATTTGTTATTAAAGATTTGTTGTTATTTAATCATTTACAGTGATTGATATGTCTAAAAGGTGTGATCGACAATGGATCACAACATTATATTAAGTTAAAGTAATGAATTATTCAATTGGTTATTGAAAACTAATTGTTATTTAAACATTTACAGTGATTGATATGTCTAAAGGGTGCGATCGACAATTGATGGCAATATTATATTAAGTTTAAGTTATGAATTATTTAATTGGTTATTTAAAACTAATTGTTTTTTAAACATTGAGAGTGATTGATATGTCTAAAGGGTGCGATCGACAACTGATCGCAACATTATATGAAGTGAAAGTAATGATATATTTAATTGGTTATTGAAGATTAGCTGTTGTTTACACATTTACTGTGATTGATATCTCTAAAGGGTGCGATCGACAATTGATCGCAACATTACCTTAAGTTAAAGTATTGAATTATTTATTTGATTATTGAATATTAGCTGTTGTTTAAACATTTAAAAGATTTATATGTCTATAAGGTGCGATCGACAATTGATCGCAACATTATTTTAAGTTAAAGTAATGAGTTATTAAATTGGTTATTGAAAACTAAATGTTGTTTAAACATTTAAAGTGATTGATATGTCTAAAGGGTGCGATCGACAATTGATCACAACATTATATTAGGTTTAAGTAATGAATTATTGAATTGGTTATTGAAGATTAGTTGTTGTTTAAATATTGACAGTGATTGATATGTCTAAAAGGTGCGATCAACAATTGATCGCAATATTATATTAATTTAGAGTAATGAATTATTGAATTTGTTATTGAAAACTAAATGTTGTTTAAACATTTAAAGTGTTTGATATGTCTAAAGTGTGCGATCAACAATTGATCGCAACATTATATAAAGCTAAAGTAATGAATTATTTAATTGGTTATTGAAGATAAGTTGTTGTTTAAACATTTAATGTGATTGATATGTTTAAAGGGTTTAATCGACAATTGATCGCAACATTATATTAAGTTAAAGTAATGAAATATTGAATTGGTTATTGCAAAGTAAATGTTATTTAAATATTTAGAGTGATTGATATATCTAAAGGGTGCGATCGAAAATTGATCGCAACATTATATTAAGTTAAAGAAATGAATTATTGAATTGGTTATTGAAGAATAGATGTTGTTTTAACATTTACAATGATTCATATGTCTAAAGGGTGCGAGTGACAATTGATAGCAACATTATATTAAGTTAAAGTAATGAATTATTTAATTGGTTATTGAAACCTAAATGTTGTTTAAACATTTAAAGTGTTTGATATGTCTAAAGGGTGCGATCGACAATTGATCGCAATATGATATTAATTTAGAGTAATGAATTATTGAATTTGTTATTGAAAACTAAATGTTATTTAAACATTTAAAGTGTTTGATATGTCTAAAGGGTGCGATCGACAAATGATCGCAACATTATATTAAGTTACAGTAATGAATTATTGAATTGGTTATTGAAGATTAGTTTTGTGTTATCATTTAGAGTTATTGATATGTCTAAAAGGTTCGATCGACAATTGATCTCAACATCATATTAAGTTAAAGTAATTAATTATTTAATTGGTTATTGAAAACTAAATGTTGTTTAAACATTTACAGTGATCGATATGTCTAAAGGGTGCGATCGACAATTGATGGCAACATTATATTTAGTTAAAGTAATGAATTATTTAATTGGATATTGACGATTTGTCCTTGTTTACACATTTACAGTGATTGATATGTCTAAAGGGTGCGATCGACAATGGATCGCAATATTACGTTAAATTAAACTAATGAATTATTGAATTGGTTATTGAAGATTTGTTGTTGTTTAAACATTTATAGTGATTGATGTGTGTAACGGGTGCGATCGACAATTGATCGCAACATTATATTAAGCTAAAGTAATGAATTATTTAATTGGTTATTGAAGATTTGTTGTTTAAACATTTAAAGTGATTGATATGTCTAAAGGGTGCAATCGTCAATTGATCGCAACATTATATTAAGTTAATGTAATGAATTATTGAATCGGTTATTGCAAACTAAATGTTTTTTTAACATTTACAGTGATTGATATGTCTAAAGGGTGCGATCGACAATTGATCGCAACATTATATTAAGATAAATTAATGAATTATTCAATTGGTTGTTGAAGATTAGCTGTTGTTTAAACATTTACAACGATTGATATGTCTAAAAAGTGCGATCGACAATTGATCGCAACATTATATTAATTTAGAGTAATGAATTATTGAATTGGTTATTGAAAACTAAATGTTTTTTAAACATTATCAGTGATTGATATGTCTAAAGGGTGCGATCGATACTTGATCGCAACATTATATTAGGTTTAAGTAATGAGTTATTGAATTGATTATTGAAGATTAGTTATTGATTAAACATTGACAGTGATTGATATGTCTAAAGGGTGTGATCGACAATTTATCGCAACATTATATTAAGTTAAAGTAATGAATTATTTAAATGGTTATTGAAAACTAAATGTTGTTTAAACATTTACATTGATTGATTGATAAGTCTAGAATTTATCTATGTTTTAGCATCTTTTATTAGTATAAATGTAATGAAATTGAAACTAAAAGATGAGATATTGAATGCATTTCCAGTAATTCTAGACTATTATTGCTGTGACAGGGACTTGGATGAAAAGTTGCTAAAAAAGAGCTAAAACGTGCAAATTTAGAAGAAAGAGGGACCAAAACAGAAATTCATCAAAAGTCAGCAACTGGCGAAATGATATTGTTAAAGAATAGAGTTCGCCTGAAGATCTCGCCATGATTCGAAGTGAAAGGCAATGTAGCAGGCGACATAGAGTCATTTTCGCTTCAAAGAGTAAAGCATGGAAAGCGACTCAGAGATCCCTCGCCTTTGCATATCGCTTTCTCGACAGTAAAGTAGGCGATGAAGATGAAGTTTCGCCTACCTTGAGGCAATGTTTTAGGCGATAAAAGAGAGATGTCGCCAAAGTTAAGGATTATCACAGGCGACATTTGATGAGACATCGCCTAGGAAGATTTTATCTGGAAGGTTGTTTTGGCGAAATATGTCCACTCGCCTGAGCATTAGGCGACGTATTAGGCCAACACATTTAGGATAGTTCGCCTGGAAAGAGTTGAAGCTTGGCGATCAAGACAAGCGAGATGTGAAGAAGTCGTTTGGTTCAGGCGAAGGAACGCCTATTTGTGTTTCTTTGTTGATTTTATTTCGAAATTGCCACTGAGCCAAACTCTATAAAAAGGAGCTCAGATGGAGCAATTTGTGTGAAATTGTTTAGAGAAAAACAGTTTTAGACGTTTGATTTTCACTCTTGACATTCTGTTATACTTTAAGAGAAATTCTAGATTCTTCTTTATACTTTATTCTACATCTTCAGAGAAGTTTCTTGAAGAAGTTTTGTGCTCTGTTTTTCTTGATCATTGAGATTTAGCTTGAAGATTGTGAAGCAACAACTGACAGAGTCTAGCTTAAATCTTCCTTGGTAAGATTTAGATCTTGAGCATGTAGATGATGATTTCCTGTATTTGATTGAATATGCTGAAGTAGATGTGCTAGCTAAAAGCTCTGTTGATCTGTTGAATCTTGATGTCGATTATCATTTCAATTGCAAAGTTTCTTGTTCAATTATAGCCAGATCTACTGGATTTCATGAGCTAATTAATTACAAGGACGAGAGTTACGTAATATTGTTAATCTGAGATTTGATTTAGTCCAGAGATGGTGATTAGGTTTCAGATCTGAGAACAGAGGATCGTAGTACTAGAGACAGACTACAGATCCGTTTTTCTACAGATTGTGCTTATCAGTTGTATAGGTTGTAGTATAGAGATATATGCAAATATATAATTGAGATCTGTTAAATTAAATCACGAGATCTTTTAACAGATCACTGATGATGATCTAGAAGGTAAATCTGTGATTTAATATGAAACTTGCATGAGAAATTAATTGAAATCAGATCTAGCAATCAGTTTATTCTTTGTTAAGATCAATTGCAGAATAGAGTACTGACTTGAGTTTTCATTGAATGAATGTCATGAGATATTTTTACTTCACCTCAACTTTATAATTCCATGATTCTCTGATTCTATGATTCATTTTGTATATAAATTCTTTCAGCAATTCAGATTAAATCTTAGTCTCAATTATGCTTCTTAGCTTACAATCCCTTTGGAGACGATATCTTAAATACTACATTAGATATTGATAGGATATTCGATTGAGTGCTGTGAATATAAATATCATACGAGTTTCATCCCATCATTGATATGTTTAAAGGGTGCGATCGACAATTGATTGCAACATTATATTCAGTTAAAGTTATGAATTATTGAATTGGTTATTGAAAACTAAATGATGTTTAAACATTTACAGTGATTGATATGTCTAAAGATTGAGATCGACAATTGATCGCAACATTATATTAAGTTAAAGTAATGAATTATTGAATTGGTTATAGAAAATTAATTGTTGTTTAAACATTTACAGTGATTGATATGTCTAAAGGATACGAACGACAATTGACCGCAACATTATATTAAGTTAAAGTAATGAATTATTGAATTGTTTATTGATGAATAGTTGTTGTTTAAACATTTAAAGTGATTGATGTGTCTAAAGAGTGAGATCGACAAATGATCGCAACATTAAGTTAACGCTATGTATTATTTAATGGTTATTGAAAACTAATTGTTGTTTAAAAATTTACAGTGATTGATATGTGCAAAGGGTGCGATCGACAATTGATCGCAACATTATGTTAAGTTAGAGTAATGAATTATTTAATTGGTTATTAAGATTAGTTTTTCTTTAAAAATTTAAAGTGATTGATATGTCTTAAGGGTGCGATCAACAATTGATCGCAACATTATATTAATTTAGAGTAATGAATTATTGAATTTTTTAATGAAAACTAAATGTTGTTTAAACATTGAAAGTGATTGATTTGTCTGAAGAGTGCGATCGACAAATGATCGCAACATTATATAAAGTAAAGTAATGAATTATTGAATTTGTTATTGAAGATTAGTTGTTGTTTAAACATTCACAGTGATTGATATGTCTAAAGGGTGCGATCGACAATTGATCGCAACATTATATTAAGTTAAAGTAATGAATTATTGAATTGTTTATTGAAAACTACTTGTTGTTTAAACATTGACAGTGATTGATATGTCTAAAGGGTGCGATCGACAATTGCTCGCAACATCATATTAAGTTAATGTAATGAATTATTGAATTTTTTATTGAAAACAAATTGTTGTTTAAACATTTACAGTGATTTATATGTTTAAAGGGTGCGATCGACAATTGATCGCAACATCATATTAAGTGAAAGTAATGAATTATTTAATTGGTTAATGAAGATTAGCTATTGTTTACACATTTTTAGGGACTGATATGTCTAAAGGGTGCGATCGACAATTGATCGCAACATTACATTAAGTTAAAGTAAAGAATTATTTAATTGGTTATTGAAGATTAGTTGTTGTTTAAACATTTAAAAGATTTATATGTCTAAAGGGTGCGGTCAACAATTGATCGCAACATTATATTAAGTTTAAGTAATGAATTATTGAATTGGTTATTGAAGATTAGTTGTTGTTTAAACATTTAAAGTGATTGATATGTCTAAAGGGTACGATCGACAATTGATCGCAACATTATATTAATTTAGAGTAATGAATTATTTAATTGATTATTGAAAACTAAATGTTGTTTAAACATTTAATGTGTTTGATTTGTCTAAAGGGTGCGATCGATAAATGATCGCAACTTTATATTAAGTTAAAGTAATGAATTATTGAATTGGTTATTGGAGATTAGTTGTTGTTTAATCATTTATAGTGATTGATATGTCTAAAGGGTGCGATCGACAATTGATCGCAACATTATATTAAGTTAAAGTAATGAATTATTTAATTGTTATTGAAGATAAGTTGTTGTTTACGCATTTAGTGTCATTGATATGTCTAAAGTGTGCGACCGACAATTGATCACAACATTATGTTAAGTTAAAGTAATGAATTATTGAATTGGTTATTGAAAACTAATATTTGTTTAAACATTATCAGTGATTGATATTTTCAAAGGGTACGATCGACAATTGATCGCAACATTATATTAAGTTAAAGTAATGAATTATTTAATTGGTTACTGAAAACAAATTGTTGTTTAAACATTTACATTGATTGAATTGTATAAAGGGTGCGATCGACAATTTATGGAAAGATTATATTAAGTTAAAGTAATGAATTATTTAAGTGGTTATTGAAAACTTATTGTTGTTTAAACATTTACAGTGATTGATATGTCTAAAGGCTGCGATCGACAATTGATCGCAACATTATATTAAATTAAAGTAATGAATTATTGAATTTGTTATCGAAAACTAAATGTTGTTTAAACTTTTACAATGACTGATATGTCTAAAGGGTGCGATTGACAATTGATCACAACATTATATTAAGTTAAAGTAATGAATTATTGTATTGGTTATTGAAAACTAATATTTGTTTAAACATTATTAGTGATTGATATTTTCAAAGGGTTTGATCGACAATTGATCGCAACATTATATTAAGTTAAAGTAATGAATTATTGAATTGGTTATTGAAAACTAATTGTTTTTTAAACATTTACAGTGATTGATATGTCTAAAGGGTGCGATCGACAATTGATCGCAACATTTTATTAAGTTAAAGTAATGTATTATTGAATTGGTTATTGAAAACTAATTGTTGGTTAAACATTATCAGTGATTGATATGTCTAAATATTTACAGTGATTGATATGTCTAAAGGGTGCGATCGACAATTGATCTCAACATTATTTAATTGGTTATTTAAGATTTGTTGTTGTTTAAATATTTACAGTGATTGATATGTCTAAAGGGTGCGATGGACAATTGATCGCAACATTATATTCAGTGATTGATTTGGCTAAAGGGTGATTGATCGCAACATTATTGAAAATTAATTGTTCTTTCAACATTTGCAGTGATTGATATGCCTAAAGGGTGCGATCGACAATTGATCGCAACATTATATTAAGTTAAAGTAATGAATTATTGAATTTGTTATTGAAAACTAATTGTTGTTTAAACATTTAAAGTGATTGATATGTTTAAAGGGTGCGATCAACAATTTATCGCAATATTATAGTAAGTTTAAGTTATGAATTATTCAATTGGTTATTGAAGATTTGTTGTTGTCTACACATTTACTGTGATTGATATGTCTAAAGGGTGCGATCGACAATTGATCTCAACATTATATTAAGTTAAAGTAATGAATTAATGAATTGGTTATTGAAAACTAATTGTTGTTTGAACATTTAAAGTGGTTGATATGTTTAAAGGGTGAGATCGACAATTGATCGCAATATTATAGTAAGTTAAAGTAATGAATTATTTAGTTGGTTATTGAAGATTTGTTGTTGTTTTCACATTTACAGTGATTGATATGTCTAAAGGGTGCGAGCGACAATTGATCGCAACATTATATTAAGTTAAATAAATAAATTATTTAATTAGTTATTGAAAACTAATATTTGTTTAAACATTATCAGTGATTGATATTTTCAAAGGGTACGATCGACAATTGATCGCAACATTATATTAAGTTAATATAATGAATTATTTAATTAGTTGTTGAAAACTAATTGCTTTTAAAACATTTATAGTGATTGATATGTTTACAAGGTGCGATCGACAATTGATCGTAACATTATATTAAATTAAAATAATGAAGTATTGAATTGTTTATTGAAAACTAATTGTTGTTTACACATTATCAGTGATTAATATGTCTAAAGGGTGCGATCGAGAATTGATGACGAAATTATATTAATTTATAGTAATGAATTATTTAATTGGTTATTGACAACTAATTGTTGTTTAAACATTATCAGTGATTGATATGTCTAAAAGGAGCGATCGACAATTGATCGCAACATTATTTTAAATTAAAGTAATGAATTATTGAATTGGTTATTGAAAACTAATTGTTGTTTAAACATTTAAAGTGATTGATATATTTAAAGGGTGCGATCAACAATTGATCGCAATATTTTAGTAAGATAAAGTAAAGAATTATTTAATTGGTTATTAAAGATTTGTTGTTGTCTACACATTTATAGTGATTGATATGTCTAAAGGGTGCGATCGACAATTGATCGCAACATTATATTAAGTTAAAGTAATGAATTATTGAATTTGTTATTGAAAACTAAATATTTGTTTAAACATTTACAGTGATTTATATGTCTAAAGGGTGCGATCGACAATTGATCGCAACATTATACTAAGTTAAAGTAATGAACTATTGAATTGGTTATTGAAAACTAATTGTTGTTTAAACATTATCAGTGATTGATATGTCTAAAGGGTGCGATCGACAATTGACCGCAACATTATATTAAGTTAAAGTAATGAATTATTGAATTGGTTATTGAAAACTAATTGTTGTTTAAACATTATCGGTGATTGATATGTCTAAAAGGTGCGATCGACAATTGATCGCAATATTATATTAAGTTAAAGTAACGAATTATTGAATTGGTTATTGAAAACTAATTGTTGTATAAACATTATCAGTGATTGATATGTCTAAAGGGTGCGATCAACAATTGATCGAAACATTATATTAAGTTAAAGTAAGGAATTATTGAATTGGTTATTGAAAACAAATTGTTGTTTAAACATTTACACATATTGATATTTTTAAAAGGTGCGATCGACAATTGACCGCAATATTATAATAAGTTAAAGTAATGATTTATTTAACTGGTTATTGAAGATTTGTTGTTGTCTACACTTTTACAGTGATTGATATGTCTAAAGGGTGCGATCGACAATTGATCGCAACATTATATTAAGTTAAAGTAATGAATTATTGAATTTGTTATTGAAAACTAAATATTTGTTTAAACATTTACAGTGATTTATATGTCTAAAGGGTGCGATCGACAATTGATCGCAACATTATACTAAGTTAAAGTAATGAACTATTGAATTGGTTATTGAAAACTAATTGTTGTTTAAACATTATCAGTGATTGATATGTCTAAAGGGTGCGATCGACAATTGACCGCAATATTAAATTAAGTTAAAGTAATGAATTATTGAATTGGTTATTGAAAACTAATTGTTGTTTAAACATTATCGGTGATTGATATGTCTAAAAGGTGCGATCGACAATTGATCGCAATATTATTAAGTTAAAGTAACGAATTATTGAATTGGTTATTGAAAACTAATTGTTGTATAAACATTATCAGTGATTGATATGTCTAAAGGGTGCGATCAACAATTGATCGAAACATTATATTAAGTTAAAGTAAGGAATTATTGAATTGGTTATTGAAAACAAATTGTTGTTTAAACATTTACACATATTGATATTTTTAAAAGGTGCGATCGACAATTGACCGCAATATTATAATAAGTTAAAGTAATGATTTATTTAACTGGTTATTGAAGATTTGTTGTTGTCTACACTTTTACAGTGATTGATATGTCTAAAGGGTGCGATCGACAATTGATCGCAACATTATACTAAGTTAAAGTAATGAACTATTGAATTGGTTATTGAAAACTAATTGTTGTTTAAACTTTATCAGTGATTTATATGTCTAAAGGGTGCGATCGACAATTGATCGTAAACATTATATTAAGTTAAAGTAATGAATTATTGAATTGGTTATTGAAAACTAATTGTTGTTTAAACATTTATAGTGATTGATATGTCTAAAAGGTGCGATCGATAATTGACCGCAACATTATATTAAGTTAAAGTAATGAATTATTGAATTGGTTATTGAAAACTAATTGTTGTTTAAACATTATCGGTGATTGATATGTCTAAAAGGTGCGATCGACAATTGATCGCAATATTATATTAAGTTAAAGTAACGAATTATTGAATTGGTTAATGAAAACTAATTGTTGTATAAACATTATCAGTGATTGATATGTCTAAAGGGTGCGATCAACAATTGATCGATTCATTATATTAAGTTAAAGTAAGGAATTATTGAATTGGTTATTGAAAAGTAATTGTTGTTTAAACATTTACACATATAGATATTTTTAAAAGGTGCGATCGACAATTGACCGCAATATTATAATAAGTTAGAGTAATTATTTATTTAATTGGTTATTGAAGATTTGTTGTTGTCTACACTTTTACAGTGATTGATATGTCTAAATGGTGCGATCGACAATTGATCGCAACATTACGTGAAGTTTAAGTAATGAATTATTGAATTGGTTATTGAAGATTAGCCCGTTGTTTAAATAATTACAGTGACGGATATGTCTAAAGTGTGCGATCGACAATTAATCGCAACATCATATTAAGTTAAAGTAATGAATTATTGAATTTGTTATCGAAAACTAAATGTTGTTTAAACTTTTACAATGATTAATATGTCTAAAGGGTGCGATCGACAATTGATCGCAACATTATATTAAGTTAAAGTAATGATTTATTGAATTGGTTATTGAAAATTAATTGTTGTTTAATTATTTACAGTGATTTATATTTTCAAAGGGTACGATCGACAATTGATCGCAACATTATATTAAGTTAAAGTAATGAATTATTGAATTGGTTATTGAAAACTAATTGTTGTTTAAACATTTACACATGTTGATATTTTTAAAGGGTGCGATCGACAATTGACCGAAATATTTTAGTAAGTTAAAGTA
Organism: Cardiospermum halicacabum; assembly: GCA_031304145.1. NCBI lineage: Eukaryota > Viridiplantae > Streptophyta > Magnoliopsida > Sapindales > Sapindaceae > Cardiospermum > Cardiospermum halicacabum. The sequence continues at coordinate 15,069,803 of CM062391.1, read as the reverse complement.
ATGATTTATTTAATTGGTTATTGAAGATTTGTTGTTGTCTACACTTTTATAGTGATTGATATGTCTAAAGGGTGCGATCGACAATTGATCGCAACATTACGTGAAGTTAAAGTAATGAATTATTGAATTGGTTATTGAAGATTAGCTGTTGTTTAAACATTTACAGTGATGGATATGTCTAAAGGTTGTGATCGACAATTAATCGCAACATCATATTAAGTTAAAGTAATGAATTATTGAATTTGTTACCGAAAACTAAATGTTGTTTAAACTTTTACAATGATTAATATGTCTAAAGGGTGCGATCAACAATTGATCGCAACATTATATTAAGTTAAAGTAATGAATTATTGAATTGGTTATTGAAAACTAATTGTTGTTTAAACATTACTAGTGATTGATATGTCTAAAGGTGCGATCGACAATTGATTGCAACTTAATATTAAATTAAAGTAATGAATTATTGATTTGGTTATTGAAAACTAATTGTTGTTTAAACATTATATGTAATTGATATGTCTAAAGGGTGCGACCGACAATTGATCGCAAAATTATATTAAGTTAAAATAATGAATTAATGAATTTGTTATTGAAATTTAAAGGTTGTTTAAACATTTACAGTGATTGATATGTCTAAAGGTTGCGATTGACAATTTATCGCAATATTATATTAAATTAAAGTAATGAATTATTCAATTGGTTATTGAAAACTAAATGTTGTATAAACCTTTACAGTTATTGATCTGTCCAAAGGGTGCGATCGACAATTGATCGCAACATTATATTAAGTTAAAGTAATGAATTATTGAACTAGTGTAGAAAACTAATTGTTGTTTAAACATTTACAGTGATTGACATTTTCAAAGGGTACGATCGACAATTGATGGAAACATTATTTTAAGTTAAAGTAATGAATTATTGAATTGGTTATTGAAAACTAATTGTTGTTTTAACATTTACAGTGATTGATATGTCTAAAGGGTGCGATCAACAATTGATCGCAACATTATATTAAGTTAAAGTAATGAATTATTGAATTGGTTGTTGAAAACGAATTGTTGTTTAAACATTATCAGTGATTGATATGTCTAAAGGGTGCGATCGACAGTTGATCGAAACATTATATTAAGTTCAAGTAATCAATTATTGAATTGGTTATTGAAAACTAATTGTTGTTTAAACATTTACAGTGATTGATATGTCTAAAGGGTGCGATCGACAATTGATCGTTTCATTATATTAAGTTTTAGTAATGAATTATTCAATTTGTTATTGAAAACTAATTGTTGTTTAAACATTATCAGTAATAGATATGTCTAAAGGGTCCGATCGACAATTGATCGCAAAATTATATTAAGTTAAAGTAATGAATTATTGAATTTGTTATTGAAAACTAAAGGTTGTTTAAAAATTTATAGTGATTGATATGTCTAAAGGTTGCGATCGACAATTGATCGCAACATTATATTAAATTAAAGTAATGAATTATTCAATTGGCTATTGAAAACTAAATGTTGTTTAAACCTTAACAGTTATTGATATGTCTAAAGGGTGCGATCGACAATTGATCGCAACATTATATTAAGTTAAAGTAATCAATTATTGAATTAGTGTAGAAAACTAATTGTTGTTTAAACATTTACAGTGATTGACATTTTCAAAGGGTACGATCGACAATTGATCGAAACATTATTTTAAGTTAAAGTAATGAATTATTGAATTGGTTATTGAAAACTAATTGTTGTTTAAACATTTTCAGTGATTGATATGTCTAAAGGGTGCGATCAACAATTGATCGCAACATTATATTAAGTTAAAGTAATGAATTATTGAATTGGTTATTGAAAACTAACTGTTGTTTAAACATTTACAGTGATTGATATGTCTAAAGGGTGCGATCGACAATTGATTGCAATATTACATTAAGTTAAAGTAATGAATTATTTAAATGGTTATTGAAAACTAATTGTGTTTAAACATTTATAGTGATTGATATGTCTAAAGGGTGCAATCGACAATTGATCGCAACATTTAATAAGTTAAAGTAATGAATTATTGAATTGGTTATTGAAAACAAATTGTTGTTTAAACATTTACAGTGATTGATATGTCAAAAGGGTGCGATCCACAATTGATCGCAACATTTTATTAAGTTAAAGTAATGAATTATTGAATGGCTATTGAAAACTAATTGTTGTGTAAGCATTATCAGTGATTCATACGTCTAAAGGGTGCGATAGACAATTGATCGCAACATTATATTAAGTTAATGTAATGAATTATTGAATTGTTTATTGAAAACTAATTGTTGTTAAGATTTTTATGGTGATTAATACTAAAGGGTGCGATCGACAATAGATCGCAACATTATATTAAGTTAAGGTAATTAATTATTGAATTGAGTATTGAAAACTAATTTCTATTTTAACAATGACAGTGATTGATATAATAAAAGGGTGTGATCGACAATTGATCGCAACATTATATTAAGTTAAAGTAATTAATTATTGAATTCGTTATTGATAACTAATTGTTGTTTATACATTTACAATAATTAATATGTCTAAAGGGTGCAATCGACAATTGATTGCAATATCATATTAAGTTAAAGTAATGAATTATTGAATTGGTTATTAAAAAATAATTGTTGTGTAAACATTATTAATGATTGATATGTCTAAAGGGTGCGATTGATGCAACATTATATAAAATTAAAGTAATGAATTATTTAATTGGTTATTGAAAACTAATTGTTGTTTAAACATTATCAGTGATTGATATGTCTAAAGTGTGCGATCGACAATTGATCGTAACATTATATTAAGTTAAATTAATGAGTTATTGAATTTGTTATTAAAAACTAATTGTTGTTTATACATTTACAGTGATTGATTTGTCTAAAGGGTGCTATCGACAATTGATCGCAACATTATATTACGTTAAGGTAATGAATTGGTTATTGAAAATTAACTGTTGTTTAAACATTAACAGTGATTGATTTGTCTAAAGGGTGCGATCGACAATTGATTCCAACATTATATTAAGTTAAAGTAATGAATTATTGAATTGGTTATTGAAAACTAATTGTTGTTTAGAATTTTATGGTGATTAATATGTCTAAAGGGTGCGATCGATAATTGATCGCAACATTATATTAAGTTAAGGTAATGAATTATTGAATTGAGTATAAAAACTAATTGTTGTTTAAACATTGACATTGATTGATACATTTAAAGGGTGTGATCGACAATTGATCGCAACATTATATTAAGTTAAAGTAATGAATTATTGAATTCGTTATTGATAACTAATTGTTGTTTAAATATTTACAGTAATTGATATGTCTAAAGGGTGCGATCGACAATTGAACGCAATATTATATTAAGTTAAAGTAATGAATTATTAAATTGGTTATTGAAAACTAATTGTTGGGTAAACATTATCAGTGATTGCTATGTCTAAAGGGTGCGATCGATGCAACATTATATAAAATTAAAGTAATGAATTATTTAAATTGTTATTGAAAACTAATTGCTGTTTAAACATTATCAGTGATTGATATGTCTAAAGGGTGCGATCAACAATTGATCGGAACATTATATTAAGTTAATGTAATGAATTATTGAATTTGTTATTGAAAACTAATTGTTGTTTACACATTTATAATGATTGATATGTCTAAAGGGTGCGATCGACAATTGATCGCAACATTATATTAAGTTACAGTAATGAATTATTTAATAGGTTATTCACAACTAATTGTTGTTTAAACATTTATAGTAATTGATATGTCTAACGGGTGCAATCGACAATTGATGGCAACATTATATAAAGTTAAAGTAATGAATTATTTATTTGGTTATTCAAAACTAGTTATTGTTTAGACATTTACAATGATTGATATGTCTAAAGGGTGCATTCGACAATTGATCGCAGCATTATATTAAGTTAAAGTAATGAATTATAGAATTGGTTATTGAAAACTAATTGTTGTTTAAACATTTACAGTGATTGATATGTCTAAAGGGTGCGATCGACAATTGATCGCAACATTATATTAAGTTAAAGTAATGAATTATTGAATTGGTTATTGAAAACTAATTGTTGTTTAAACATTTACAGTGATTGATATGTCTAAAGGGTGCGATCGACAATTGATCGCAAAATTTATTTAGTCAAAGTAATGAATTATTGAATTGGTTATTGAAAATTAATTGTTCTTTCAACATTTACAGTGATTGATATGCCTAAAGGGTGCGATCGACAATTGATCGCAACATTATATTAAGTTAAAGTAATGAATTATTGAATTGGTTATTGAAAACTAATTGTTGTTTAAACATTTACAGTGATTGATATGTCTAAAGGTTACGATAGACAATTGATTGCAACATTATATAAGTTAAAGTTATGAATTATTGAATTGGTTATTGAAAAATAATTGTTGTTTAAACATTTACAGCGATTGATATGTCTAAAGGGTGCGATCGACAATTGATCGCAATATTATATTATTTTAAAGTAATGAATTATTGAATTGGTTTTGGATAACAAATTGTTGGTTAAACATTTACAGTGACTAATATGTCTAAACGGTGCGTTCGACAACTGATCGCAACATTATGTTAAGGTAAAGTGATGAATTATTGTATTGGTTATTGAAAATTAATTATTGTTTAGACATTTACAGTGATTGATATGTCTAAAGGGTGCGATCGACAATTGATCACAACTTTATATTAAGTTTAAGTAATGAATTATTGAATTGGTTATTGAAAATTTATTGTTGTTTAAACATTTACGGTGATTGATATGTCTAAAGGGTGCGATCAACAATTGATCGCAAAATTTATTAAGTTAAAGTATTGAATTATTGAATTGGTTATTTAAAACTAACTGTTGTTTAAACATTTACAGTGATTGATTTGTCTAAAGGGTGCGATCGACAATTGATCGCAACATTATATTAAGTTAAAGTAATGAATTTTTGAACTAGTTATTGAAAGCTAATTGTTCTTTAAATATTTACAGTGATTGATATGTCTATAGGGTGCGATCGACAATTGATCGCAACATTATATTAAGTTAAAGTAATGAATTATTGAATTGGTTATTGAAAACTAATTGTTGTTTAAACATTTACAGTGATTGATATATTTAAAGGGTGCGATCGAAAATTGATCGCAACATTATATTAAGTTAATAGTAATGAATCATTTAGTTGGTTATTGAAGATTTGTTGTTGTCTACACATTTACAGTGATTGATATGTCTTAAGTGTGCGATCGACATTTGATCGCAACATTACCTTAAGTTAAAGTAATGAATTATAGAATTAGTTATTGTAGATTAGTTGTTGTTTAAACATTTACAGTGACGGATATGTCTAAAGGTTGCGATCGACAATTGATCGCAACATCATATTAAGTTAAAGTAATGAAATATTGAATTGCTTATCGGAGATTATGTAACGTCCGCAAATTGGGCCTAGAAGTTAGGGCCAATTTGAAATTCTTACATGTTTGATTTTCGATACATTCCACTTCGGAATAAGTTGAAATACTATAAAAGGGTAATGATGAGATTAGAAAATTTATTTTGAAAAGAAAATACTAGGATCAAAAACCTTTATTTAATTTGAAATTAAATATTCAAAAACGGACTTTGAAATCAGAATTGGGCTTTTAGGATAAAACTCGATTTAATTGGAAGCATGGAGTCAAAATCATTTTTGGACGTGGAAAGTATGAATTTTGAATCTAAACGTCAAATTTTGGTAAAATTACAATTTTGCCCATCTAAGCGTAAAAATTTGGATTTTTGAAATCGATTGTGATTTTTAATTCAAAACTTGAAAATAAATTTTGGAGAAGTACAGAAAAGTCGGAATTGAGTTTTGGTGGGAAACGGGCTCGGAATTGGATTGGGCCCAAGCTTGGCCCAATCTAAAACTATAGCTCACATGTGTGTATAAGAACACACACCCACCACCACACTCACTCATTCTCCCCTATTCTTCTTCTTCCCCCTTCTCATACGTATCCTTCTATTCTCTATGGCCAAAACCCTAGCTTTTATTTCTCTCATTTAATCACTCCAACCACCATCAATTTTCCCATTAGTTTCATCAACAACATTCAAGGAGGTCATTGAATGCTATTTGGAAGTTTTGAAAGCTATATTTTTCATGGGTAAAAATCTCTTCTCTCTCTACACTTTATGGTTTTTGAATTAATGATATGGGTTTTGTTTCATGATGCTTATAAATTGTTTTTGAGTTGATTTTAAGTGTTAAACATATGTCATAGCTTCCATTAGAGTTTAGATGTTAAAAGCCCTAATTTTCACTATTGTTGTTTTGTTATTGCTTGAGGAGAAATGATTTTTCTTGGATAAATATTGTTAAATAATGATCCTAGGTTGTTAATAAATGATTTTGGATTATTTCCAACCCATTTGTAGAACCCTAATCTCATCTATTTGTGTTAATGCCCTTAATAGCTATGTTATGTGATGATTGAATTGTGTTGGAGTCTTGTGATTATGATGGTGATGATGTTATGGTTGTAGTGTGATAGTTGTATATTGGTGATGGCTTAGAACAAGTGGAAACCCTCACGGGAGCGGCTTTCTAACTTGTGGATCGACGGATGGGAGGTTCGTATTTCCGTTTTTAGCCCTACACACTTGTTTGTTATTGGTTGATGCATTGAATATTTGTTTACTTGTAATTATGCCATGAAATTGGTTAAATAAGATAACCATCCAAAAGTTGATATGAGGAGCATACTTGCATGTTAAGACGCTAGAGCATGTATGTAATGCATGTAGAATCATGCTAGGCGCTGCTTTGGGAATTGAAGTTTTGGGTGGACCGAGTCCACATTGTTTACAGATATTGAAGGGCATAGGTTAGAGACTTATATTTCCGCTCTTGATTGTGGATGCTTGAAATGGTGTTGACATGTGTTTGGTAAGACATGTTTGTTGTATACATGACTTGATAATTATGAACATATTGCATTTATGACTATGTGAAAGTGCATGTGTTTGCCTTGTGGCTAAACGATTTCAAATGACAATGTTGTCTTGATATGATACCTCTAAGAGGTCAAATGTGCAAACGAAAGTTATAAAAGAAAGGATAAATGTGTGATTGTGGTTGAATCACTAAAACGGATAATTGCCCTTATTATAGCTAGTTAGCGAATGTAGTGGCATGCCATAGGGAAAAATGAGAATTCTCAAGATGTGTATACATGAACGATAAATTGGCATTGGGGCCAAAAACGAACGAATTGAGTGACGACTCCTAACGGGTGTGACGACACCACAGCCTAACGAATCCAAAGGTAGATGTCCGACTCGAGGGAGAGTAAATCGGCTCTACGGATTATTGGTCTTCGGACCCCAACGAGAGCTTGGCTCTAAAACGATGGCTTCGACCGTAACGTCCCGTTTTCACTAATCAAGCTAGAATTAAGGGCGATTACTTAAAAATGGAGTAATGTGTCTATTGAACTTGATTGTTGAGTATTTGAAATTGGTTGGTCATATATTATGGAAACTTAACTTGCCAAATGTTTTTGAACTAGAAATATTTCGACTTGGATTGTTTGAACTTGAATGTTGAACTTCAAATGTTTCGGAACTTGAATTGTTTAGAACTTGCAATATTTTAAACTTGCTTCATATTGAACTTGAAATGTCGTTGATGATGATCTTGATGATGTATTGATATTGTCTTGCTAATGAACTTGAAAAGGTTCTTAAACTTGAACTTGAACTTGATGATAACTTGATGAGGAAATTGGTTAGGTAGTAGGAAAGACTTCCTAATGAACTTCATAACAAAATGACATTGTTATGGATATTGGAAATTCGGAATTGATATGAACATGCTTGGTAATCAAGATGACTAATGAACTTGACTAAATAAGAGATCATGACATATCTTGTGCATAATCTTTATGCTTGGGAATGTTTGTTTAGTGAGCCAACCCTTAGTCCAATACTCTTGTCTAGTGGTGTGATCCTAATATGTTTTTGTCAAGTTTAAATGGGTCTTTGTTAGCTTAATTGGCTAAATTATGAATTGGGGAATCATATTGAATGTCTAATAATCAACTTGTTGTTAACTTGGTTGGTAAATGTTGGTTTTACTTGAATTGGTATTGAAATGGTGGAATAAGTAGGAACTTGAAAATTGGAAATTGTTGTCTTGTGTTGCTGCTGCAACAAGTTGACCAAATAGGCAACTTGTTCAGTTTCGTTCGCCCAAATGGTTGGGTCTCTTGATAAATGGATTGTTTGTATGTATTGTTTGATATGCATAGATGATGTATTTAAAATTTGGTTGCATTCCGATGTCGTTTGGTTGGGTTTTGAAACTGAGCAAATCACTCAGATGGTGACCTGAGAAGTGTCACTATTCTGCCCAAGACAGGGCACGTTCGCTGCCAAACTTTCCTTGTCCTTTGCCAGCGGATGGTGGCAGCCAACGAGGACAGCGAGCGCCGCATCGTTCGCTGCCAATTTTCCTTCGTCCGCTGCCAGCCAACGATGACGGTGGATGGACTCCTGGAACGCCACAATATTACCTTTCCAACTTGTCGGTCTTCGTTCTCCCTCATCCGAACTCCAATTTAGGTGCCGTTTGCGGCTATCAATTTGTATTTAAGTCTATTTTCCAATGATGTCTTCATAATTTGAAAATACGATCATATTTATATCCAGATTTTAAATCTCCTCCAAGTGTTCGTAAATTTCAGCTTTTTGAAAAATACGTGTAACTAGTATAAGTTTTGTATCCGGACTCCAAATTGAGTCCCGTTTGTTGCTGTGAATTTGTGATGATGTCCTTTAAAATTACTATATGTTTTGAATTTATAGAAATAAATCAATGATATTGCAAGGATTTTAATCTTCTTTAAATGTATGAAACATCCTATATTTAGGAATCGAAATTCTTGAATTAAAAACCTCTTGATTGAATCGTTTCCAAAACTTTTTGAATCTTTCACGAGTATATTTAACTGCTAGTAAACTCACCTACTTATGACCATTTTTGAAAAGTTATTTTGTTATCAAATATCTTGTCGACGAAGTATCTTTAAAGGTATTTAAAAAAACCATAAAGTCTTGTAACATGAGAACTTGCAATGTGGTCAATTTGTTGATTGCTTCTTGTTCAAGAAATGACCTTGTATCTTTTAATTGTTATTTGATACTGAACTGTAATTCGGTGTCTAGTTCGATATCGAGTTCGGTCAGAGAGCATATTTTTCATCCTCACGGGTTACCGAATTATAATTTGGTAGGGAGCTCGGTATGTAGCTCGGTCAGAGGGTTTGTCTTTCAATTGTGTGTTACCTAATTGTAATTCGGTATACAATTCAGTAGTGAGGTCGGACAGAGGCGTTTTGAGTCATGCATTGGAGTCACTGAACTGTAATTCGGCATACAGTTCGGTATTGAATTCGGTCAGGGACGTACTATTGCATTTCATGTGTTACCGAATTGTAATTCGATATATAAATCGGTAGGCAATTTGAAATAGTTTTGTAATTCGGTCAGGGACGTACAATTGATATGTCTAAAGGGTGTGATCGACAACTGATCGCAACATTATATTAAGTTAAAGTAATGAATTATTGAATTGGTTATTGATAACTAATTGATGTTTAAACATTTACAGTGATTGATATGTCTAAAGGGTGTGATCGACAATTGATCGCAATATTATATTAAGTTAAAGTAATGAATTATTGAATTGGTTATTGAAAACTAATTGTTGTGTAAACATTATTTGTTATTGATATGTCTAAAGGGTGCGATCGATGCAACATTATATTAAGTTTCAGTAATGAATTATTTAATTGGTTATTGAAAACTAATTGTTGTTTAAACATTATTAGTGATTGATATGTCTAAAGGGTGCGATCGATAATTGATCGTAACAATATATTAAGTTAAAGTATTGAACTATTGAAACCTAATTATTGTTTAAACATTTACAGTGATTGATATGTCTCAAGGGTGCGATCGACAATTGATCGCAACATTATATTAAGTTAAAGTAATGAATTTTTGAATTAGTTATTGAAAACTTATTGTTGTTTAACATTACAGTGATTGACATGTCTAAAGATTTCGATCGACAATTGATCGCAACATTATATTAAGTTAAAGTAATGAATTATTGAATTGCTTATTGAAAACTAATTGTTGTTTAAACATTATCAGTGATTGATATGTTTTACGGGTGCGATCGACAATTGATCGCAACATTATTTTATTAAGTTAAAGTAATGAATTATTGAATTGGTTATTGAAAACTTATTGTTATTTAACATTTACAGTTATTGATATGTCTAAAGGTTTTGATCAACAATTGATCGCAACATTATATTAAGTTAAAGTAATGAAGTATTGAATTGGTTATTGAAAACTAATTGTTGTTTTAACATTTACAGTGATTGACATGTCTAAAGGGTGCGACCGACAATTGATCGCAACATTATATTAAGTTAAAGTAATAAATTATTGAATTGGTTATTGAAAACTAATTGTTCTTTAGACTTTTACGGTGATTGATATTTCTAAAGGGGGCGATCGACAATTGATCGCAACATTAAATTAAGTTAAAGTAATGAATTATTGAATTTCTTATTGAAAACTAATTGTTGTTTAAACATTTATATTGATTGATTTGTCTAAAGGGTGCGATCAACAATTAATGGCACATTATATTAAGTTAAAGTAATGAATTATTGAATTGGTTACTGAAAACAATTTGCTGTTTAAACATTTATAGTGATTGATATTTTCAAAGGGTACGATCGAAAATTGATCGCAACATTATATTAAGTAAAAGTAATGAATTATTTAATTGGTTATTGAAAACTAATTTTTGTTTTTACATTATCAGTGATTGATAAGTCCAAAGGGTGCGATCGACAATTGAATTGGTTATTGAAGATTAGTTGTTTTTTAATCATTTACGGTTATTGATATGCCTAATGGGTGCGATCGACAATTGATCGCAACATTATATTAAGTTAAAGTAATGAATTATTGAATTGGTTATTGAAAACTAAATGTTGTTTAAACATTTACTGTGATTTATATGTGTAATTGGTGCGATCAACAATTGGTCGCAACATTATATTATGTTAAAGTAATGAATTATTTAATTGGTTATTGAAAACTAATTGTTGTTTCGACTTTTACGGTGATTGATACGTCTAATGGGTGCGATCGACAATTGATCGCAACATAATATTAAATTAAAATAATGAATTATTCAATTGGTTATTGAAAACTAATTGTTGTTTAAGCATTATCAGTTATTGATATGTCTAATGGGTGTGATCGACAATTGATCGCAACATTATATTAAGTTAAAGTAATCAATTATTTAATTGGTTATTGAAGATCAGTTGTTGTTTAACCATTTTCAGTGATTGATATGTCTAAAGGGTGCGATCGACAATTGATCGCAATATTATATTAAGTTAAAGTAAAGAATTATCGAATTGGTTATTGAAAACTAATTGTTGTTTAAACACTTACTATGATTGATATTTTCAAAGGGTACGATCGATAATTGATCGCAACATTATATTGATTTAAAGTAATGAATTATTTAATTGGTTATTGAAAACTAATTTTTGTTTTTGCATTATTTATTAGTGATTGATATGTCTAAAGGGTGCGATCGACAATTTATTGCAACATTGTGTTAAGTTAAAGTAATGAATTATTGAATTGGTTATTCAAGAATAGTTGTTGTTTAAACATTTACAGTGATTGATATGTCTAAAGGGTACGATCGACAATTCATCGCAACATTATGTTAAGTTAAAGTAATGAATTATTGAATTGGTTACTGAAAACTAATTTTTAATTAAACATTCACAGTGATTGATATGTCTAAAGGGTGCGATCGACAATTGATCGCAACACTATATTAAGTTAAAGCATTGAATTCTTGATTTGGTTATTGAAAACTAATTGTTGTTTAAACATTTATAGTGATTGATATGTCTAAAGGGTACGATCGACAATTCATCGCAACATTGTATTAAGTTAAAGTAATGAATTATTGAATTGGTTAATAAAAAATAGTTGTTTTTTAAACATTTACAGTGATTGATATGTCTAAAGGGTGCGATCAGCAATTGATCGCAACATTGAATTAAGTTAAAGTAATGAATTATTGAATAGGTTATTTAAAACTAATTCTTGTTTGAACATTTACAGTGATTGATATGTCAAAAGGGTGCAATCGACAATTGATCGCAAAATTATATTAAGGTAATGTAATGAATTATTGAATTGTTTATTGAAGATTAATTGTTGTTTAAACATTTACAGTGATTGATATGTCTAAAGGGTGCGATCAACAATTGATCGCAACATTGAATTAAGTTAAAGTAATGAATTATTGAATTGGTTTTTGAAAACTAATTCTTGATTGAACATTTACAGTGATTCATATGTCAAAAGGGTGCGATCGACAATTGATCGCAAAATTATATTAAGGTAATGTAATGAATTATTGAATTGTTTATTGAAGATTAATTGTTGTTTAAACATTTACAGTGATTAATATGTCTAAAGGGTGCGATCGACAATTGATCGCAACATTGAATTAAGTTAAAGTAATGAATTATTGAATTGGTTTTTGAAAACTAATTCTTGATTGAACATTTACAGTGAATATATGTCGAAAGGATGCGATCTGTGATTGCAAAAATTATATTAAGGTAATGTAATGAATTATTGAATTGTTTATTGAAGATTAATTGTTGTTTAAACATTTACAGTGATTGATATGTCTAAAGGGTGCGATCGACAATTGATCGCAACATTGAATTAAGTTAAAGTAATGAATTATTGAATTGGTTATTGAAAACTAATTCTTGTTTGAACATTTACAGTGATTGATATGTCGAAAGGGTGCGATCGACAATTGATCGCAAAATTATATTAAGTTAAAGTTATGAATTATTGAATTGGTTATTGAAGATTAGCTGTTGTTTAAACATTTACAGTGATTGATATGACTAAAGGGTGCGATCGACAATTAATCACAACATTATATTTTGTTAAAGTAATGATTTATTTTATTGGTTATTCAAAACTAAATTTTGTTTAAACATTCAAAGTGATTGATATGTCAAAAGGGTGCGATCGACAATTGATAGCAACATTATATTAAGTTAAAGTAATAAATTATTGAATTGGTTATTCAAAACTTATTGTTTTTAAACATTTACAGTGATTGATATGACTAAAGGGTGCGATCGAGAATTGATCGCAACCTTATATTAAGTTAATGTAAAGAATTATTGAATTGGTTTTTGAAAACTAATTGTTGTTTAGACATTTACAGTGATTGATATGTCTAAAGGCAGCGATCGACAATTGATCGCAACATTATATTAAGTTAAAGTAATGAATTATAGAATTGGTTATTGAAGATTGTTGATTTTTAAACATTTACAGTGATTGATATGTCTAAAGGATGCAATCGACAATTGATCGCAACATTATATTAAGTTAAAGTAATGTATTATTTAATTGGTTATTGAAAACTAATTGTTGTTTAAACATTTACAGTGATAGATATGTCTACAGAGTGCGATCGACAATTGATTGCAATATTTATTATGTTAAAGTAATTAATTATTGAATTCGATATTGAAAAATAATTGTTGTTTAAAAATTTACAGTGATTGATCTGCTTAAAGGGTGCGATCGACAATTGATCGCAACATTTTATTAAGTAAAAGTAATGAATTATTTAATTAGTTATTGAAGATTTGTTGTTGTCTACACATTTACAGTGATTGATATGTCTAAAGGGTGCGATCGACAATTGATCTCAACATTACGTTAAGTTAAAGTAATGAATTATTGAATTGGTTATGAAAGATTGTTTAAACATTTACAGTGATTGATTTGTTTAAAGGGTGCGATCGACAATTGATCTCAACATTATATTATGTTAAATTAATGAATTATTGAATTGGTCATTGAAAACTTATTATTGTTTTAACATTATCAGTGATTGATATTTTGAAAGGGTACGATCGATAATTGATCGCAACATTATATTAAGTTAAAGTAATGAATTATTTAATTGGTTATTTGAAACTAATTTTTGTTTAAACATTATCAGTGATTGATACGTCTAAAGGGTGCGATCGACAATTGATCGCACCAATATATTGAGTTAAAGTAATGAATTATAGAACTGGTTATTGAAGATAGTTGTTGTTTAAATATTTACAGTGATTGACATGTCTAAAGGATGCGATCGACAATTGATCGCAAAATTATATTAAGTTAAAGTAACTAATTATTGAATTGGTTTTTGAAAACTAATTGTTGTTTAAACCTTTATTGTGATTGATATGTCTAAAGGGTGCGATGGACATTTGATCGCAACATTATATTAAGTTAAAGTAATAAATTGTTTAATTGGTTATTGAAGATTAGCTATTGTTTACACATTTACAGTGATTGATATGTCTAAATGGTGCAATCGATAATTGATTACATCATTATATTAAGTTAAAGTAATGAATTATTTAATTGGTTATTGTAGGTAAGTTGTTGTTTAAACATTTACAGTGATTGATATGTCTAAAGGGTGCGATCGACAATTGATCGCAACATAATATTAAGTTTAAGTAATTAATTATTTAATTGGTTATAAAAGATTATATGTTTTTTACACATTTACAGTGATTGATATGTCTAAAGGGTGCGACCGACAATTGATCGCAACATTACGTTACGTTATAGTAATGAGTTATTGTTGAAAATTAGCTGTTGTTTAAACATTCAAGGTGATTGATATATCTCAAGGGTGCGATCGACAATTGATCGCAACATTATATTAATTTAGAGTAATGAATTGTTGAATTGGTTATTGGAAACGAAATGGTGTTTAAACATTTAAAGTGATTGATATGTCAAAAGGGTGCTATCGACATATGATCACAGCATTATATTAAGTTAAAGTAATGGATTATTTAATTGGTTATTGAAGATTAGTTGTTTTTATAACATTTACAGTGATTGATATGTCAAAAGGGTGCGATCGACACATGATCGCAACATTATATTAAGTTAAAGTAATGAATTATTTAATTGGTTATTGAAGATTAGTTGTTGTTTAAACATTTACAGTGATTGATATGTCTAAAGTGTGCGATCGATAATTGATCACAATATTATGTTAAGTTAACGTAATGAATTATTGAATTGGTTATAGAAGATTAACTGTTGTTTAAACATTTACAATGATTGATTTGTTTAAAGTGTGCAATCAACAATTGATCGCAACATCAAATTAAGTTAAAGTAATAAATTATTGAATTGGTTATTAAAGATTAGTTGTTGTTTAATCATGTACAATCATTGATATGTCTAAAAGGTGTGATCGATAATTGATCGCAACATTGTATTAAGTTAAAGTAATGAATTATTTAATTGGTTACTGAAGATAAGTTGTCGGTTCCACATTTAAACTGATTGATATGTCTATAGGGTGCGATCGACAAGTGATCGCAACATTATATTAAGTTAAAGTAATGAATTACTGAATTGGTTATTGACGATTAGTTATTTTTTAAACATTTACAGTGATTGATATGTCTAAATGGTGCGATCGACAATTGATCGCAATATTATATTAAGCTAAAGTAATGAATTATTGAATTGGTTATTGCAAACTAAATGTTGTTTAAACGTTTAGAGTAATTGAAATGTCTAAAGGGTGCGATCGACAATGGATCGCAACATTATCTTAAGTTAAAGTACAGAATTATTGAATTGGTTATTGAAGAACAGTTGTTTTTTTAACATTAACAATGATTCATATGTCTAAAGGGTGCGATCGACAATTGATCTCAACATAATATTAAGTTAAAGTAATGAATTATTTAATTGGTTATTGAAAACTAAATGTTGTTTCATTATTTAATGTGATTGATATGTTTAAATGATGCGATCCACAAATGATCGAAACATTATATTATGTTTTAGTAATGAATTATTGAATTGGTTATTGAAGATTAGTTGTTGTTTAAACATTTACGGTGGTTGATATGTCTAAAGGGTGCGATCAATTATTGATCGCAACATTATATAAAGTTAAAGTAATGAATTATTTAATTGGATATTGAAAACTAATTGTTGTTTAAACATTATTAGTGATTGATATGTCTTAAGGGTGTGATCAACAATTGATCGCAACATTATATTAAATTAAAGTAATAAATTATTTAATTGATTATTGAAGATTTGTTGTTGCCCATGTCTAAAGGGTGCGATCAACAATTGATCGCAAAATTATATAGAGTTAAAGTAATGAATTATTGAATTTGTTATTGAAAACTAATTGTTGTTTAAACATTTACCGTGGTTGATATGTCTAAAGGGGGCGATCGACTATTGAATTGGTTATTGAAAACTAATTTTTTTCTAAACATTATCAGTGATTGATATTTTCAAAGGGTACGATCAACAATTGATCGCAATATTATATTAAATTAAAATAATAAATTATTGAATTGGTTATTGAAAACTAATTGTGGTTTAAACATTTACAGTAACTGATATATTTAAAGGGTGCGATCGACTATTGATCGCAACATTAAATTAAGTTTAACAAATGAATTATTGAATTTGCTATTGAAAACTAAATGTTGATTAAACATTTACAGTGATTGATATGTGTAAAGGGTGCAATAAGGAATTGATCGCATCATTATATTAAGTTAAAGTAATGAATTATTGAATTGGTTATTTAAAACTTATTGTTGTTTAAATATTTACAGTGATTGATATGCGTAAGGGTGATCAATTGTCGATCGCAACATTATATTAAGTTAAAGTAATGAATTATTGAATTGGTTATTGAAAACTAATTTTTGTTTAAACAGTGATTGATATGTCACAAGGGTGCGATCAACAATTGATCGCAACATTATATTTAGTTAAAGTAATGAATTACTGAATTTGTTATTGAAAAGTAATTGTTGTTTAAACATTATCATTGATTAATATGTCTAAAGGGTGCGATCGATAATTGATCGCGAAATTATATTAAGTTAAAGTAAGGAATTACAGAATTGGTTATTGACAACTAATTGTTGTTTAAACATTTACAGTGATTGATATGTCTAATGGGTGCGATCGACAATTGATTGCCAAATTATATTAAGTTAAAGTAATGAATTATTGAATTAGTTATTGAAAACTAATTGTCGTTTAAACATTTACAGTGATTGATATGTCTAAAGGGTGCAATTGAAAATGGATCGCAACATTATATTAAGTTAAAGTAATGAATTATTGAATTGGTTATTGAAAACTTATTGTTGTTTAAACATTTACAGTGATGGATATGTCAAAAGGGTGCAATCAACAATTGATCGCAACATTGTATTAAGTTAAGGTAATGAATTATTGAAAATTGGGGCTACCGCGTTAAATCCTAATAGAAAAATTTCGGGTCGGTCTAAGTCCTCAAGACTACAAATTGGGGCTACCGCGTTAAATCCCGATAGAAAAATTCCGGGTCGGTCTAAGTCCTCAAGACTACAAATTGTGGCTACCGCGTTAAATCCCGATAGAAAAATTTCGGATCGGTCTAAGTCCTCAAAATACAAATTGGGGCTACCGCGTTAATCTCTATAGAAAAATTTCGGGTCGGTCTAAGTCCTCAAAATACAAATTGGGGCTACCGCCTTGAATCCCGATAGAAAAATTTCGGATCGGTCTAAGTCCTCAAACTACAAATTGGGGCTACCGCATCAAATCCCGAAAGAAAAATTCCGTGTTGGTCTAAGTCCCCAACGATACAAATTGGGGCTACTGCATCAAACCCTGAGGGAAAAGTTCAAGGTCAGTTTTAACTTGGGTTACTGTTTCAAATCCTTACGGAATAATGATTTAATTTGTGATGCCAAGTATACATCCTTGCTCATGCAAAATATATAATCAGGAGATCAGCAAAAGTTAAAATTTCGTAATAGCTGACTTTTTTTTTTGGCAAGTCCAAGGTGCATAATTTTGGTTCTGAATTTCAATTTTGAGCCAATATTATTGGACTTTATATCTTGAATAATTATTTAAGGAAAGCAATCATGGTAATGATTTAAGGAAAGCAACCATGGTCCCTCTAGCATAGGCCTTTTGCTGCTCTAATTACAATCTCAATCCATGTAAGTCTAATAGACTTAATTTGTACTGGTTGTTCATTCTGGTGACCAACTTCTATATGCACTCATAAAAGAGGAGCTTTGAGCTCCCATGGTAACCAACTATTTTTTCCACCGAATTATTATATAGAAACATTGTCCATGCTTTGCAAAACTTGCACTTTACAGGTTAAGTTTTCAGGATCTTGAAAATAAGGGAATTGTAGTAGATGACCAAAATTTCTACGATGTCTTGAGGAGTACAAAAATATGACAGACTTAAATTTTGGTCTACAATGGAGAGATATTCAAAACTACCATATTAGTCTATTGCAAGGGAAACAAAATGCTTCGAAGCAGCACACAACGATAAAATTATAGAATGAGCTACGAGAAAGAGGTTAAAGAGTCACAAATCGTGAATCTTGGTGGTCAAAATATACACACATTAGAACATCATTCTGACATTGTATTAAATGTCATTGGATGCCTCTGTCAATCTATTGTGTGGTCATGTACATGCAGTAATTAGAGTGTTGTCCCAAAACTGGTGTTTATAAAATTGTCTTGCTATGTAGCGTGGTGAAACAGGAGCTCACGATGTAGAAGAGGAGGCGAGTTTGAGATTACCTGGAGAACCAAAAAAGAGAAAGTGAGGAACTATCGCGATTGACAGAGATAAGGAAAATGTGAAGATTAAAAATGTTCAAAACTCATAGAGAAGCAAAACTTTCATAAGTCAACCAGAAAGAGAATTAATCAAAAAGTACGTTATGTAGCATAATAAAAAAAAGGAGACTGTTTGCAGCGAGAAAGGGAGAAACGAGTTAAGATTACCTGAAGAATCAATGAAGATGAGGTAAAGAGCTAGCGTGAAGGGCAGGGATAAGGAAAACGAAGAGATTAAAAAAAAAATCAGAACTCTTTGAAAAGTAAACCCATATGGGAAATAATGAAGATTTGACGAATACCTGCCTGTAATTATGGTATTAAAAGCAAAGGAATTGAACAATGGCGATTAGAAGTCTGGTGACGGTTGGATTGCAACTAGGCAATTAGTTTTGGGAAAAGAGTGGGCTGCACTGAGATATTAATGTTAAAGGCCAATGAATAAAGATGATATTGGCCTGCTCGGGTTAAAACCCATTGACCAAGATCAGGGGCTAATGTTGAGGGAAAAACCGAGTTAATGGAAGATTTTAACATTAAAAATAATATGGGCCAGAAAAGTGAACATGGAAGAAATCGAATGTCAAGATAAGGCCCAAGTGTCAAGATGAGGCCCAAGTTAATAAAGGACATGAAGATAAAAGTCAAAATCGGTCAGCAAGCATATCAATCAATGTCGGTAAAAGTGAATAACAACGCCAGCGCGAAACGCGGAGAAGACAGAACTCGAGCCCAGTGCACCAAAAATATGACATCACCGTCAAGATGAGCCATGATGCAAAAGAAGAAGAACCGAACCTGAAAATTCAGAAAGCAAGAAGAACACCCTAACCAGGAAAAGAAAGAACAGAGTAAGAAAGCCAATCAACTGCGAAAAAAGGAAGAAGGATGATAAACGAGGAGAAACTTGGAGAGGAAGGAAAGGAGAACCGAACCATCTTCGAACAACTGGATAATAGAGATGTTCCTGGATAAAAGAGAGACCCCGATCCATGATAAATAGAAATAAAGTCATGAAAGAGGGGGTTTTTTCTGGCCTCATCTCTCGGGGAAAAGAACACAGAGGAGATGAAGTGGGAACAATCAACAATCCTGGTTGATAAGTAACATATCAATTCTTGTAACCAAATCTTATCGATTTCTACTCAATAAAAATTCAACTCAAATTCCAATTCAATTCATATATCCAAATCAATTTTCTAAATCAATTGTTGTTAGCCAATTTTTGGTTAAAACAGTAATGAATTATTGAATTGGTTATTGAAAACTTATTATTGTTTAAACATTTACAGTGATTTATTTGTCTAAAGGGTGCGATCGAAAATTGATCGCAACATTATATTAAGTTAAAGTAATGAATTATTTAATTGGTTATTGAAATCTAATTGTTGTTTAAACATTTACGGTGATTGATATGTCTAAAGGGTGCGATCGACAATTGATCGCAACATTAAATTAAGTTAAAATAATGAATTATTTAATTGGTTATTGAAGATTTATTGTTGTCTACACATTTACAGTGATTGATATGTCTAGAGGGTACGATCGACAATTGATCGCATTATTATATTAAGTTAAAGTAATAATTATTGAATTAGTTATTGAAAACTTATTGTTGTTTAAACATTTACAGTTATTGATATGTCTAAAGGGTGCGATCGACAATTGATCCCAACATTATATTGAGTTAAAGTAATGAATTATTTAATTAGTTATTGAAGATTTGTTGTTGTCTACACATTTACAGTGATTGATATGTCTAAAGGGTGCGATCGACAATTGATCGCAATATTATATTAAGTTAAAGTAATGAATTATTTAATTCGTTATTGAAGATTTGTTGTTGTCTACACATTTACAGTGATTGATATGCCTAAAGGGTGTGATCGACAATTGATCTCAATATTATATTAAGTTAAAGTAATGAATAATTGAATTGGTTATTGAAAACTAATTGTTGTTTAAACATTTACAGTGATTGATATGTCTAAACGGTGCGATCGACAATTGATCGCAACTTTATATTAAGTTAAAGTAATGAATTATTGAATTGGGTTATTAAACACTAATTGTTGTTGAAACAATATCACTGATTGATATGTTTAAAGAGTGCGATCAACAATTGATCGCAACATTATATTAAGTTAAAGTAATGAATTATTAAATTGGTTATTGAAATCTAATTGTTGTTTAAACATTTACAGTGATTAATATGTCTAACGGGTGCGATCGACAATTGATCGCAACATTATATTAAAATAAAATAATGAATTATTTAAATGGTTATTGAAATCTAATTGTTGTTTAAGCATTTACAATGATTGATATGTCTAAAGGGTGCGATCGACATTTGATCGCAACATTATATTAAGTTAAAGTAATGAATTGTTGAATTGGTTATTGAAATCTAATTGTTGTTTAAACATTTACAGTGATTTATATGTCTAAAGGGTGCGATCGACAATTGATCGCAACATTATATTAAGTTAAAGTAATGAATTATTTAATTGGTTATTGAAACCTAATTGTTGTTTAAACATTTACAGTAATAGATATGTCAAAAGAGTGCGCGATCGACAATTGATCGCAACATTATGTTTAGTTAAAGTAATGAATTACTGAATTGGTTATTGAAAACTAATTGTTGTTTAAATATTTACAGTGATTGATATTTCAAAAGGGTGCGATCCACAATTGATGGCAACACTTATTATGTTTAAGAAATAAATTATTGAATTGGTTATTGAAAACTAATTGTTGTTTAAACATTTCGGTGATTGATATGTCTAAAGGGTGCGATCGAAAATTGATCGCAACATTATATTAAGTTAAAGTAATGAATTATTGAATTGGTTATTGAAAACTAATTTTTGTTTAAACTTTTACAGTGATTGATATGTCTAAAGGGTGCAATAAATAATTGATCGCAATATTATATTAAGTTAAAGTATTGAATTAATGAATTGCTTCTGGAAAAATAATTGTTGTTTAAACTTTTTCGGTGATTAATATGTCTAAAGGGTGTGATCGACAATTGATCGCAACATTATATTAAGTTAAGGTAATGAATTAATGAATTGGTTATTGAAAACAAATTGTTGTTTAAACTTTTTCGGTGATTGATATGACTAAAGGGTGCGATCGACAATTGATCGCAACATTATATTAAGTTAAAGTAATGAACTATTGAATTGGTTATTGAAAACTATTTGTTGTTTAAACATTTATTGTGACTGATATGTCTAAAGGGTTAGATCGACAATTGATCGCAACATTATATTAAGTTAAAGTAATGAACTATTGAATTGGTTATTAAAAACTAATTATTGTTTAAACATTTACAGTGATTGATATGTCTAAACGGTGCGATCGACAATTAAACGCAACATTATATTAAGTTAAAGTAACAAATTATTGAATTGGTTATTGAAAACTAATTGTTGTTTAAACATTTACAGTGGTTGATAGGTCTAAAGGGTGCGATCGACGATTGATCGCAACATTTATTAAACCAAAGTAATGAATTAATGAATTGGTTATTGAAAACAAATTGTTGTTTAAACTTTTTCAGTGATTGATATGTCTAAAGGGTGCAATCAACAATTGATCGCAACATTATATTATGTTAAAGTAATGAATTATTGATTTGGTTATTGAAAACTAATTGTTCTTTAAACTTTAACGATGATTGATATGTCTAAAGGGTGCGATCGACAATTGATCGCTATATTATATTAAGTTAAAGTAATGAATTATTGAATTGGTTATTGAAAACTAATTGTTGTTTAAACATTTACAGCGATTGATATGTCTAAAGGGTGCGATCGACAATTGATCGCAATATTTATTAAGTTATAGTAATGAATTATTGAATTGGTTATTGAAAGCTAATTGTTGTTTAAACATTTACGGTGATTGATATGTCTAAAGGGTGCGATCGACAATTGATCGCAACATTATATTAATTTAAAGTAATGAATTATTGGATTGGTTATTGAAAACTAAATGTTGTTTAAACATTAAAATTGATTGATATGTCTACAGGGTGCGATCGACAATTGATTGCAACATTATATTAAGTTAATGTCATAAATTATTGAATTGGTTATTGAAAACTTATTGTTGTTTAAACATTTACAGAGATTAATATGTTTAAAGGGTGCGATCGACAATTGATCGCAACATTATAATAAGTTAAAGTAATGAATTTTTGTTTAAATATTTACAGTGATTGATATGTTTAAATGGTGCGATCGACAATTGATCGCAACATTATATTAAGTTAAAGTAATAAATTATTAAATTGGTTATTGAAAACTAATTGTTGTTTAAACATTATCAGTGAGTGATATGTCTAAAGGGTGCGATCGACAATTGATCGCAACGTTATATTAAGTTAAAGTAATGAATTATTTAATTGGTTGTTGAATATTTGTTGTTGTCTACACAATTATAGTGATTCATATGTCTTAAGGGTGCGATCGACAATTGATCGCAACATAATATTAAGTTAAAGTAATGAATTATTAGATTGGTTATTGAAAACTAATGTTGTTTAAACATTAAAATTGATTGATATGTCCACAGGGTGCGATCGACAATTTATCGCAACATTATATTAACTTAAAGTAATGAATTATTGAATTGGTTATTGAAAACTTATTGTTGTTTAAACATTTACAGAGATTAATATGTCTAAAGGGTGCGATCGACAATTGATCGCAACATTATATTAAGTTAAAGTAATGAATTATTGAAATGGTTATTGAAAACTAATTATTGTTTAAACATTTACAGTGATTGATATGTTTAAAGGGTGCGATCGACAATTGATCGCAAAATTTATTAAGTTTAAGTAATGAATTATTGAATTGGTTATTGAAAACGTATTATTGTTTAAACATTTACAGATATTAATATGTCTAAAGGGTTCGATCGACAATTGATCGCAACATTATATTAAGTTAAAGTAATGAATTATTGAAATGGTTATTGAAAACTAATCATTGTTTAACTATTTACAGTGATTGATATTTAAGGTTGCGATCGACAATTGATCGCAACATTTATTAAGTTAAAGTAATGAATTATTGAATTGGTTATTGAAAACTAATTATTGTTTAAACATTTACAATGATTGATATTATGTCTAAAGGGTGCGATCGACAATTGATCGCAACATTTTATTAAGTTAAAGTAATGAATTAATGAATTGGTTATTGAAAACTAATTGTTGTTTAAACATTTATAGTTATTGATATGTCTAAAGGGTGCGATCGATAATTGATCGCAATATTATATTAAGTTATAGTAATGAATTATTGAATTGGTGACTGAAAACTAATGGTTGTTTAAACATTTATAGTGATTGATATGTCTAAAGGGTGCGATCGACAATTGATCGCAACATTATATAAGTTAAAGTAATGAATTATTGAATTGGTTATTGAAACTAAATTGTCTAAATATTTCAGTGATATTTATATATATATATATATATATATAAAGGGTGCGATCGACAATTGATCGCATCATTATATTAAGTTAAAATAATGAATTATAGAATTGGTTATTGAAAACTAAATGTTGTTTAAACATTTACAGCGATTGATATTTTAAAAGGGTGCGATCGACAATTGATCGCAACATTTATTAAGTTAAAGTAATGAATTATAGAATTGGTTATTGAAAACTAATTGTTGCTTAAACATTTACAGTGATTGATATTTATAAAGGGTGCGATAGAGAATTGATTGCAACATTATATTAAGTTAAAGTAATGAATTATTTAATTGGTTATTGAAACCTATTTGTTGTTTAAACATTTATAGTGATAGATATGTCAAAAGGGTGCGATCGACAATTAATCGAAACATTATGTTAAGTTAAAGTAATGAATTATTGAATTGGTTATTGAAAACAAATTGTTGTTTAAACATTTACAGTGATTAATATGTAAAGGTGCGATCCACAATTGATCGCAACATTTTATTAAGTTAAATTAATGATTTATTGAATTGGTTATTGAAAACTAATTGTTGTTTAATTTTACAGTGATTCATAAGTCTAAAGGGTGCGATCGACAATTGATCACAACATTTATTGTTTAAGTAATGAATTATTGAATTGGTTATTGAAAACTAATTATTGTTTAAACATTTAATGATTGATATGTCTAAAGGGTGCGATCGACAATTGATCGCAACATTTTATTAATTTAAAGTAATGAATTATTGAATTGGTTATTGAAAACTAATTGTTGTTTAAATATTTACAGTGCTTGATATGTGTAAAGGGTGCGATAGACAATTGATCGCAATATTATTAAGTTAGTAATGAATTATTGAATTGGTGACTGAAAACTAATGGTTGTTTAACATTTACAGTGATTGATATGTCTAAAGGGAGCGATCGACAATTGATCGCAATTATATGAAGTTAAAGTAATGAATTATTGAATTGGTTATTGAAAACTAATTATTGTCTAAATATTATCAGTGATATATATATGTATATAAAGGATGCGATAGACAATTGATCGCAACATTATATTAAGTTAAAATAATGAATTATAGAATTGGTTATTGAAAACTAATTGTTGTTTAAACATTTATAGTGATTCATATGTCTAAAGGGTGCGATCGACAGTTGATCACAACATTTATTATGTTGAAGTAATGAAATATTGAATTGGTTATTGACAACTAATTGTTGTTTAAACATTATAAGTGATTGATATTCAAAGGGTATGATCGACAATTGAACGCAACGTTATATTAAGTTAAAGTAATGAATTATTGAATTGTTATTAAAAACTAATCGTTGTTTAAACATTATCAGTGATTGAAATTTTCAACGGGTACGATTGACAATTGATCGCAACATTATCTTAAGTTAAAGTAATGATTTATTTAATAGGTTATTGAAAACTAATTGTTGTTTTAACATTTACTGTGATTGATATGTCTAAATGGTGCGATCGACAATTGATCGGAATATTATATTAAGTTAAAGTATTGAATATTTGAATTAGTTATTGAAAACTAATTGTTGTTTAAACATTATCAGTGATTGATATGCCTAAAGGGTGCGATCGACAATTGATCGCAACATTATATTATGTTAAAGTGATGAATTATTGAAATGGTTATTGAAAACTAATTGTTGTTTAATCATTTACAGTGATTGATATGTCAAAAAGGTGCGATCGATCATTTATCGCAACATTATATTAAGTAAAAGTGACCAATTATTGAATAGGTTATCGAAAACTAATTGTTGTTTAGACATTGACTTTGATTTATATGTCTAAAGGGTGCGATCGACAATTGATCGCAACAAAATATTAAGTTAAAGTAATGAATTATTTAATTGGTTATTGAAGATTTCTTGTTGTTACACATTTGCAGTGATTGATATGTCTAAAGGGTTTGATCGACAATTGATCACAATATTAAATTAAGTTATAGTAATGAATTATTGAATTGGTTATTGAAACTAATTGTTGTTTAAACATTTACAGTAATCGATATGTCTAAAGGGTGCGATCGACAATTGATCGCAACATTATTAAGTTAAGTAATGAATTATTGAATTGGTTATTGAAAACTAATTGTTCTTTAAACATTTATAGTGATTGACATGTCTATAGGGTGCGATCAACAATTTATCGCAACATTATATTAAGTTAAACTAATGAATTATTGAATTGGTTATTGAAAACTAATTGTTGTTTAAACATTTACAGTGATTGATATTTTCAAAGGGTATGATCGAAAAGATCGCAACATTATATTAAGTTAAAGTAATGAATTATTGAATTGGTTGTTACAAACTAATGTTGTTTAAACATTACAGGATTGATATTTTCAACGGTACGATCGACAATTGATCGCAACATTATATTAAGTTAAAGTAATGAATTATTGAATTGGTTATTGAAAACTATTGTTGTTTAAACATTATTGTGACTGATATGTCTAAAGGGTTAGATCGACAATTGATCGCAACATTATATTAAGTTAAGTAATGAACTATTGAATTGGTTATTAAAACTAATTATTGTTTATACATTTACAGTGATTGATATGTCTAAACGGTGCGATCGACAATTAAACGCAATATTATATTAAGTTAAAGTAAAAATTATTGAATTGGTTATTGAAAACTAATTGTTGTTTAAACATTTACAGTGTTGATAGGTCTAAAGGGTGCGATCGACGATTGATCGCAACATTTATTAACCAAAGTAATGAATTAATGAATTGGTTATTGAAAACAAATTGTTGTTTAAACTTTTTCGGTGATTGATATGTCTAAAGGGTGCAATCAACAATTGATCGCAACATTATATTGTTAAAGTAATGAATTATTGATTTGGTTATTGAAAACTAATTGTTCTTTAAACTTTACGTGATTGATATGTCTAAAGGGTGCGATCGACAATTGATCGCTATTATATTAAGTTAAAGTAATGAATTATTGAATTGGTTATTGAAAACTAATTGTTGTTTAAACATTTACAGCGATTGATATGTCTAAAGGGTGCGATCGACAATTGATCGCAATATTTATTAAGTTATAGTAATGAATTATTGAATTGGTTATTGAAAGCTAATTGTTGTTTAAACATTTACGGTGATTGATATGTCTAAAGGGTGCGATCGACAATTGATAGCAACATTATATTAAGTTAAAGTAATGAATTATTGGATTGGTTATTGAAAACTAAATGTTGTTTAAACATTAAAATTGATTGATATGTCTACAGGGTGCGATCGACAATTGATTGCAACATTATATTAAGTTAATGTCATAAATTATTGAATTGGTTATTGAAAACTTATTGTTGTTTAAACATTTACAGAGATTAATATGTTTAAAGGGTGCGATCGACAATTGATCGCAACATTATAATAAGTTAAAGTAATGAATTTTTGTTTAAATATTTACAGTGATTGATATGTTTAAAGGGTGCGATCGACAATTGATCGCAACATTATATTAAGTTAAAGTAATAAATTATTGAATTGGTTATTGAAAACTAATTGTTGTTTAAACATTATCAGTGAGTGATATGTCTAAACGGTGCGATCGACAATTGATCGCAACGTTATATTAAGTTAAAGTAATGAATTATTTAATTGGTTGTTGAATATTTGTTGTTGTCTACACAATTATAGTGATTCATATGTCTTAAGGGTGCGATCGACAATTGATCGCAACATAATATTAAGTTAAAGTAATGAATTATTAGATTGGTTATTGAAAACTAAATGTTGTTTAAACATTAAAATTGATTGATATGTCCACAGGGTGCGATCGACAATTTATCGCAACATTATATTAACTTAAAGTAATGAATTATTGAATTGGTTATTGAAAACTTATTGTTGTTTAAACATTTACAGAGATTAATATGTCTAAAGGGTGCGATCGACAATTGATCGCAACATTATATTAAGTTAAAGTAATGAATTATTGAAATGGTTATTGAAAACTAATTATTGTTTAAACATTTACAGTGATTTATATGTTTAAAGGGTGCGATCGACAATTGATCGCAAAATTTATTAAGTTTAAGTAATGAATTATTGAATTGGTTATTGAAAACGTATTATTGTTTAAACATTTACAGATATTAATATGTCTAAAGGGTTCGATCGACAATTGATCGCAACATTATATTAAGTTAAAGTAATGAATTATTGAAATGGTTATTGAAAACTAATAATTGTTTAACTATTTACAGTGATTGATATGTTTATAGGTTGCGATCGACAATTGATCGCAACATTTATTAAGTTAAAGTAATGAATTATTGAATTGGTTATTGAAAACTAATTATTGTTTAAACATTTACAAT
Source organism: Cardiospermum halicacabum (assembly GCA_031304145.1). NCBI lineage: Eukaryota > Viridiplantae > Streptophyta > Magnoliopsida > Sapindales > Sapindaceae > Cardiospermum > Cardiospermum halicacabum. Next base: position 15,041,048 of record CM062391.1, on the reverse strand, counting down.
GATTGATATGTCTAAAGGGTGCGATCAACAATTGATCGCAACATTTTATTAAGTTAAAGTAATGAATTAATGAATTGGTTATTGAAAACTAATTGTTGTTTAAACATTTATAGTTATTGATATGTCTAAAGGGTGCGATCGATAATTGATCGCAATATTATATTAAGTTATAGTAATGAATTATTGAATTGGTGACTGAAAACTAATGGTTGTTTAAACATTTACAGTGATTGATATGTCTAAAGGGTGCGATCGACAATTGATCGCAACATTATATGAAGTTAAAGTAATGAATTATTGAATTGGTTATTGAAAACTAATTATTGTCTAAATATTATCAGTGATATATATATATATAAATAAATATATATATATATATAAAGGGTGCGATCGACAATTGATCGCAACATTATATTAAGTTAAAATAATGAATTATAGAATTGGTTATTGAAAACTAAATGTTGTTTAAACATTTACAGCGATTGATATTTTAAAAGGGTGCGATCGACAATTGATCGCAACATTTATTAAGTTAAAGTAATGAATTATTGAATTGGTTATTGAAAACTAATTGTTGCTTAAACAATTACAGTGATTGATATTTATAAAGGGTGCGATAGAGAATTGATTGCAACATTATATTAAGTTAAAGTAATGAATTATTTAATTGGTTATTGAAACCTATTTGTTGTTTAAACATTTATAGTGATAGATATGTCAAAAGGGTGCGATCGACAATTAATCGAAACATTATGTTAAGTTAAAGTAATGAATTATTGAATTGGTTATTGAAAACAAATTGTTGTTCAAACGTTTACAGTGATTAATATGTCAAAAGGGTGCGATCCACAATTGATCGCAACATTATATTAAGTTAAATTAATGAATTATTGAATTGGTTATTGAAAACTAATTGTTGTTTAAACATTTACAGTGATTCATATGTCTAAAGGGTGTGATCGACAATTGATCACAACATTTATTATGTTTAAGAAATGAATTATTGAATTGGTTATTGAAAACTAATTATTGTTTAAACATTTACAATGATTGATATGTCTAAAGGGTGCGATCGACAATTGATCGCAACATTTTATTAAGTTAAAGTAATGAATTATTGAATTGGTTATTGAAAACTAATTGTTGTTTAAATATTTACAGTGCTTGATATGTGTAAAGGGTGCGATAGATAATTGATCGCAATATTATATTAAGTTATAGTAATGAATTATTGAATTGGTGACTGAAAACTAATGGTTGTTTAAACATTTACAGTGATTGATATGTCTAAAGGGAGCGATCGACAATTGATCGCAACTTTATATGAAGTTAAAGTAATGAATTATTGAATTGGTTATTGAAAACTAATTATTGTCTAAATATTATCAGTGATATATATATGTATATAAAGGGTGCGATAGACAATTGATCGCAACATTATATTAAGTTAAAATAATAAATTATAGAATTGGTTATTGAAAACTAATTGTTGTTTAAACATTTACAGTGATTGATATGTCTAAAGGGTGCGATCGACAGTTGATCACAACATTTATTATGTTGAAGTAATGAAATATTGAATTGGTTATTGACAACTAATTGTTGTTTAAACATTATAAGTGATTGATATTTTCAAAGGGTATGATCGACAATTGAACGCAACGTTATATTAAGTTAAAGTAATGAATTATTGAATTGTTTATTAAAAACTAATCGTTGTTTAAACATTATCAGTGATTGAAATTTTCAACGGGTACGATTGACAATTGATCGCAACATTATCTTAAGTTAAAGTAATGATTTATTTAATAGGTTATTGAAAACTAATTGTTGTTTTAACATTTACTGTGATTGATATGTCTAAATGGTGCGATCGACAATTGATCGGAACATTATATTAAGTTAAAGTAATGAATATTTGAATTAGTTATTGAAAACTAATTGTTGTTTAAACATTATCAGTGATTGATATGCCTAAAGGGTGCGATCGACAATTGATCGCAACATTATATTATGTTAATGTGATGAATTATTTAAATGGTTATTGAAAACTAATTGTTGTTTAATCATTTACAGTGATTGATATGTCAAAAAGGTGCGATCGATCATTTATCGCAACATTATATTAAGTAAAAGTGACCAATTATTGAATAGGTTATCGAAAACTAATTGTTGTTTAGACATTGACTTTGATTTATATGTCTAAAGGGTGCGATCGACAATTGATCGCAACATAATATTAAGTTAAAGTAATGAATTATTTAATTGGTTATTGAAGATTTCTTGTTGTCTACACATTTGCAGTGATTGATATGTCTAAAGGGTTTGATCGACAATTGATCACAATATTAAATTAAGTTATAGTAATGAATTATTGAATTGGTTATTGGAAACTAATTGTTATTTAAACATTTACAGTAATCGATATGTCTAAAGGGTGCGATCGACAATTGATCGCAACATTATATTAAGTTATAGTAATGAATTATTGAATTGGTTATTGAAAACTAATTGTTCTTTAAACATTTATAGTGATTGACATGTCTAAAGGGTGCGATCAACAATTTATCGCAACATTATATTAAGTTAAACTAATGAATTGTTGAATTGGTTATTGAAAACTAATTGTTGTTTAAACATTTACAGTGATTGATATTTTCAAAGGGTATGATCGATAAAAGATCGCAACATTATATTAAGTTAAAGTAATGAATTATTGAATTGGTTGTTACAAACTAATCGTTGTTTAAACATTATCAGTGATTGATATTTTCAACGGGTACGATCGACAATTGATCGCAACATTATATTAAGTTAAAGTAATGATTTATTTAATAGGTTATTGAAAACTAATTGTTGTTTTAACATTTACTGTGATTGATATGTCTAAATGGTGCGATCGACAATTGATCGGAACATTATATTAAGTTAAAGTAATGAATATTTGAATTAGTTATTGAAAACTAATTGTTGTTTAAACATTTACTGTGATTGATATGTCTAAATGATGCTATCGACAATTGATCGCAACATTTTATTAAGTTAAAGTAATTAATTATAGAATAAGTTATTGAAAACTAATTGTAGTTTAAACATTTACAGTGATTAATATGTCTAAAGAGTGCGATCGTCATTTGATCGCTACATTATATTAAGTTAAAGTAATTAATTATTGAATTGGTTATTGAAAACTAATTGTTGTTTAAACATTTACAATGATTGATATGTCTACATGGTGCAATCCACAATTGATCGCAACATTATATTAAGATAAAATAATGAATTATCGTCTTGGTTATTGAAAACTAATTGTTGTTTAGACATTAACATTGATTGATATGTCTAAAGGGTGCGATCGACAATTGATAGCAATATTATATAAAGTTAAAGTAATGAATTATTTATTTGGTTATTGGAAACTAATTGTAGTTTAAATATTATCAGTGATTGATATGCCTAAAAGGTGCGATCGACTATTGATCGCAACATTATATTCAGTTAAAGTAATGAATTATTGAAATGGTTATTGAAAACTAATTGTTGTTTATTCATTTACAGTGATTGATATGTCAAAAAGGTGCGATCTATCATTTATCGCAACATTATATTAAGTTAAAGTGACCAATTATTGAATTGGTTATCGAAAACTAATTGTTGTTTAGAAATTGACATGGATTTATATGTCTAAAGGGTGCGATCGACATTTGATCGCAACATTATATTTAGTTAAAGTAATGTATTATTGAATTGGTTACTGAAAACTAATTGTTGTTTAAACATTTACAATGATTGATATGTCTAAAGGGTGCGATCGACAATTGATCGCAACATTATATTTAGTTAAAGTAATGTATTATTGAATTGGTTACTGAAAACTAATTGTTGTTTAAACATTATCAGTGATTGATATATCTAAAGGGTTCGATCGACAATTGATTGCAACATTATATTAAGTTAAAGTAATGAATTATTAAATTGGTTATTGAAGATTTGTTGTTGTCTACACATTTGCAGTGATTGATATGTCTAAAGGGTGCGATCGACAATTGATCACAATATTAAATTAAGTTATAGTAATGAATTATTTAATTGGTTATTGGAAACTAATTGTTATTTAAACATTTACAGTTATCGATATGTCTAAAGGGTGCGATCGACAATTGATCGCAACATTATATTAAGTTAAAGTAATGAATTATTGAATTGGTTATTGAAAACTAATTGTTGTTTAAACATTTCGGTGATTGATATGTCTAAAGGGTGAGATTGAAAATTGATCGCAAGATTATATTAAGTTAAAGTAATGAATTATTGAATTGGTTATTGAAAACTAATTTTTGTTTAAACTTTTACAGTGATTGATATGTCTAAAGGGTGCAATAGATAATTGATCGCAATATTATATTAAGTTAAAGTATTGAATTAATGAATTGCTTCAGGAAAAATAATTGTTGTTTAAACTTTTTCGGTGATTGATATGTCTAAAGGGTGCGATCGACAATTGATCGCAACATAATATTAAGTTAAAGTAATGAATTAATGAATTGGTTATTGAAAACTAATTGTTGTTTAAACTTTTTCGGTGATTGATATGTCTAAAGGGTGCGATCGACAAATGATCGCAACATTATATTGAGTTAAAGTGATGAATTATTGAAATGGTTATTAAAAACTAATTATTGTTTAAACATTTACAATGATTGATATGTCTAAAGGGTGCGATCGACAATTGATCGTAACATTATATTAAGTTAAAGTAACGAATTATTGAATTGGTTATTGAAAACTAATTATTGTTTAAACATTTACAGTGATTGATATGTCTAAACGGTGCGTTCGACAATAGATCGCAACATTATATTAAGTTAAAGTAATAAATTATTGAATTGGTTATTGAAAACTAATTGTTGTTTAAACATTTACAGTAATTGATATGTCTAAAGGGTGCGATCGACAATTGATCGCAACATTATATTAAGTTAAAGTAACGAAATATTGAATCGGTTATTGAAAACTAATTAATGTTTAAACATTTACAGTGATTGATATGTCTAAAGGGTGCGATCGACAATTGATCGCAACATTATATTAAGTTAAAGTAATAATTATTGAATTGGTTATTGAAAACTAATTGTTGTTTAAACATTAACAGTGATTGATATGTCTAAAGGGTGCGATCTACAATTGATCGCAACATTATATTAATTAAAGTAATGAATTATTGAATTGGTTATTGAAAACGAATTGTTGTTTAAACATTATCAGTGATTGATATGACTAAAGGGTGCGATCGACAATGTTCGCAACATTATATTAAGTTAAATTAATGAATTATTGAAATGGTTATTGAAAACTAATTGTTGTTTAAACATTTACAGTGATTGATATGTCTAAATGGTGCGATCGACAATTGATCGCAACATTTATTAAGTTAAAGTAAAGAATTAATGAATTGGTTATTGAAAACTAATTGTTGTTTAAACTTTTTCGGTTATTGATATATCTAAAGGGTGCGATCGACAATTGGTCGCACCATTATATTAAGTTAAAGTAATGAATTATTGATTTTGTTATTGAAAACAAATACTTGTTTAAACTTTTACGGTGATTGATATGTCTAATCGGTGCGATCAACATTTGATCGCAACATTATATTAAGTTAAAGTAATGAATTATTGAATTTGTTATAGAAAACTAATAGTTGTTTAAAATTTTAAGGTGATTGATATGTCTAATCGATGCGATCGACAATTGATCGCACCATTAACAGTGATTGATATGTCCAAAGGGTGCGATCGAAAATTGATCGCAATATTATATTAAGTTAAAGTAATGAATTATTGAATTGGTAGAAAACAAATTGTTGTTTAAACATTATTAGTGATTGATATGACTAAAGGGTGCGATCAACAATGATCGCAACATTATATTAAGTTAAATTAATGAATTATTGAAATGGTTATTGAAAACTAATTGTTGTTTAAACATTTACAGTGATTGATATGTCTAAAGGGTTCGATCGACAATTGATCGCATCATTTATCAAACTAAAGTAATGAATTAATGAATTGGTTATTGAAAACAAATTGTTGTTTAAACTTTTTCGGTGATTGATATGTCTAAAGGGTTCGATCAACAATTGATCGCACCATTATATGAAGTTAAAGTAATGAATTATTGATTTGGTTATTGAAAACTAATAGTTGTTTAAAATTTTAAGGTGATTGATATGTCTAATCGGTGCGATCGACAATTGATCGCAACATTATATTAAGTTAAAGTAATGAATTATTGAATTGGTTATTGAAAACTAATTGTTGTATAAACTTTTAATGTGATTGATATGTCTAAAGGGTGCGATCGACAATTGATCGCAACATTATATTAAGTTAAAGTAATGAATTAATGAATTTGTTATCCAAAACAAATTGTTGTTTAAACTTTTTCGGTGATTGATATGTCTAAAGGGTGCGATCGACAATCGATCGCACCATTATATTAAGTTAAAGTAATGAATTATTGATTTGGTTATTGAAAACAAATAGTTGTTTAAAATTTTAAGGTGATTGATATGTCTAATCGGTGCGATCGACAATTGATCGCAACATTTATTAAGTTAAAGTAAAGAATTAATGAATTGGTTTTTGAAAACTAATTGTTGTTTAAACTTTTTCGGTGATTGATATATCTAAAGGGTGCGATCGATAATTGATCGCAACATTATATTAAGTTAAAGTAATGAACTATTGAATTGGTTATTGAAAACTATTTGTGTTTAAACATTTATTGTGACTTATGTCTAAAGGTTAGATCAATAATTGATCGCAACATTATACTAAGTTAAAGTAATGAATTATTGAATTGGTTATTAAAAACTAATTATTGTTTAAACATTTACAGTGATTGATATGTCTAAAGGTGCGATCGACAATTGATCACAACATTATATTAAGTAAAGTAACAAATTATTGAATTGGTTATTGAAAACTAATTGTTGTTTAAACATTTACAGTGATTGATAGGTCTAAAGGGTGCGATCGACAATTGATCGCTACATTTATTAAACTAAAGTAATGATTTATTGAATTTGTTATTGAAAACAAATTGTTGTTTAAACTTTTTCGGTTATTGATATGTCTAAAGGGGTGCAATCAACAATTGATCGCAACATTATATTATGTTAAAGTAATGAATTATTGATTTGGTTATTGAAAATTAATTGTTGTTTAAACTTTAACGATGATTGATATGTCCAAACGGTGCAATCAACAATTGATCGCAACATTATATTAAGTTAAAGTAATGAATTATTGAATTGGTTATTGAAAACTAATTGTTGTTTAAACATTTACAGTGATTGATATGTAAAGGGTGCGATCGACAATTGATCGCTATATTATATTAAGTTAAAGTAATGAATTATTGAATTGGTTATTGAAAACTAATTGTTGTTTAAACATTTACAGCGATTGATATGTCTAAAGGGTGCGATCGACAATTGATCGCAATATTTATTAAGTTATAGTAATGAATTATTGAATTGGTTATTGAAAGCTAATTGTTGTTAAAACATTTACGATGATTGATATGTCTAAAGGGTGCGATCGACAAATGATCGCAACATTATATTGAGTTAAAGTGATGAATTATTGAAATGGTTATTAAAACTAATTATTGTTTAAACATTTACAATGATTGATATGTCTAAAGGGTGCAATCGACAATTGATCGTAACATTATATTAAGTTAAAGTAACGAATTATTGAATTGGTTATTGAAAACTAATTATTGTTTAAACATTTACAGTGATTGATATGTCTAAAGGTGCGATCGACAATAGATCGCAACATTATATTAAGTTAAAGTAATAAATTATTGAATTGGTTATTGAAAACTAATTGTTGTTTAAACATTTACAGTAATTGATATGTCTAAAGGGTGCGATCAACAATTGATCGCAACATTATTTAAGTTAAAGTAACGTAATATTGAATCGGTTATTGAAAACTAATTAATGTTTAAACATTTACAGTGATTGATATGTCTAAAGGGTGCGATCGACAATTGATCGCAACATATATTAAGTTAAAGTAATAAATTATTGAATTGGTTATTGAAAACTAATTGTTGTTTAAACATTAACAGTGATTGATATGTCTAAAGGGTGCGATCGACAATTGATCGCAATATTATATTAATTAAAGTAATGAATTATTGAATTGGTTATTGAAAACGAATTGTTGTTTAAACATTATCAGTGATTGATATGACTAAAGGGTGCGATCGACAATGTTCGCAACATTATATTAAGTCAAATAATGAATTATGAATGGTTATTGAAAACTAATTGTTGTTTAAACATTTACAGTGATTGATATGTCTAAATGGTGCGATCGACAATTGATCGCAACATTTATTAAGTTAAAGTAAAGATTAATGATTGGTTATTGAAAACTAATTGTGTTTAAACTTTTTCGGTGATTGATATATCTAAAGGGTGCGATCGACAATTAGTCGCACCATTATATTAAGTTAAAGTAATGATTATTGATTTTGTTATGAAAACAAATACTTGTTTAAATTTTTACAGTGATTGATATGTCTAATCGGTGTGATCGACATTGATCGCAACATTATATTAAGTTAAAGTAATGAATTATTGAATTTGTTATAGAAAACTAATAGTTGTTTAAAATTTTAAGGTGATTGATATGTCTAATCGGTGCGATCGACAATTGATCGCACATTAACAGTGATTGATATGGCTAAAGGGTGCGATCAAAAATTGATCGCAATATTATCTTAAGTTAAAGTAATAAATTATTGAATTGGTAGAAAACTAATTGTTGTTTAAACATTAACAGTGATAGATATGTCTAAAGGGTGCGATCGAAAATGATCGCAATATTATATTAAGTTAAAGTAATGAATTATTGAATGGTAGAAAACGAATTGTTGTTTAAACATTATCAGTGATTGATATGACTAAAGGGTGCGATCAACAATGATCGCAACATTATATTAAGTTAAATTAATGAATTATTGAAATGGTTATTGAAAACTAAATTGTTGTGTAAACATTTACAGTGATTGATATGTCTAAAGGGTTCGATCGACAATTGATCGCATCATTTATTAAATTAAAGTAATGAATTATGAATTGGTTATTGAAAACAAATTGTTGTTTAAACTTTTTCTGTGATTGATATGTCTAAAGGGTTCGATCAACAATTGATCGCACATTATATTAAGTTAAAGTAATGAATTATTGATTTGGTTATTGAAAACTAATTGTTGTTTAAAATTTTATGGTGATTGATATGTCTAATCGGTGCGATCGACAATTGATCGCAACATTATATTAAGTTAAAGTAATAAATTATTGAATTGGTTATTGAAAAACTAATTGTTGTTTAAACTTTTTATGTGATTGATATGTCTAAAGGGTGCGATCGACAATTGATCGCAACATTATATTAAGTTACAGTAATGAATTAATGAATTTGTTATCCAAAACAAATTGTTGTTTAAACTTTTTCGGTGATTGATATGTCTAAAGGGTGCGATCGACAATCGATCGCACCATTATATTAAGTTAAAGTAATGAATTATTGATTGGTTATTGAAAACAAATAGTTGTTTAAAATTTTAAGGTGATTGATATGTCTAATCGGTGCGATCGACAATTGATCGCAACATTTATTAAGTTAAAGTAAAGAATTAATGAATTGGTTTTGAAAACTAATTGTTGTTTAAACTTTTTCGGTGATTGATATATCTAAAGGTGCGATCGACAATTGGTCGCACCATTATATTAAGTTAAAGTAATGAATTATTGATTTTGTTATTGAAAACAAATACTTGTTTAAACTTTTACGGTGATTGATATGTCTAATAGGTGCGATCGACAATTGATCGCAACATTATATCAAGTTAAAGTAATGAATTATTGAATTGGTTATTGAAAACTAATTATTGTTTAAACATTTAAAGTGATTGATATGTGTAAAGGGTGCGATCGACAATTGATCGCTATATTATATTAAGTAAAAGTAATGATTATTGAATTGGTTATTGAAAACTAATTGTTGTTTAAACATTTACAGTGATTGATAAGTCTAAAGGGTGCGATCGACAATTGATCGCAATATTATTATGTTATAGTAAAGAATTATTGAATTGGTTATTGAAAACTAATGGTTGTTTAAACATTTAAAGTGATTGATATGTCTAAAGGGTGCGATCGACAATTGATCGCAACATTATATTAAGTTAAAGTAACGAATTATTGAATCGGTTATTGAAAACTAATTATTGTTTAAAAATTTACAATTATTGATATGTCTAAAGGGTGCGATCGACAATTGATCGCAATTTATCTTAAGTTAAAGTAATAAATTATTGAATTGGTTGTTGAAAACTAATTGTTGTTTAAACATTAACAGTGATAGATATGTCTAAAGGGTGCGATCGAAAATTGATCGCAATATTATATTAAGTTAAAGTAATGAATTATTGAATTGGTAGAAAACGAATTGTTGTTTAAACATTATCAGTGATTGATATGACTAAAGGGTGCGATCAACAATGATCGCAACATTATATTAAGTTAAATTAATGAATTATTGAAATGGTTATTGAAAACTAATTGTTGTGTAAACATTTACAGTGATTGATATGTCTAAAGGGTTCGATCGACAATTGATCGCATCATTTATTAAATTAAAGTAATGAATAAATGAATTGGTTATTGAAAACAAATTGTTGTTTAAACTTTTTCTGTGATTGATATGTCTAAAGGGTTCGATCAACAATTGATCGCAACCATTATATTAAGTTAAAGTAATGAATTAATTTGGTTATTGAAAACTAATAGTTGTTTAAAATTTTAAGGTGATTGATATGTCTAATCGGTGCGATCGACAATTGATCGCAACATTATATTAAGTTAAAGTAATAAAATTATTGAATTGGTTATTGAAAACTAATTGTTGTTTAAACTTTTAATGTGATTGATATGTCTAAAGGGTGCGATCGACAATTGATCGCAACATTATATTAAGTTAAAGTAATGAATTAATGAATTTGTTAAAAACAAATTGTTGTTTAAACTTTTTCGGTGATTGATATGTCTAAAGGGTGCGATCGACAATCGATCGCACCATTATATTAAGTTAAAGTAATGAATTATTGATTTGGTTATTGAAAACAAATAGTTGTTTAAAATTTTAAGGTGATTGATATGTCTAATCGGTGCGATCGACAATTGATCGCAACATTGTATTAAGTTAAAGTAATGAAATATTGAATTGGTTATTGAAAACTATTTGTTGTTTAAACTTTTACTGTGATTTATTTGTCTAAAGGGTGCGATCGACATTTGATCGCAACATTATATTAAGTTAAAGTAATGAATTTATGAATTTGTTATTCAAAACAAATTGTTGTTTAAACTTTTTCAGTGATTGATATGTCTAAAGGGTGTGATCGGCAATTGATCGCAATATTATATTAAGTTAAAGTAATGAATTGTTGATTTGGTTTTTGAAAACTTATTGTTGTTTAAACTTTTACGGTGATTGATATGTCTAAACGGTGCGATCGACAATTGATCGCAACATTATATTAATTTAAAGTAATGAATTATTGAATTTGTTATTGAAAACTAATTATTGTTTAAGCTTTTACGGTGATTGATATGACTAGAAGGTGCAATCGACAATTGTTCGCAATATTATATTAAGTTAAATTAATGAATTATAGAATTGGTTATTGAAAATTAATTGTTGTTTAAACATTTACGGTGATTGATATGTCTAAAGGGTGCGATCGATAATTGATCGCAACATTATATTAAGTTAAAGTAATGAACTATTGAATTGGTTATTGAAAACTATTTGTTGATTAAACATTTATTGTGATTGATATGATGTCTAAAGGGTTCGATCAATAATTGATCGCAACATTATATTAAGTTAAAATAATGAATTATTGAATTGGTTATTGAAAACTAATTGTTGTTTAAACATTATTAGTGTTTGATATGTCTAAAGCTTGCGACCGACAATTGATCGCATAATTAGATTAATTTAAAGTAATGAATTATTGAATTGGTTATTGAAAACTAATTGTTATTTAAACATTTACAGTGATTGATATGTCTAAAGGGTGGGATCGAAAATTGATCGCAACATTATATTAGTTAAAGTAATGAGTTATTGATTTGGTTATTGAAAAATAATTGTTGTTTAAACTTTTACGGTGATTGATGTGTCTAAACGGTGCGATCGACAATTGATCGCAAAATTATACTAAGTTAAAGTAATGAGTTATTGATTTGGTTATTGAATACTAATTGTTGTTTAAACATTTACAGTGATTGATATGTCTAAAGGGTGCGATCGACAACTAATCGCAAAATTATATTAAGAGAAAGTAATGAATTATTAAATTGGTTATTGAAAACTAATTGTTGTTTAAACATTATCAGTGTTTTGTCTAAACGGTGCGATCGACAATTGATCGCAATATTTACTAAGTTAAAGTAATGATTTATTGAATTTGTTATTGAAAACTAATTATTGTTTAAATATTAACAGTGATTGATATGTCTCAACATGGCGATCGACAATTGATCGCAACATTAAATTAAGTTGAAGTAATGAATTATTGAATTGGTTATTGAAAACTAAATATTGTTTAAATATTTACAGTGATTGATATGTCTAAATGGTGCGATCGACAATTGATCGCAACATTATATTAAGTTAAAGTAATGAATTATTGAATTGGTTATTGAAAACTAATTGTTGTTTAAACATTAACGGTGATTGATATGTCTAAAGTGTGCGATCGACAATTGAACGCAACATTATATTAAGTTAAAGTAATGAACTACTGAATTGGTTATTGAAAACTATTAGTTATTTAAGCATTTATTGTGATTGATATGTCTAAAGTGTTCGATCGACAATTGATCGCAACATTATAATCAGTTAAAGTAATGAATTATTGAAATGGTTATTGAAAACTAATTGGTTTTTAAACAATAAAATTTATTGATATGTCTAAAGGGTGCGATTGACAATTGATCGCAACATTATATTTATTAAAGTAATGAATTATTGAATTGGTTATTAAAAATTAATTGTTGTTTAAACATTGCCAGTTTTTGATATGTCTAAAGCGTGCGCTCGACAATTGATTGCAACATTATATTAAGTTAAAGTAATGAATTATTGAATTGGTTAGTGAAAACTAATTGTTAGTTAAACATTTACAGTGATTGATATGTCTAAAGGGTGCGATCGACAATTGATCGCAACATTATGTTAAGTTAAAGTAATGAATTATTGATTTGGTTATTGAAAACTTATTGCTGTTTAAGCTTTTACGGTGATTGATATGTCTAAAGGGTGCGATCGACAAATGATCGCAACATTATATTAAGTGTAATTAATGAATTATAGAATTGGTTATTGAAAATTAATTGTTGTTTAAACATTTACGGTGATTGATATGTATAAAGTGTGCGATCAAAAATTGATCACAACATTATATTAAGTTAAAGTAATGAATTATTGAATTGGTTATTGAAAACTAGTTTTTGTTTAAACTTTTACAGTGATTGATATGTCTAAAGAGTGCTATAGAAAATTGATCGTAATATTATATTAAGTTAAAGTATTGAATTAATGAATTGCTTATGGAAAAATAATTGTTGCTTAAACTTTTTCGGTGATTGATATGTCTAAAGGGTGCGATCGACAATTGACAGCAACATTATATTAAGTTAAAGTAATGAGTTATTGAATTGGTTATTGAAAACTAATTGTTGTTTAAGCATTTACAGTGATTGATATGTCTAAAGGGTGCGATCGACAACTAATCGCAAAATTATATTAAGAGAAAGTAATGAATTATTGAATTGGTTTTTGAAAACTAATTGTTGTTTAAACATTATCAGTGTTATGTCTAAACGGTGCGATCGACAATTGATCGCTATATTTACTAAGATAAAGTAATGATTTATTGAATTGGTTATTGAAAACTAATTGTTGTTTAAATATTGACAGTGATTGATATGTCTAAACGGTGCGATCGACAATTGATCGCAATATTAAATTAAGTTGAAGTAATGAATTATTGAATTGGTTATTGAAAACTAATTATTGTTTAAATATTTACAGTGATTGATATGTCTAAATGGTGCGATCGACAATTGATCGCAACATTACATTAAGTTAAAGTAATGAATTATTGAATTGGTTATTGAAAACTAATTGTTGTTTAAACATTAACGGTGATTGATATGTCTAAAGTGTGCGATCGACAATTGAACGCAACATTATATTAAGTTAAAGTAATGAACTATTGAATTGGTTATTGAAAACTATTAGTTATTTAAGCATTTATTGTGATTGATATGTCTAAAGTGTTCGATCGACAATTGATCGCAACATTATAATCAGTTAAAGTAATGAATTATTGAATGGTTATTGAAAACTAATTGGTTTTTAAACAATAAAATTTATTGATATGTCTAAAGGGTGCGATTGTAAATTGATCCAACATTATATTAATTAAAGTAATGAATTATTGAATTGGTTATTAAAAATTAACTGTTGTTTAAACATTGCCAGTTTTTGATATGTCTAAAGCGTGCGATCGACAATTGATTGCAACATTATATTAAGTTAAAGTAATGAATTATTGAATTGGTTAGTGAAAACTAATTGTTAGTTAAACATTTACAGTGATTGATATGTCTAAAGGGTGCGATCGACAATTGATCGCAACATTATGTTAAGTTAAAGTAATGAATTATTGATTTGGTTATTGAAAACTTATTGCTGTTTAAGCTTTTACGGTGATTGATATGTCTAAAGGGTGCGATCGACAAATTATCGCAACATTATATTAAGTGTAATTAATGAATTATAGAATTGGTTATTGAAAACTAGTTTTTGTTTAAACTTTTACAGTGATTGATATGTCTAAAGGGTGCGATAGAAAATATTATATTATGTTAAAGTATTGAATTAATGAATTGCTTATGGAAAAATAATTGTTGCTTAAACTTTTTCGGTGATTGATATGTCTAAAGGCTGCGATCGACAATTGATAGCAACATTATATTAAGTTAAAGTAATGAGTTATTGAATTGGTTATTGAAAACTATTTGTTGTTTAAACATATACAGTGATTGATATGTCTAATGGGTGCCATCGACAATTGATCGCAACATTATATTAAGTTAAAGTAATGAATTAATGAATTTGTTATTCAAAACTAATTGTTGTTTAAACTTTTTCGGTGATTGATATGTCTAAAGGGTGCGATCGGCAATTGATCGCAACTTTATATTAAGTTAAAGTAATGAATTATTGATTTGGTTATTGAAAACTAATTGTTGTTTAAACTTTTACGGTGATTGATATGTCTAAAGGGTGCGATCGACAATTGATCGCAATATTATATTAAGTTAAAGTAATTAATTATTGAATTTGTTATTGAAAACTAATTGTTGTTTAAACATTTATAGCGATTGATATGTCTATAGTGTGCGATCGACAATTGATAGCAATATTTATTAAGTTAAAGTAATGAATTATTGAATTGATTATTGAAAACTAATTGTTGTTTAAACATTTACAGTGATTGATATGACTAAAGGGTGCGATCGACAAATGATCGCAACATTATATTAAGTTAAAGTAATGAATTATTGAATAGGTTATTAAAAACTAATTGTTATTTAAACATTTACAGTGATTGATATGTCTAAAGGGTGCGATCGACAATTGATCACAACATTATATTATGTTAAAGTAATCAATTATTTAATTGGTTATTGAAAACTAATTGTTGTTTAAACATTTACAGTAATTGATATGTCTAAAGGGTGCGATCGACAATTGATCGCAACATTATATTAAGTTAAAGCAGTGAATTATTGAATTGGTTATTGATAACTAAATGTTGTTTAAACATTTATAGTGATTGATATGTCTAAAGGGTGCGATTGACAATTGATCGCAACATTATATTAAGTTAAAGTAGTGAATTATTGAATTGGTTATTGATAACTAATTTTTGTTTAAACATTTACAGTGATTGATATGTCTAAAGGATGCGATCGACAATTGATCGCAACAATATATTAAGTTAAAGGAGTGAATTATTGAATTGGTTATTGATAACTAATTTTTGTTTAAACATTTATAGTGATTGATATGTCTAAAGGGTAAGATCGACATTTGGTCCCAATATTATATTAAGTGAAAGTAATGAATTATTTAATTGTTTATTGAAAACTAATTGTTGTTTAAACATTATTAGTGATTGATATATCTAAAGGGTGCGATCGACAATTGATAGCAACATTATATAAAGTTAAAGTAATGAATTATTAAATTGGTTATTGAAAACTAATAGTTGTTTAAACATTATCAGTGATTGATATGGATAAAGGGTGCGATCGACAATTGATCGCAACATTATATTAAGTTAAATTAATGAATTATTGAAATGGTTATTGAAAACTAATTGTTGTTTAAACATTTACAGTGACTGATATGTCTAAAGGGTGCGATCGACAATTGATCGCAACATTTATTAAGTTAAAGTTATGAATTAATGAATTGGTTATTGAAAACTAATTGTTGTTTAAACTTTTTCGGTGATTGATATGTCTAAAGGGTACGATCGACATTTGATCGCAACATTATATTAAGTTAAAGTAATGAATTATTGAATTGGTTATTGAAAACTAATTGTTGTCTAAATATTTACAGTGATTGATATGTCTAAAGGGTGCGATCGACAATTGATCGCAACATTATATTATGTTAAAGTAATGAATTATTGAATTTGTTATTGATATGTCTAAAGGGTAAGATCGACATTTGGTTCCAATATTATATTAAGTGAAAGTAATGAATTATTGATTTGGTTATTGAAAACAAATTGTTGTTTGAACATTATCAGTGATTGATATGTATAAAGGGTGCGATCGACAATTGATCGCAACATTATATAAAGTTAAAGTAATGAATTATTAAATTGGTTATTGAAAACTAATTGTTGTTTAAACATTATCAGTGATTTATATGACTAAAGGGTGCGATCGACAATTGATCGCAACATTATATTAAGTTAAACTAATGAATTATTGAAATGGTTATTGAAAACTAATTGTTGTTTAAACATTTACAGTGATGGATATGTTTAACTGGTGCGATCGATAATTGATTGCAACATTATACTGAGTTAAAGTAATGTATTATTTAATTGTTATTGAAAACTAATTGTTGTTTAAACATTTACAGTGATTAATATGTCTAAAGGGTGCGATAGACAATTGATCGCAACATTATATTAAGTTAAAGTTTTGAATTATTGATTCAGTTATTGAAAACTAATTGTTGTTTAAACATTTACAGTGATTGATATGTCTTAAGGGTGGTATCGAAATTGATCGCAACATTTATTAAGTTAATGAATTATTGAGCTGGTTATTGAAAACTAATTGTTGTTTAAACATTTACAGTGATTGATATGTATAAAGGGTGCGATCTACAATATTGGTCGCTACATTATATTAAGTTAAAGAAATGAATTATTAAATTGGTTATTGAAAACTAATTGTGGCTTAAACATTTAGAGTGATTGATACTTCTAAAGGGTGCGATCAACAATTCATCGCAACATTATATTAAGTTAAAGTAGTGAATTATTGAATTGGTTATTGATAACTAATTGTTGTTTAAACATTTACAGTGATTGATATGTCTAAATGGTGCGATCGACAATTGATTCCTATATTATATTAAGTTAAAGTAATGAATTATTGAATTGGTTATTCAAAACTAATTGTTGTTTAAACATTTACAGTGATTGATATGCCTAAAGGGTGCGATCGACAACAGATCGCAACATTATATTAAGATAAAAATATGAATTATTGAATTGGTTATTTAAAACTAACCGTTGTTTAAACATTTACAGTGATTGATATGTCTAAAGGGTGCAATCGACAACTGATCGCAATATTATATTAAAATAAAGTAATGAATTATTTAATTGGTTATTGAAACTAATTGTTTTTTAAACATTATCAGTGTTATGTCTAATGGGTGCGATTTACAATTGATCGCAATATTTATAAAGTTAAAGTAATGATTTATTGAATTGGTTATTGAAAACTAATTGTTGTTTAAATATTTACAGTGATTGATATGTCTAAACGGTGCGATCGACAATTGATCGCAACATTATATTAAGTTGAAGTAATGAATTATTGAATTGGTTATTGAAAACTAATTGTTGTTTAAATATTTACAGTGATTGATATGTCTAAAGGGTGCTATCAACAATTGATCGCAACATTATATTAAGTTAAAGTAATGAATTATTGAATTGGGTACTGAAACCTATTTGTTGTTTAAATATTTACAGTGATTGATATGTCGAAAGGGTGCGATCGACAATTTATCGCAACATTACATTAAGTTAAAGTAATGAATTATTGAATAGGTTATTGATAACTAAATGTTTTTTAAACATTAAAATTAATTGATATGTCTAAAGGGTGTGATCAACAATTGATTGCAACATTATATTAATTTAAGTAATGAATTATTGTATTGGTTATTGAAAACTAATTGTTGCTAAATTATTAACGGTGATTGATATATGTAAAGGGTGCGATCGACAATTGATCTCAACATTATGTTAAGTTAATGTAATGAATTAATGAATTTGTTATTCAAAACTAATTGTTGTTTAAACTTTTTTGGTGATTGATATGTCTAAAGGGTGCGATCGACAATTGATCGCAATATTTATTAAGTTAAAGTAATGATTTATTGAATTGGTTATTGAAAACTAATTGCTGTTTAAACATTTACAGTGATTGATATGTCTAAAGGGTGCGATCAACAATTGATCGCAACATTATATTAAGTTAAAGTAATGAAATTGAATTGCTTATTGAAAACTAATTGTTGTTTAAACATTTACAGTTATTGATATGTCTAAAGGGTGTGATCGACAATTGATCGCAACATTATATTAAGTTAAAGAAGTGAATAATTGAATTGGTTATTTATAACTAATTGTTGTTTAAACATTTATAGTGATTGATATGTCTAAAGGGTGTGATCGACATTTGGTCTCATTATTATATTAAGTTAAAATAATGAATTATTGAATTGGTTGTTGAAAACTAATTGCTGTTTAAACATTATCAGTGTTTGATATATCTAAAGGGTGCAATCGACAATTGATTGCAACATTATATAAAGTTAAAGTAATGAATTATTAAATTGGTTATTGAAAACTAATTGTTGTTTAAGCATTATCAGTGATTGATATGACTAAAGGGTGTGATCGACAATTGATCGCAACATTATATTAAGTTAATGTAATGAATTATTGAAATAGTTACTGAAAACTAATTATTGTTTAAACATTTACAGTTATTGATATGTCTAAAGGGTGCGATCGATAATTGATCGCATTTATTAAGTTACAGTAATGAATTATTGAATTGGATATTGAAAACTAATTGTTGTTTAAACATTACCAGTGATGGATATGTTTAAATGGTGCGATCGACAATTGATGGCAACCTTATATTAAGTTAAAGTAATGAATTATTTAATTGGTTATTGAAAACTAATTGTTGTTTAAGGATTTATAGTGATTAATATGTCTAAAGGGTGCAATCGACAATTGATTCCAACATTATTTTAAGTGAAAGTATTGAATTATTGAATCAGTTATTGAAAACTAATTGTTGTTTAAACATAAGCAGTGGTTGAAATGTCTAAAGGCTGTGATCGACTATTAATCGCAACATTATATTAAGTTAAAGTAATGAATTATTGAATACTATATTGAAAAGTAATTGTTGTTTAAACATTATAAGTGATGGATATGTTTAAATGGTGCGATCGACAATTGATCGCAACATTATATTAAGTTAAAGTAATGAATTATTGAATTGGTTTCAAAAGAGTAGTTGTTGTTTAATCATTTTCTGTGATTGATATGTCAAAAGGGTGCGATCGACAATTGATCGAAACATTATACTATGTTAAAGTAATGAATTATTGAATCGGTTATTGAAAACTAATTATTGTTTAAACATTTATTTTTATTGATATGTCTAAATGGTGCGATCGATAATCGATCGCAACATTATATTAAGTTAAAGTAATGAATTATTTAATTGATTATTTAAGATTTGTTGTTGTCAACACATTTACAGTGATTGATGTGTCTAAAGGGTGCGATCGACAATTGATCGCAACATCATATTAAGTTAAATAAATAAATTATTGAATTGGTTATTGAAGATTAGTTGTTGTTTAAACATTTACAGTGATGGAAATGTCTAAAGGGTAAGATCGACAATTAATCGCAACATCATATTAAGTTAAAGAAATGAATTATTTAATTTGTTATTGAAAACTAATTATTCTTTAGACATTTACAGTTAGTGATATGTCTAAAGGGTGCGATCGACAATTGATCGCAACATTATATTAAGTTAATGTAATGAATTATTGAATTGCTTATTGAAAACTAATTGTTGTTTAAACATTTACGGTGATTGATATGACTAAAGGGTGCGATCGACAATTGATCGCAAAATTTATTAAGTTAAAGTAATGAATTATTTAATTTGTTATTGAAAACTAATTATTCTTTAGACATTTACAGTTAGTGATATGTCTAAAGGGTGCGATCAACAATTGATCGCAACATTATATTAAGTTAAAGTAGTGAATTATTGAATTGGTTATTGATAACTAATTGTTGTTTAAACATTTACAGTGATTGATATGTCTAAATGGTGCGATCGACAATTGATTCCTATATTATATTAAGTTAAAGTAATGAATTATTGAATTGGTTATTTAAATTTAATTGTTGTTTAAACATTTACAGTGATTGATATGTCTAAAGGGTGCGATCGACAACAGATCGCAACATTATATTAAGATAAAAATATGAATTATTGAATTGGTTATTTAAAACTAACCGTTGTTTAAACATTTACAGTGATTGATATGTCTAAAGGGTGCAATCGACAACTGATCGCAACATTATATTAATATAAAGTAATGAATTATTTAATTGGTTATTGAAACTAATTGTTTTTTAAACATTATCAGTGTTATGTCTAATGGGTGCGATTGACAATTGATCGCAATATTTATAAAGTTAAAGTAATGATTTATTGAATTGGTTATTGAAAACTAATTGTTGTTTAAATATTTACAGTGATTGATATGTCTAAACGGTGCGATCGACAATTGACCGCAACATTATATTAAGTTGAAGTAATGAATTATTGAATTGGTTATTGAAAACTAATTGTTGTTTAAATATTTACAGTGATTGATATGTCTAAAGGGTGCTATCAACAATTGATCGCAACATTATATTAAGTTAAAGTAATGAATTATTGAATTGGGTACTGAAACCTATTTGTTTTTTAAATATTTACAGTGATTGATATGTCGAAAGGGTGCGATCGACAATTTATCGCAACATTACATTAAGTTAAAGTAATGAATTATTGAATTGGTTATTGATAACTAAATGTTTTTTAAACATTAAAATTGATTGATATGTCTAAAGGGTGTGATCAACAATTGATCGCAACATTATATTAATTTAAGTAATGAATTATTGTATTGGTTATTGAAAACTAATTGTTGCTAAATTATTAACGGTGATTGATATATGTAAAGGGTGCGATCGACAATTGATCTCAACATTATGTTAAGTTAAAGTAATGAATTAATGAATTTGTTATTCAAAACTAATTGTTGTTTAAACTTTTTTGGTGATTGATATGTCTAAAGGGTGCGATCGACAATTGATCGCAATATTTATTAAGTTAAAGTAATGATTTATTGAATTCGTTATTGAAAACTAATTGCTGTTTAAACATATACAGTGATAGATATGTCTAAAGGGTGCGATCAACAATTGATCGCAACATTATATTAAGTTAAAGTAATGAAATTGAATTGGTTATTGAAAACTAATTGTTGTTTAAACATTTACAGTTATTGATATGTCTAAAGGGTGTGATCGACAATTGATCGCAACATTATATTAAGTTAAAGTAATGAATAATTGAATTGCTTATTGAAAACGAATTGTTGTTTAAACATTTACAGTGATTGATATGTTAAAGGATGCGATCGACAATTGATCGCAACATTATATTAAGTTAAAGTAATGAATTATTGAATTGGTTATTGAAAGCTAATCGTTGTTTAAACATTTACAGTGTTTGATATGTCTAAAGGGTGCAATCGACAATTGATTGCAACATTATATAAAGTTAAAGTAATGAATTATTAAATTGGTTATTGAAAACTAATTGTTGTTTAAGCAATATCAGTGATTGATATGACTAAAGGGTGCGATCGACAATTAATCGCAACATTATATTAAGTTAATGTAATGAATTATTGAAATAGTTACTGAAAACTTATTATTGTTTAAACATTTACAGTTATTGATATGTCTAAAGGGTGCGATCGATAATTGATCGCAACATTTATTAAGTTACAGTAATGAATTATTGAATTGGATATTGAAAACTAATTGTTGTTTAAACATTACCAGTGATGGATATGTTTAAATGAAGCGATCGACAATTGATGGCAACCTTATATTAAGTTAAAGTAATGAATTATTTAATTGGTTATTGAAAACTAATTGTTGTTTAAGGATTTATAGTGATTAATATGTCTAAAGCGTGCAATCGACATTTGATTCCAACATTATATTAAGTGAAAGTATTGAATTATTGAATCATGTATTGAAAACTAATTGCTGTTTAAACATAAGCAGTGGTTGAAATGTCTAAAGGCTGTGATCGACTATTAATCGCAACATTATATTAAGTTAAAGTAATGAATTATTGAATACTATATTGAAAAGTAATTGTTGTTTAAACATTATAAGTGATGGATATGTTTAAATGGTGCGATCGACAATTGATCGCAACATTATATTAAGTTAAAGTAATGAATTATTGAATTGGTTTCTGAAGAGTAGTTGTTGTTTAATCATTTTCAGTGATTGATATGTCAAAAGGGTGCGATCGACTATTGATCGAAACATTATACTATGTTAAAGTAATGAATTATTGAATTGGTTATTGAAAACTAATTATTGTTTAAACATTTATTATGATTGATATGTCTAAATGGTGTGATCGATAATCGATGGCAACATTATATTAAGTTAAAGTAATGAATTATTTAATTTATTACTGAAGATTTGTTGTTGTCAACACATTTACAGTGATTGATGTGTCTAAAGGGTGCGATCGACAATTGATCGCAACATCATATTAAGTTAAATAAATAAATTATTGAATTGGTTGTTGAAGATTAGTTGTTGGTTAAGTATTTACAGTGATGGAAATGTCTAAAGGGTGCGATCGACAATTAATCGCAACATCATATTAAGTTAAAGTAATGAATTATTTAATTTGTTATTGAAAACTAATTATTCTTTAGACATTTACAGTTAGTGATATGTCTAAAGGGTGCGATCGACAATTGATCGCAACATTATATTAAGTTAAAGTAATGAATTATTGAATTGCTTATTGAAAACTAATTGTTGTTTAAACATTTACGGTGATTGATATGTCTAAAGGGTGCGATCGACAATTGATCGCAAAATTTATTAAGTTAAAGTAATGAATTGGTTATTGAATACTTTGTTGTTAAAACATTTACAGTGATTGATATGTCTAAAGGGTGCAATCGACAATTGATCGCAACATTATATTAAGTTCAAGTAATGAATTATTGAATTGGTTATTGAAAACTAATTGTTGTTTAAACATTTACAGTGATTGATATGTCTAAAGGGTGCGATCGACAATTGATCGCAACTTTATATTAAGTTAAAGCAATTAATTATTGAATTGGTTATTGAAAACAAATTGTTGTTAAAACATTTACATTGATTGATATGTCTATAGGCTGCAATCGAAAATGATCGCAACATCATATTAAGTTAAAGTAATAAATTATTTTATTGGTTATTGAAAACTAATTATTGTTTGGACATTTACAGTTATTGATATGTCTAAAGGGTGCGATCAACAATTGATCGCAACATTATATTAAGTTAAAGTAATGAATAATTGAATTGCTTATTGAAAACGAATTGTTGTTTAAACATTTACAGTGATTGATATGTCTAAAGGGTGCGATCGACAATTGATCGCAACATTATATTAAGTTAAAGTAATGAATTATTGAATTGGTTATTGAAAGCTAATCGTTGTTTAAACATTTGCAGTGATTGATATGTCTAAAGGGTGCGATCGACAATTGATCGCAACATTATATTAAGTTAAAGTAATGAATTATTGAATTGGTTATTGAAAACTAATTGTTGTTTAAACATTTTGCAATGATTGATATGTCTAAAGGGTGCGATCGACAATTGATCACAACATTATATTATGTTAAAGCAATGAATTATTGAATTGGTTATTGAAAATTAATTGCTGTTAAAACATTTACAGTGATTGATATGTCTTAAGGCTGCAGTTGATAATTGATTGCAACATTATATTAAGTTAAAGAAATGAATTATTGAATTGGTTATTGAAAACAAATTGTTGTTAAAACATTTACAATAATTGATATGTTTAAAGGCTGCGATCGAAAATTGATCGCAACATTATATTAAGTTAAAATAATTAATTATTAAATTGGTTATTGAAAACTAATTGTTGTTTAAACATTTACAGTGATTGATATGTCTAAAGGGTGCGATCGACAATTGATCGCAACATTATATTATATTAAAGCAATGAATTATTGAATAGGTTATCGAAAACTAATTGCTGTTAAAACATTTACAGTGATTGATATGTCTAAAGGCTGCATTCGAAAATTGATCGCAACATTATATTAAGTTAAAGTAATGAACTTTTGAATTAGTTATTAAAAACTAATTGTTGTTTATACATTTATTGTGATTGATATGCCTAAATGGTGCGATCGACAATTGATCGCAACATTATACTAAGTTAAAGTAATGAATTATTGAATTGGTTATTGAAAACTAATTGTTGTTTAAACATTTACAGTGATTGATATGTCTAAAGGATGCGATCGACAATTGATCGCCACATTATATTAAGTTAAAGCAATGAATTATTGAATTGGTTATTGAATATTTGTTGTTGTCTACATATTTACAGTGATTGATATGTCTAATGGAAGCGATGGACAATGGATCGCAACATTACATTAAGTCAATTTAATGAATTATTGAATTGGTTATTGAAGATTAGTTGTTGTTTTAACATTTACAGTGATGGATAAGCCTAAAGGGTGTAATCGACAATTTATCGCAACATCATATTAAGTTAAATTAATAAATTATCGAATTGGTTATTGAAGATTAGTTGTTGTTTGAACATTAACAGTGATGGATATGTCTAAAGGGTGCGATCGACATTTTATCACAACATCATATTAAGTTAAAGTAATGAATTATTTAATTGGTTATTGAAAACTAATTATTGTTTAGACATTTACAGTGATTGATATGTCTAAAGGGTGCGATCGACAATTGATCGCAACATTATATTAGTACTGAATTATTGAATTGGTTATTGAAAACTAATTGTTGTTTAAATATTTACAGTAATTGATATGTCTAAAGGGTGCGATCGATAATGGATCGCACTATTGTATTAAGTTTAAGTAATGAATTATTCAATTGGTTATTGAAAACAAATTGTTGTCTTTACATTTATTGTGATTGATATGTCTAAATGGTGCGATCGACAATTGATCGCAACATTATATTAAGTTAAAGTAATGAATTATTTAATTGATTATTGAAGATTTGTTATTGTCTACACAATTACAGTGATTCATGTGTCTAAAGGGTGCGATCGACAATTGATCGTAACATCATATTAAGTTAAAGTAATAAATTATTGAATTGGTTATTGAAGATTAGTTGTTGTTTAAACATTTACAGTGATGGAAATGTCTAAAGGGTGCGATCGACAATTGATCGCAACATCATATTAAGTTAAAGTAATGAATTATTTAATTGGTTATTGAAACTTAATTATTCTTTAGACATTTACAATTATTGATATGTCTAAAGGGTGCGATCGACAATTGATCGCAACATTATATTAAGTTAAAGTAATGAATTATTGAATTGCTTATTGAAAACTAATTGTTATTTAAACATTTACGGTGATTGATATGTCTAAAGGGTGCGATCGATAATGGATCGCACTATTGTATTAAGTTTAAGTAATGAATTATTCAATTGGTTATTGAAAACAAATTGTTGTCTTTACATTTATTGTGATTGATATGCCTAAATGGTGCGATCGACAATTGATCGCAACATTATATTAAGTTAAAGTAATGAATTATTTAATTGATTATTGAAGATTTGTTATTGTCTACACAATTACAGTGATTCATGTGTCTAAAGGGTGCGATCGACAATTGATCGTAACATCATATTAAGTTAAAGTAATAAATTATTGAATTGGTTATTGAAGATTAGTTGTTGTTTAAACATTTACAGTGATGGAAATGTCTAAAGGGTGCGATCGACAATTGATCGCAACATCATATTAAGTTAAAGTAATGAATTATTTAATTGGTTATTGAAACTTAATTATTCTTTAGACATTTACAATTATTGATATGTCTAAAGGGTGCGATCGACAATTGATCGCAACATTATATTAAGTTAAAGTAATGAATTATTGAATTGCTTATTGAAAACTAATTGTTATTTAAACATTTACGGTGATTGATATGTCTAAAGGGTGCGATCGATAATGGATCGCACTATTGTATTAAGTTTAAGTAATGAATTATTCAATTGGTTATTGAAAACAAATTGTTGTCTTTACATTTATTGTGATTGATATGCCTAAATGGTGCGATCGACAATTGATCGCAACATTATATTAAGTTAAAGTAATGAATTATTTAATTGATTATTGAAGATTTGTTATTGTCTACACAATTACAGTGATTCATGTGTCTAAAGGGTGCGATCGACAATTGATCGTAACATCATATTAAGTTAAAGTAATAAATTATTGAATTGGTTATTGAAGATTAGTTGTTGTTTAAACATTTACAGTGATGGAAATGTCTAAAGGGTGCGATCGACAATTGATCGCAACATCATATTAAGTTAAAGTAATGAATTATTTAATTGGTTATTGAAACTTAATTATTCTTTAGACATTTACAATTATTGATATGTCTAAAGGGTGCGATCGACAATTGATCGCAACATTATATTAAGTTAAAGTAATGAATTATTGAATTGCTTATTGAAAACTAATTATTATTTAAACATTTACAGTGATTGATATGTCTAAAGGGTGCGATCGACAATTGATCGCAAAATTTATTAAGTTAAGGTAATGAATTATTGAATTGGTTATTGAAAACTAATTGTTGTTAAAACATTTACAGTGATTGATATGACTAAAGGGTGCGATCGACATTTGATCGCAACATTATATTAAGTTAAAGTAATGAATTATTGATTGGTTATTGAAAACTAATTGTTGTTTAAACATTTACAGTGATTGATCTATCTAAAGGGTGCGATCGACAATTGATCGCAACATTATATTAAGTTAAAGCAATGAATTATTGAATCGGTTATTGAAAACAAATTGTTTAAAAAACATTTATAGTGATTGATATTTCTATAGGCTGCGATCGAAAATGATCGCAACATCATATTAAGTTAAAGTTATGAATTATTTTATTGGTTATTGAAAACTAGTTATTGTTTAGACATTTACAGTTATTGATATGTCTAAAGGGTGCGATCGACAATTGATCGCAACATTATATTAAGTTAAAGTAATGAATTATTGAATGGCTTATTGAAAACTAATTGTTGTTTAAACATTTACGGTGATTGATATGTCCAAAGGGTGAGATCGACAATTGATCGCAAAATTTATTAAGTTAAAGTAATTAATTATTGAATTGGTAATTGAAAACTAATCGTTGTTTAAAAATTTAGAGTGATTGATATGTCTAAAGGGTGCGATAGACAATTGATCGCAACATTATATTAAGTTAAAGTAATGAATTATTGAATTGGTTATTGAAAACTAATTGTTGTTTAAACATTTATAGTGATTGATATGTCTAAAGGGTGAGATCGACAATTGATCGCAACATTATATTAAGTTAAAGCAATGAATTATTGAAATGGTTATTGAAAACAAATTGTTGTTAAAACATTTACAGTGATTGATATGTCTAAAGGCTGCGATCCAAAATTGATCGCAACATTATATTAGATTAAAGTAATGAATTATTGAATTGGTTATTGAAAACTAATTGCTTTTTAATCATTTTGCAATGATTGATATATCTAAAGGGTGCGATCGATAATTGATCACAACATTATATTTTGTTAAAGCAATGAATTATTGAATTTGTTATTGAAAACTAATTGCTGCTAAAACCTTTACAGTGATTGATATGTCTAAAGGCTGCAATTGACAATTGATCGCAACATTATATTAAGTTAAAGTAATGAATTATTGAATTTGTTATTGAAAAGTAATTGTTGTTTAAACATTTATAGTGATTGATATGTCTATAGGATGCGATCGACAATTGATTGCAACATTATATTAAGTTAAAGCAATGAATTATTGAATTTGTTATTGAAAACAAATTGTTGTTAAAACATTTACAGTGATTGATATGTCTAAAGGCTGCAATCGAAAATTGATCGCCACATAATATTAAGTTAAAGTAATTAATTATTGAATTGGTTATTGAAAACTAATTGTTGTTTAAACATTTACAGCGATTGATATGTCTAAAGGGTGCGATCGACAATTGATCGCAACATTATATTATATTAAAGCAATGAATTATTGAATTGGATATTGAAACCTAATTGCTGTTAAAATATTTACAATGATTGATATGTCTAAAGGCTGGAGTCGACAATTGATCGCAACATTATATTAAGTTAAAGTATTGAATTGTTGAATTAGTTATTGAAAACTAAGTGTTGTTTAAACATTTATTGTGATTGATATGCCTAAATGGTGCGATCGACAATTGATCGCAACATTATATTAAGTTAAAGTAATGAATTATTGAATTGTTTATTGAAAACTAGTTGTTTTTTTTAACATTTACAGTGATTTATATGTCTAAAGGATGCGATCGACAATTGATCGCAACATTATATTAAGTTAAAGCAATGAATTGTGGAATTGGTTATTGAAAACAAATTGTTGATTAAACATTTACAGTGATTGATATGTCTAAAGGCTGCGATCGAAAATTGATCGCAACATTATATTAAGTTAAAGTAATGAAATATTGAATTTATTATTGACAACTAATTGTTGTTTAAACATTTACAGTGATTGATATGTCTAAAGGGTGCGATCGACAATTGATCGCAATATTATATTATGTTTAAGTAATGAATTATTGAATTGGTTATTGAAAACTAATTGTTGTTTAAACATTTACAGTGATTGATATGTCTAAAGGGTGCAATCGACAATTGATCGTAACATTATATTAAGTTAAAGTAATGAATTATTGAATCAGATATTGAAAACTAACTGTTGTTTAGACATTTACAGTGATTGATATGTCAAAAGGGTGCGATCAACAATTGATCGCAATATTATATTAAGTTAAAGTAATGAATTATTGAATCTGTTATTGAAAACTAATTGTTGTTTAGACATTATCAGTGATTGATATGTCTAAAGGGTGCGATCGACAATTGATCGCAACCTTATGTAAAGTTAAAGTAATGAATTATTTAATTGGTTATTTAAGAATTGTTGTTGTCTACACATTTACAGTGATTGATGTGTCTATAGGGTGCGATCGACAATTGATAGCAACATCATATTAAGTTAAAGTAATAAATTGTTTATTTGGTTACTGAAGATTAGTTGTTGTTTAAATATTTAAAGTGATGCATATGTATAAAGGGTGCGATCAACAATTGATCGCAGCATCATATTAAGTTAAAGTAATGAATTATTGAATTGGTTATTGAAAACTAATTGTTGTTTAAACATTTTGCAATGATTGATATGTCTAAAGGGTGCGATCGACAATTGATCACAACATTATATTATGTTAAAGAAATGAATTATTGAATTGGTTATTGAAAATTAATTGCTGTTAAAACATTTACAGTGATTGATATGTCTAAAGGCTGCGATCGAAAATTGATCGCAACATTATATTAGATTAAAGTAATGAATTATTGAATTGGTTATTGAAAACTAATTGCTTTTTAATCATTTTGCAATGATTGATATATCTAAAGGGTGCGATCGATAATTGATCACAACATTATATTTTGTTAAAGCAATGAATTATTGAATTTGTTATTGAAAACTAATGGCTGCTAAAACCTTTATAGTGATTGATATGTCTAAAGGCTGCAATCGACAATTGATCGCAACATTATATTAAGTTAAAATAATGAATTATTGAATTAGTTATCGAAAACTAATTGTTGTTTAAACATTTATTGTGATTTATATGCCTAAATGGTGCGATCGACAATTGATCGCAACTTTATATTAAGTTAAAGTAATGAATTATTAAATTTGTTATTGAAAAGTAATTGTTGTTTAAACATTTATAGTGATTGATATGTCTATAGGATGCGATCGACAATTGATTGCAACATTATATTAAGTTAAAGCAATGAATTATTGAATTTGTTATTGAAAACAAATTGTTGTTAAAACATTTACAGTGATTGATATGTCTAAAGGCTGCAATCGAAAATTGATCGCCACATAATATTACGTTAAAGTAATTAATTATTGAATTGGTTATTGAAAAGTAGTTGTTGTTTAAACATTTACAGCGATTGATATGTCTAAAGGGTGCGATCGACAATTGATCGCAACATTATATTATATTAAAGCAATGAATTATTGAATTGGATATTGAAACCTAATTGCTGTTAAAACATTTATAGTGATTGATATGTCTAAAGGCTGGAGTCGTCAATTGATCGCAACATTATATTAAGTTAAAGTATTGTATTGTTGAATTAGTTATTGAAAACTAAGTGTTGTTTAAACATTTCTTGTGATTGATATGCCTAAATGGTGCGATCGACAATTGATCGCAACATTATATTAAGTTAAAAGAATGAATTATTGAATTGGTTATTGAAAACTAGTTTTTGTTTTTAACATTTACAGTGATTTATATGTCTAAAGGATGCGATCGACAATTGATCGCAACATTATATAAGTTAAAGCAATGAATTGTGGAATTGGTTATTGAAAACAAATTGTTGATTAAACATTTACAGTGATTGATATGTCTAAAGGCTGCGATCGAAAATTGATCGCAACATTATATTAAGTTAAAGTAATGAATTATTGAATTTTATTATTGACAACTAATTGTTGTTTAAACATTTACAGTGATTGATATGTCTAAAGGGTGCGATCGACAATTGATCGCAATATTATATTATGTTTAAGTAATGAATTATTGAATTGGTTATTGAAAACTAATTGTTGTTTAAACATTTACAGTGATTGATATGTCTAAAGGGTGCAATCGACAATTGTTCGTAACATTATATTAAGTTAAAGTAATGAATTATTGAATCAGATATTGAAAACTAACTGTTGTTTAGACATTTACAGTGATTGATATGTCAAAAGGGTGCGATCGACAATTGATCGCAATATTATATTAAGTTAAAGTAGTGAATATTGAATCGGTTATTGAAAACTAATTGTTGTTTAGACATTATCAGTGATTGATATGTCTAAAGGGTGCGATCGACAATTGATCGCAACCTTATGTAAAGTTAAAGTAATGAATTATTTAATTGGTTATTGAAGAATTGTTGTTGTCTACACATTTACTGTGATTGATGTGTCTATAGGGTGCGATCGACATTTGATAGCAACATCATATTAAGTTAAAGTAATAAATTGTTTAATTGGTTACTGAAGATTAGTTGTTGTTTAAATATTTACAGTGATGCATATGTATAAAGGGTGCGATCAACAATTGATCGCAACATCATATTAAGTTAAAGTAATGAATTATTTAATTGGTTATTGTTTAGACATTTACAGTAATTCATATATCTAAAGGGTGCGATCGACAATTGATCGCAACATTATATTAAGTTAAAGTAATGAATTTTTGAATTAGTTATTGAAAACTAATTGTTGTTTAAAACATTTACAGTGATTGATATGTCAAAAGGATGCGATCGACAATTGATTGCAACATTATATTAAGTTAAAGTAATGAAATATTGAATTGGTTATTGAAAACTAATTGTTGTTTAAACATTTACAATGATTGATATGTCAAAAGGGTGCGATCGAGAATTTATCGCAACATTGTATTAAGTTAAGTAATGAATTATTGAATTGGTTATTGAAAACTAATTTTTGTTTAAACATTATCAGTGATTGATATGTCTAAAGGGTGCAGTCGACAATTGATCGCAACATTATATTACGTTAATGTAATGAATTAATTGAATTGGTTATTGAAGATTAGTTTTTGTTTAAACATTAACAGTGATTGATATGTCTATAGAGTGCGATCGACAATTGATCGCAACATTATATTAAGTAAAAGTAATGTAGAATTTGTTATTGAAAACTTATTGTTGTTTAAAACATTATCAGTGATTCATATTTTCAAGGGTGCGATCGACAATTGATCGCAACATTATATTAAGTTAAAGTAATGAATTATTGAATTTGTTATTGAAAACTAAATGTTTTGTTTAAACATTTATAGTCATTGATATGTCTCAAGGGTGCGATCTACAAATTAATCGCAATATTATATTAAGTTAAAGTAATGTATTATTGAATTGGTTATTGAAATCTAATTGTTGTTTAAACATTATCAGTGATTCTTATGTCTAAAGGGTACTCGACAATTGATCGCAACATTATATAAAGTTAAATAAATGAAATATTAATTTGATTATTGAAAACTAATTGTTGTTTAAACATTATCAGTGATTGATATGTCTAAAGGGTGCGATCGATAACTGATCGCAATATTATATTAATTTAAAGTAATGAATTATAGAATTGGTTATTGAAAACTAATTGTGGTTCAAACATTATTAGTGATTGATATTTTCAAAGGGTACGATCGACAATTGATCGCAACATTACATTAAGTTAAAGTAATGTATTATTGAATTGGTTACTGAAAACTAATTGTTGTTTAAACATTATCAGTGATTGATATGTCTAAAGGGTGCGATCGACAATTGATCGCAAGATTATATTAAGTTAAAGTAATGAATTATTGAAGTGGTTATTGAAAACTAATTTTTGTTTAAACATTTACAATAATTAATATATTTAAAGGGTGCGATCGATAATTGATCGCGTCATTATATTAAGTTAAAGTAATGAATTATTTTATTGGTTATTGAAAACTAATTGTATTTTAGACATTTACAGTGATTGATATGTCTAAAGGGTGCGATCGACAATCGATCGCAACATAATATTAAGTTATAGTAATGAATTATTGAATTGGTTATTGAAAACTAATTGCTGTTTATACATTACAGTGATTGATTTGTCTAAAGGGTGCGATCGACAATTGATCGCAACATTATATTAAGTTAAAGTAAAGAATTATTTATTTGGTTATTGAAGATTTGTTATTGTCTATGTCTAAAGGGTGCGATCGACAATTGATCGAAATTAATATTAAGTTAATGTAATGAATTATTGAATTGGTTATTGAAAACTAATTGTCGTTTAAACATTTATAGTGATTGATATGTCTAAAGGGTTCGATCGAAAAATTGATTGCAACATTATAATACATTAATGTAATGAATTGTTGAATTGGTTATTGAAACTAATTGTTGTTTAAACATTATCTGTGATTGATATATCTAAAGGGTGTGATCGACAATTGATAGCGACATTATATTAAGTTAAAGTAATGAATTATTTAATTGGTTATCGAAAACTAATTGTTGTTGAAACATTATCAGTTATTAATATGTCTAAAGGCTTCGATCGACAATTGATTGCAACATTATATAAGTTGAACTAATGCATTATTGAATTATTTATTGAAAACTACTTGTTGTTCAAACCTTATCAGTGATTGATATGTCTAAAGGGTGCGATCGATAATTGATCGCAAAATTATATTAAGTTAAGGTAATGAATTATTGAATTGGTTATTGAAAACTGATTGCTGTTTAAACATTTACTGTGGTTGATATGTCTAAAGGGTGCGATCGACAATTTATCGCAGCATTATATTAAGTTAATGCAATGAATTATTTATTTGGTTATTGAAAACTAATTGTTGTTTAAATATTATCAGTGATTGATATGTCTAAAGGGTGCAATCGACAATTGATCGCAACATTATATTAAGTTAAAGTAATAAATTATTGAATTGGTTATTTAAAACTAATTGGTTTTTAAACATTTACGGTGATTGATACATCAAAATGGTGCAATCGATAATTGATCGCGATCTATATTAAGTTAAAGTAATGAATTATTTTATTGGTTATTGAAAACTAATTGTTGTTTAGACATTTACAGTGATTGATATGTCTAAAGGGTGCGATCGACAATTGATCGCAACATTATATTAAATTAAAGTAATGAATTATTGAATTGGTTATTGAAAACTTATGGTTGTTTAAATATTTCCAATGGTTGATATGTCCAAATGGTGCGATTGACAATTGATCGCAACATAATATTAATTAAAGTAATGAATTATTGAATTGGTTATTGAAAACTAATTGTTGTTTACATATACAATGATTGATATGTCTAACGGGTGCGATCGACAATTGATCGCAATATTATATTACGTTAATGTAATGAATTATTGAATTGGTTATTGAAAACTTATCGTTGTTTAAACATTTACAGTGATTTAAATGTCTAAAGGGTGCGATCGACAATTGATCACAACATTATATTAAGTTATAGTAATGAATTATGGAATTGGTTATTGAAAACTAATTGTTGTTTAAACATTTACAGTAATTGATATGTTTAAAGGGTGCGATCGACAATTGATCGCAACATTTTATTAAGTTAAAGTAATGAATAATTTAGGTTGTTATGGAAGATTTGTTGTTTTCTAAACTATTTATAGTGATTGATATGTCTAAAGTGTGCGATCGACAATTGATCGCAACATTATATTAAGTTAAAGTAATGAAATATTGAATTGGTTATTGAAGATTAGTTGTTGTTTAAACATATACATTGATGGATATGTCTAAAGGGTGCGACCGACAATTGATCGCAATATCATATTAAGTTAAAGTAATGAATTATTGAATTTGTTATTGAAGATTAGCAGTTGTTTAATCATTTTCAGTGATTGATATATCTAAAGGGTGCGATCGACAATTAATCGCAATATTACATTAAGTCAAAGTAATGAATTAATGAATTGGTTATTGAAAACTAATTGTTGTTTTAACATTTATAGTGATTGATATGTCAAAAGGGTGCGATCGACAATTGACTGCAACATTATATAAAGTTAACGTAATGAATTATTTAATTTGTTATCTAAAACTTATTGTTGTTTCAACATTTATAATGATTGATATGTCTTAAAGTTGCGATCGACAATTGATCGCACCCTTATATTTAGTTAAAGTAATGAATTATTGAATTGGTTATTGAAAACTAATTGTTGGTTTAACATTACTGGTGATTGATATGTCTAAAGGGTGCGATCGACAATTGATCGTAACATTATATAAAGTTAAAGCAATGAATTATTTAATTGGTTGTTGAAAACTAAGTGTTGTTAAAACATTATCAGTGATTGATATGTCTAAAGGGTGCGATCGAGAATTGATCGCAATATTATATTAAATTAACGTAATGAAATATTTAAAAGGTTATTGAAGATTTGTTGTTGTCTATGTCTAAAGGGTGTGATCGACAACTGATTGCAACATTATATTAACTTAAAGTAATGAATTATTGAATTAGTTAGTGAAAACTAATTGTTCTTTAAACATTTACAGGGATTGATATGTCAAAAGGGTGCGATCGACAATTGATCGCAACATTATATAAAGTTATAGTAATGAATTATTGAATTAGTTATTGAAAACTAATTGTTGTTTAAACATTTACAGTAATTGATATATTTAAATGCTACGATCGACTATTGATCGCAACATTATATTAAGTTTAACTAATGAATTATTGAATTTGTTATTGAAAACTAAATGTTGTTTAAACATTTACAGTGATTGATATGTTTAAAGGGTGCGATCGGCAATTGATCGCAAGATTATATTAACTTTAAGTAATGAATTATTGAATTAGTTATTGAAAACTTATTATTGTTTAAATATTTACAGTGATTGATATGTCTAAAGGGTGCGATCGACAATGAATCGCAACATTATATAATGTGAAAGTAATGAATTTTTTAATTGGTTATTGAAAACTAATTGTTGTTTAAACATTATCTGTGATTGATGTCTAAAGGGTGCGATCGACAATTGATAGCAACATTATATTAAATTAAAGTAATGAATTATTCAATTGGTTATTGAAGATTTGTTGTTGTCTAAGTCTAAAGGGTGTGATCGACAATTGATCGCAAAATTATATTAAAATAAAGTAATGAATTTCTGAATTTGTTATTGAAAACTAATTGTTATTTAAACGATTTAAGTGATTGATATGTCTAAAGGGTGCGAACTACAATTGATCGCACCATTATATTAATTTAAAGTAATGAGTTATTGAATTTGTTATTGAAAACTAGTTGTTGTTTAAACATTATCAGTGATTTATATGTCTAAAGGGTGCGATCGACAATTGATCGCAACATTATATAAAGTTAAAGTAATGAATTGTTAATTGGGTTATTGAAAACTAATTGTTGATCAAACATTTACAGTGATTGATATGTCAAAATGGTGCTATCGACAATTGATCGCAACATTATATTTAGTTATAGTAATGAATTATTTAATTGGTTATTGAAAACTAATTGTTGTTTAAACATTATTAGTGATTGATATGTCTAAAGGGTGCGATGGGCAATTGATCGCAAGATTATATTAAGTTGAAGTAATGAATTATTGAATTAGTTATTGAAAACTTATTGTTGTTTAAATATTTACAGTGATTGATATGTCTAAAGTGTGCGATCAACAATTGATCGCATCAAAATATAAAGTTAAAGTAATGAATTATTGAATTGGTTATTGAAAACTAATTATTGTTTAGACATTATTAGTGATTGATATTTCTGAAGCGTGCGATCCACAATTGATCGCAACATTATACTAAATAAAAGTAATGAATTATTTAATTGGTTATTGAAGATTTATTGTTGTCTATGTCTAAAGGGTGCAATCAAAAATTGATCGAAAAATTACATTCAGTTAAAGTAATGAATTATTGAATTTGTTATTGAAAACTAATTGTTGTTTAAACATTTACAGTGATTGATATGTCTAAAGGGTGCGATCGACAATTGATCGCAACATTATATTAAGTTAAAGTAATGAATTATTGAATTGGTTATTGAAAACTAATTGTTGTTTAAATATTATCAGTGATTGATATGTTTAAAGGGAGCGATCGACAATTTATCGCAACATTATATAAAGTTAAAATAATAAATTATTAATTTGGTTATTGAAAACTAATTGTTGTTTAAACATTAATAGTGATTAATATGTCAAAACGGTGCGATCGACAATTGATCATAACATTATATTAAGTTAAAGTAATGAATTATTAAATTGGTTATTGAAAACAAATTGTTGTTTAATCATTATCAGTGATTGATATGTCTAAAGGGTGCGATCGACAAATGATCGCAAAATTATATTAAGTTAAAGTAATGAATTAGTGTATTGGTTATTGACAACTAATTGTTGTTTAAACATTTACAATTATTAATATGTCTAACAGGTGCGATCGACCATTGATAAAACCATTATATTAAATTAAAGTAATGAATTATTGAATTGGTTATTGAAAACTAATTGTTGTTTAAAAATTATCTGTGATTGATATGTCTAAAGGGTGCTATCGACAATTGATCGCAGCATTATATTAAGTTAAAGTAATGAATTATTGAATTGGTTATTGAAAACAAATTGTTGTTTAAACATTTACAGTGACTGATATGTCTAAGGGGTGCAATCGACAATTGATCGCAACATTATATATAGTTAAAGTAATGAATTATTTAATTCATTATTTAAAACTAAATGCTTATTAAACATTTACAGTGATTGCTATGTCTAAAAGGGGCGATCGACAATTGATTGCAACATTATAGTAAGTTAAAGTAATGAATTATTGAATTGGTTATTGAAAACTAATTGTTGTTTAAACATTTACAGTGATTGATATGTTTAAAGGGTGCGATCGACAATTAATCGCAATATTATATTAGGTTAAAGTAATGAATTATTGAATTGGTTATTGAATATTAGTTATTGTTTAAACATTTACAATAATGGATTATTGAATTGGTTATTGAAGATTAGCTGGTTTTTAATCATTTTTTAGTGATTGATATGTCTAAAGGGTGCGATCGACAATCGATCGCAACATTATATAAAGTTAAAGTAATGAATTATTGAATTGGTTATTAAATACTAATTGTTGTTTAAACATTTATAGTGATTGATATGTCTAAAGGGTGCAATCGACTATTGATCGCACCATTATATTAAGTTAAAGTAATGAAATATTGAATTGGTTTTGGAAAACTAATTGTTGTTTAAATATTATCAGTGATTGACATGTTTAAAGGGTGCGATCGACAATTGATCGCAACATTATATTAAGTTTAAGTAATTAATTATTTAATTGGTTATTGAAGATTTGTTATTTTCTATGTCTAAAGGTTGCGATCGACAATTGATCGCAATATAATATAAAGTTAAAGTAATAAATTATTGAATTGGTTATTGAAAACTAATTGTTGTTTAAACATTATCAGTGATTGATATGTCTAAAGGGTGCGATCGACAATTGATCGCAACATTTTATAAAGTTAAAGTAATGAATTATTTAATTGGATATTGAAAAGTAATTGTTGTTTAAACATTATCAGTGATAGATATGTCTAAAGGGTGAGATCGACAATGGATCGAAACATTATATTAAGTTAAAGTAATGAATGATTGAATTGGTTATTGAAAACTAATTGTTGTTTAATCATTAACAGTGATTGATATGTCTAAAGGGTGCGATCGACAATGGATCGAAACATTATATTAAGTTAAAGTAATGAATTATTGAATTGGTTATTGAAAACTAATTGTTGTTTAAACATTTACAGTGATTGATATGTCTAAGGGGTGCAATCGACAATTGATCGCAACATTATGACATATCAATCATTATGACAATTGATCGCAACATTTACAGTGATTATTAAATTCGTTATTTAAAACTAAATGCTTATTAAAAATTTAGCGTGATTGATATGTCTAAAAGGGGCTATCGAGAATTGATTGCAACATTATATTAAGTTAAAGTAATGAAATATTGAATTGGTTATTGAAAACTAATTGTTGTTTAAACATTTATAGTGACTTATATGTTTAAAGGGTGCGATCGACAATTAATCGCAACATTATATTAGGTTAAAGTAATGAGTTATTTAACTGGTTATTTAAGATTTGTTGTTGTCTACACATTTACAGGGATTGATATGTCTATATGATGCGATCGGCAATTGATCGCAACATTACGTTAAGTTAAGATAATGAATTATTGAATTGGTTATAGAAGATTAGTTGTTGTTTAAACATTTATAGTGATGGATTATTGAATTGGTTATTGCAGATTAGCTGGTTTTTAATTATTTTTTAGTGATTGATATGTCTAAAGGGTGCGATCGACAATCGATCGCAACATTATATTCAGTTAAAGTAATGAATTATAGAATTGATTTAAAAACTAATTGTTGTTTAAACATTTACAGTGATTGATATTTTTAAAGGGTGCGATCGACAATTAATCGCAACATTATATTAGGTTAAAGTAATGAGTTATTTAACTGGTTATTTAAGATTTTTTGTTGTCTACACATTTATAGTGATTGATATGTCATTAGGTTGCGATCGGCATTGATCGCAACATTACGTTAAGTTAAAGTAATGAATTATTGAATTGGTTATTGAAGATTAGTTATTGTTTAAACATTTATAGTGATGGATTATTGAACTGGTTATTGAAGATTAGCTGGTTTTTAATCATTTTTTAGTGATTGATATGTCTAAAGGGTGCGATCGACAATCGATCGCAACATTATATTCAGTTAAAGTAATGAATTATTGAATTGGCTATTAAAAACTAATTGTTGTTTAAACATTTATAGTGATTGATATGTTAAAGGGTGCGATCGACCATTGATAGCACCATTATATTAAGTTAAAGTATTGAAATATTGAATTGGTTACTGAAAACTAATTGTTGTTTAAAAATTATCAGTGATTGACATGTCTAAAGGGTGCGATCGACAATTGATAGCAATATAATATTAAGTTAAAGCAATGAATTATTGAATTGGTTATTGAAATATAATTGTTTTTTAAACATTTACAGTGATTCATATGTCTAAAGGGTGCGATCGACAATTGATCGCAACATTATATAAAGTTAAAGTAATGAATTATTGAATTGGTTATTGAAAACTAATTGTTGTTTAAACATTTCCAGTGATTGATATGTCTAAAGGGTGCGATCGACAATTGATCGCAACATTTTATAAAGTTAAAGTAATGAATTATTTAATTTCTTATTGAAAAGTAATTGTTGTTTAAACATTATCAGTGATAGATATGTCTAACGGGTGAGATCGACAATGGATCGAAGCATTATATTAAGTTAAAGTAATGAATCATTAACAGTGATTGATATGTCTTAAGGGTGCGATCGACAATGGATCGAAACATTATATTATGTTAAAGTAATGAATTATTGAATTGGTTATATTAAACTAATTGTTGTTAAAACATTTACAGTGATTGATATGTCTAAGGGGTGCAATCGACAATTGATCGCAACATTATATTAAGTTAAAGTAATGAATTATTAAATTCGTTATTTAAAACTAAATGCTTATTAAAAATTTAGCGTGATTGATATGTCTAAAAGGGGCTATCGACAATTGATAGCAACATTATATTAAGTTAAAGTAATGAATTATTGAATTGGTTATTGAAAACTAATTGTTGTTCAAACATTTACAGTGATTTATAAGTTTAAAGGGTGCGATCGACAATTAATCGCGACATTATATTAGGTTAAAGTAATGAGTTATTTAACTGGTTATTTAAGATTTGTTGTTGTCTACACATTTACAGTGATTGATATGTCTATATGTTGTGATCGACAATTGATCACAACATTACGTTAAGTTAAGGTAATGAATTATTGACTTGGTTATAGAAGATTAGTTGTTGTTTAAACATTTACAGTGATGGATTATTGAATTGGTTATTGAAGATTAGCTGGTTTTAATCATTTTTAGTGATTGATATGTCCAAAGGGTGCGATCGACAATCGATCGCAACATAATCAGTTAAAGTAATGAATTATTGAATTGGTTATTAAAAACTAATTGTTGTTTAAACATTTATAGTGATTGATATGTCTAAAGGGTGCGATCGACAATTGATCGCAACATTATATTAAGTTTAAGTAATTAATTATTTAATTGGTTATTGAAGATTTGTTATTGTCTATGTCTAAAGGTTACGATCGACAATTGATCGCAATATATATTAAGTTAAAGTAATGAATTATTGAATTGGTTATTGAAAACTGATTGTTGTTTAAATATTTACAGTGATTCATATGTCTAAAGGGTGCGATCGACAATTGATTGCAATATTATTAAGTTAAAGTAATGAATTATTGAATTGGTTAGTGAAAACTAATTGTTGTTTAAACATTTACAGTGATTGATATGTCAAAAGGGTGCGATCGACAACTGATCGCAACATTATATTAAGTTAAAGTAATGAATTATTGAATTGGTTATTGAAAACTAATTGTTGTTTAGGCTTTTACAGTTATTGACATGTCTAAAGGGTGCGTTGGACAATTGATCGCAATATTATATTAAGTTAAAGTAATGAATTATTGAATTGGTTATTGAAATCTAAATTTTTTTAAACATTAAAATTGATTGATATGTTTAAAGGTGCGATCGACAATTGATCGCAACATTATATTAAGTTAAAGTAATGAATTGTTGAATTGGTTACAGAAAACTAATTGTTGTTTAAACATTTACAGTGATTGATATGTTTAAAGGGTGCGATCGAGAATTGATCGCAACATTATATTAAGTTAAAGTAATGAGTTATTTAATTGGTTATTGAAACTAAATGTTGTTTAAACATTAAAATTGATTGATATGTCTAAAGTGTGCGATCGACAATCGATCGCAAAATTATATTAAGTTAAATTAATGAATTATTGAATTTTTATTGAAAATAATTATTGTTTAAACATTTACAGTGATTGATATGTCTAAGTGGTGCGATCGACAATTGATCGCAACATTGTATTAAGTTAAAGTAATGAATTGTTGAATTAGTTATTGAAAACTAATTGTTGTTTAAACATTTACCGTGATTGATATGTCTAAAGGGTGCGATCGACCATTGATCGCAACATTATATTATGTTAAAGTAATGAATTATTAAAATGGTTATTGAAAACTAATTGTTGTTCAAACATTTACATTGATTGATATATCTAAAGGGTGCGATCGACAATTGATCGCAATAGTTATTAAGTTAAAGTAATGAATTATTGGATTGGTTACTTAAAACAAATTGTTGTTTTAACATTTACAATGATTGATGTATAAAGGGTGCGATCAACAATTGATCGCAACATTATAAGTTAAAGTAATGAATTATTGAAGGTCATTGAAAACTAATTGTTGTTTAAACATTATCAGTGATTGATATGTCTAAAGGGTGCGATCGACAATTGATCACAACATTATATAAAGTTAAAGTAATGAATTATTGAGTTGGTTATTGAAAACTAATTGTTGTTTAAACATTTACTGTGATTGATAACTAATTGTTTTTTAAATATTTACAGTGACTAATATGTTTATATGGTGGGATCGACAATTGGTCGCAACATTATATTAAGTTAAAGTAATGAAATATTGAATTAGTCATTGAAAACTAATTGTTGTTTAAACATTATCAGTGATTGATATGTGTAAAGGGTGCGATCGACAATTGATCACAACATTATATAAAGTTAAAGTAATGAATTATTGAGTTCGTTTTTGAAAACTAATTGTTGTTTAAACAATTGATCACAACATTAGTCATTGAATTAATGAATTGGTTATTGAAAACTAATTGTTGTTTAAACTTTTTCGGTGATTGATATGTCTAAAGGGTGCGATCGACAAATGATCGCAACATTATATTGAGTTAAAGTGATGAATTATTGAAATGGTTATTAAAAACTAATTATTGTTTAAACATTTACAATGATTGATATGTCTAAAGGGTGCGATCGACAATTGATCGTAACATTATATTAAGTTAAAGTAACGAATTATTGAATTGGTTATTGAAAACTAATTATTGTTTAAACATTTACAGTGATTGATATGTCTAAACGGTGCGTTCGACAATAGATCGCAACATTATATTAAGTTAAAGTAATAAATTATTGAATTGGTTATTGAAAACTAATTGTTGTTTAAACATTTACAGTAATTGATATGTCTAAAGGGTGCGATCGACAATTGATCGCAACATTATATTAAGTTAAAGTAACGAAATATTGAATCGGTTATTGAAAACTAATTAATGTTTAAACATTTACAGTGATTGATATGTCTAAAGGGTGCGATCGACAATTGATCGCAACATTATATTAAGTTAAAGTAATAAATTATTGAATTGGTTATTGAAAACTAATTGTTGTTTAAACATTAACAGTGATTGATATGTCTAAAGGGTGCGATCGACAATTGATCGCAACATATATTAATTAAAGTAATGAATTATTGAATTGGTTATTGAAAACGAATTGTTGTTTAAACATTATCAGTGATTGATATGACTAAAGGGTGCGATCGACAATGTTCGCAACATTATATTAAGTTAAATTAATGAATTATTGAAATGGTTATTGAAAACTAATTGTTGTTTAAACATTTACAGTGATTGATATGTCTAAATGGTGCGATCGACAATTGATCGCAACATTTATTAAGTTAAAGTAAAGAATTAATGAATTGGTTATTGAAAACTAATTGTTGTTTAAACTTTTTCGGTTATTGATATATCTAAAGGGTGCGATCGACAATTGGTCGCACCATTATATTAAGTTAAAGTAATGAATTATTGATTTTGTTATTGAAAACAAATACTTGTTTAAACTTTTACGGTGATTGATATGTCTAATCGGTGCGATCAACATTTGATCGCAACATTATATTAAGTTAAAGTAATGAATTATTGAATTTGTTATAGAAAACTAATAGTTGTTTAAAATTTTAAGGTGATTGATATGTCTAATCGATGCGATCGACAATTGATCGCACCATTAACAGTGATTGATATGTCCAAAGGGTGCGATCGAAAATTGATCGCAATATTATATTAAGTTAAAGTAATGAATT
Source organism: Cardiospermum halicacabum (assembly GCA_031304145.1). Classification (NCBI taxonomy): domain Eukaryota; kingdom Viridiplantae; phylum Streptophyta; class Magnoliopsida; order Sapindales; family Sapindaceae; genus Cardiospermum; species Cardiospermum halicacabum. The sequence continues at coordinate 14,996,268 of CM062391.1, read as the reverse complement.
ATTGAATTGGTAGAAAACAAATTGTTGTTTAAACATTATTAGTGATTGATATGACTAAAGGGTGCGATCAACAATGATCGCAACATTATATTAAGTTAAATTAATGAATTATTGAAATGGTTATTGAAAACTAATTGTTGTTTAAACATTTACAGTGATTGATATGTCTAAAGGGTTCGATCGACAATTGATCGCATCATTTATCAAACTAAAGTAATGAATTAATGAATTGGTTATTGAAAACAAATTGTTGTTTAAACTTTTTCGGTGATTGATATGTCTAAAGGGTTCGATCAACAATTGATCGCACCATTATATGAAGTTAAAGTAATGAATTATTGATTTGGTTATTGAAAACTAATAGTTGTTTAAAATTTTAAGGTGATTGATATGTCTAATCGGTGCGATCGACAATTGATCGCAACATTATATTAAGTTAAAGTAATGAATTATTGAATTGGTTTTTGAAAACTAATTGTTGTATAAACTTTTAATGTGATTGATATGTCTAAAGGGTGCGATCGACAATTGATCGCAACATTATATTAAGTTAAAGTAATGAATTAATGAATTTGTTATCCAAAACAAATTGTTGTTTAAACTTTTTCGGTGATTGATATGTCTAAAGGGTGCGATCGACAATCGATCGCACCATTATATTAAGTTAAAGTAATGAATTATTGATTTGGTTATTGAAAACAAATAGTTGTTTAAAATTTTAAGGTGATTGATATGTCTAATGGCGATCGACAATTGATCGCAACATTTATTAAGTTAAAGTAAAGAATTAATGAATTGGTTTTTGAAAACTAATTGTTGTTTAAACTTTTTCGGTGATTGATATATCTAAAGGGTGCGATCGATAATTGATCGCAACATTATATTAAGTTAAAGTAATGAACTATTGAATTGGTTATTGAAAACTATTTGTTGTTTAAACATTTATTGTGACTGATATGTCTAAAGGGTTAGATCAATAATTGATCGCAACATTATACTAAGTTAAAGTAATGAATTATTGAATTGGTTATTAAAAACTAATTATTGTTTAAACATTTACAGTGATTGATATGTCTAAACGGTGCGATCGACAATTGATCACAACATTATATTAAGTAAAAGTAACAAATTATTGAATTGGTTATTGAAAACTAATTGTTGTTTAAACATTTACAGTGATTGATAGGTCTAAAGGGTGCGATCGACAATTGATCGCTACATTTATTAAACTAAAGTAATGATTTAATGAATTTGTTATTGAAAACAAATTGTTGTTTAAACTTTTTCGGTTATTGATATGTCTAAAGGGTGCAATCAACAATTGATCGCAACATTATATTATGTTAAAGTAATGAATTATTGATTTGGTTATTGAAAATTAATTGTTGTTTAAACTTTAACGATGATTGATATGTCCAAACGGTGCAATCAACAATTGATCGCAACATTATATTAAGTTAAAGTAATGAATTATTGAATTGGTTATTGAAAACTACTTGTTGTTTAAACATTTACAGTGATTGATATGTGTAAAGGGTGCGATCGACAATTGATCGCTATATTATATTAAGTTAAAGTAATGAATTATTGAATTGGTTATTGAAAACTAATTGTTGTTTAAACATTTACAGCGATTGATATGTCTAAAGGGTGCGATCGACAATTGATCGCAATATTTATTAAGTTATAGTAATGAATTATTGAATTGGTTATTGAAAGCTAATTGTTGTTAAAACATTTACGATGATTGATATGTCTAAAGGGTGCGATCGACAAATGATCGCAACATTATATTGAGTTAAAGTGATGAATTATTGAAATGGTTATTAAAAACTAATTATTGTTTAAACATTTACAATGATTGATATGTCTAAAGGGTGCAATCGACAATTGATCGTAACATTATATTAAGTTAAAGTAACGAATTATTGAATTGGTTATTGAAAACTAATTATTGTTTAAACATTTACAGTGATTGATATGTCTAAACGGTGCGATCGATAATAGATCGCAACATTATATTAAGTTAAAGTAATAAATTATTGAATTGGTTATTGAAAACTAATTGTTGTTTAAACATTTACAGTAATTGATATGTCTAAAGGGTGCGATCAACAATTGATCGCAACATTATATTAAGTTAAAGTAACGTAATATTGAATCGGTTATTGAAAACTAATTAATGTTTAAACATTTACAGTGATTGATATGTCTAAAGGGTGCGATCGACAATTGATCGCAACATTATATTAAGTTAAAGTAATAAATTATTGAATTGGTTATTGAAAACTAATTGTTGTTTAAACATTAACAGTGATTGATATGTCTAAAGGGTGCGATCGACAATTGATCGCAATATTATATTAATTAAAGTAATGAATTATTGAATTGGTTATTGAAAACGAATTGTTGTTTAAACATTATCAGTGATTGATATGACTAAAGGGTGCGATCGACAATGTTCGCAACATTATATTAAGTCAAATTAATGAATTATTGAAATGGTTATTGAAAACTAATTGTTGTTTAAACATTTACAGTGATTGATATGTCTAAATGGTGCGATCGACAATTGATCGCAACATTTATTAAGTTAAAGTAAAGAATTAATGAATTGGTTATTGAAAACTAATTGTTGTTTAAACTTTTTCGGTGATTGATATATCTAAAGGGTGCGATCGACAATTAGTCGCACCATTATATTAAGTTAAAGTAATGATTTATTGATTTTGTTATTGAAAACAAATACTTGTTTAAACTTTTACAGTGATTGATATGTCTAATCGGTGTGATCGACATTTGATCGCAACATTATATTAAGTTAAAGTAATGAATTATTGAATTTGTTATAGAAAACTAATAGTTGTTTAAAATTTTAAGGTGATTGATATGTCTAATCGGTGCGATCGACAATTGATCGCACCATTAACAGTGATTGATATGGCTAAAGGGTGCGATCAAAAATTGATCGCAATATTATCTTAAGTTAAAGTAATAAATTATTGAATTGGTTGTTGAAAACTAATTGTTGTTTAAACATTAACAGTGATAGATATGTCTAAAGGGTGCGATCGAAAATTGATCGCAATATTATATTAAGTTAAAGTAATGAATTATTGAATTGGTAGAAAACGAATTGTTGTTTAAACATTATCAGTGATTGATATGACTAAAGGGTGCGATCAACAATGATCGCAACATTATATTAAGTTAAATTAATGAATTATTGAAATGGTTATTGAAAACTAATTGTTGTGTAAACATTTACAGTGATTGATATGTCTAAAGGGTTCGATCGACAATTGATCGCATCATTTATTAAATTAAAGTAATGAATTAATGAATTGGTTATTGAAAACAAATTGTTGTTTAAACTTTTTCTGTGATTGATATGTCTAAAGGGTTCGATCAACAATTGATCGCACCATTATATTAAGTTAAAGTAATGAATTATTGATTTGGTTATTGAAAACTAATAGTTGTTTAAAATTTTAAGGTGATTGATATGTCTAATCGGTGCGATCGACAATTGATCGCAACATTATATTAAGTTAAAGTAATAAATTATTGAATTGGTTATTGAAAACTAATTGTTGTTTAAACTTTTTATGTGATTGATATGTCTAAAGGGTGCGATCGACAATTGATCGCAACATTATATTAAGTTACAGTAATGAATTAATGAATTTGTTATCCAAAACAAATTGTTGTTTAAACTTTTTCGGTGATTGATATGTCTAAAGGGTGCGATCGACAATCGATCGCACCATTATATTAAGTTAAAGTAATGAATTATTGATTTGGTTATTGAAAACAAATAGTTGTTTAAAATTTTAAGGTGATTGATATGTCTAATCGGTGCGATCGACAATTGATCGCAACATTTATTAAGTTAAAGTAAAGAATTAATGAATTGGTTTTTGAAAACTAATTGTTGTTTAAACTTTTTCGGTGATTGATATATCTAAAGGGTGCGATCGACAATTGGTCACACCATTATATTAAGTTAAAGTAATGAATTATTGATTTTGTTATTGAAAACAAATACTTGTTTAAACTTTTACGGTGATTGATATGTCTAATAGGTGCGATCGACAATTGATCGCAACATTATATCAAGTTAAAGTAATGAATTATTGAATTGGTTATTGAAAACTAATTATTGTTTAAACATTTAAAGTGATTGATATGTGTAAAGGGTGCGATCGACAATTGATCGCTATATTATATTAAGTAAAAGTAATGATTTATTGAATTGGTTATTGAAAACTAATTGTTGTTTAAACATTTACAGTGATTGATAAGTCTAAAGGGTGCGATCGACAATTGATCGCAATATTTATTATGTTATAGTAAAGAATTATTGAATTGGTTATTGAAAACTAATGGTTGTTTAAACATTTAAAGTGATTGATATGTCTAAAGGGTGCGATCGACAATTGATCGCAACATTATATTAAGTTAAAGTAACGAATTATTGAATCGGTTATTGAAAACTAATTATTGTTTAAAAATTTACAATTATTGATATGTCTAAAGGGTGCGATCGACAATTGATCGCAATTTATCTTAAGTTAAAGTAATAAATTATTGAATTGGTTGTTGAAAACTAATTGTTGTTTAAACATTAACAGTGATAGATATGTCTAAAGGGTGCGATCGAAAATTGATCGCAATATTATATTAAGTTAAAGTAATGAATTATTGAATTGGTAGAAAACGAATTGTTGTTTAAACATTATCAGTGATTGATATGACTAAAGGGTGCGATCAACAATGATCGCAACATTATATTAAGTTAAATTAATGAATTATTGAAATGGTTATTGAAAACTAATTGTTGTGTAAACATTTACAGTGATTGATATGTCTAAAGGGTTCGATCGACAATTGATCGCATCATTTATTAAATTAAAGTAATGAATAAATGAATTGGTTATTGAAAACAAATTGTTGTTTAAACTTTTTCTGTGATTGATATGTCTAAAGGGTTCGATCAACAATTGATCGCACCATTATATTAAGTTAAAGTAATGAATTATTGATTTGGTTATTGAAAACTAATAGTTGTTTAAAATTTTAAGGTGATTGATATGTCTAATCGGTGCGATCGACAATTGATCGCAACATTATATTAAGTTAAAGTAATAAATTATTGAATTGGTTATTGAAAACTAATTGTTGTTTAAACTTTTAATGTGATTGATATGTCTAAAGGGTGCGATCGACAATTGATCGCAACATTATATTAAGTTAAAGTAATGAATTAATGAATTTGTTATCCAAAACAAATTGTTGTTTAAACTTTTTCGGTGATTGATATGTCTAAAGGGTGCGATCGACAATCGATCGCACCATTATATTAAGTTAAAGTAATGAATTATTGATTTGGTTATTGAAAACAAATAGTTGTTTAAAATTTTAAGGTGATTGATATGTCTAATCGGTGCGATCGACAATTGATCGATTGTTATAGTTAAAGTAATAATGAAATATTGAATTGGTTATTGAAAACTATTTGTTGTTTAAACTTTTACTGTGATTGATTTGTCTAAAGGGTGCGATCGACATTTGATCGCAACATTATATTAAGTTAAAGTAATGAATTTATGAATTTGTTATTCAAAACAAATTGTTGTTTAAACTTTTTCAATGATTGATATGTCTAAAGGGTGTGATCGGCAATTGATCGCAATATTATATTAAGTTAAAGTAATGAATTGTTGATTTGGTTTTTGAAAACTTATTGTTGTTTAAACTTTTACGGTGATTGATATGTCTAAACGGTGCGATCGACAATTGATCGCAACATTATATTAATTTAAAGTAATGAATTATTGAATTTGTTATTGAAAACTAATTATTGTTTAAGCTTTTACGGTGATTGATATGACTAGATGGTGCAATCGACAATTGTTCGCAATATTATATTAAGTTAAATTAATGAATTATAGAATTGGTTATTGAAAATTAATTGTTGTTTAAACATTTACGGTGATTGATATGTCTAAAGGGTGCGATCGATAATTGATCGCAACATTATATTAAGTTAAAGTAATGAACTATTGAATTGGTTATTGAAAACTATTTGTTGATTAAACATTTATTGTGATTGATATGATGTCTAAAGGGTTCGATCAATAATTGATCGCAACATTATATTAAGTTAAAATAATGAATTATTGAATTGGTTATTGAAAACTAAATATTGTTTAAACATTAAAACTGATTGATATGTCTCAAGGGTGCGATTGACAATTGATCGCAACATTATATTAATTAAAGTATTGAATTATTGAATTGGTTATTGAAAACTAATTGTTGTTTAAACATTATTAGTGTTTGATATGTCTAAAGCTTGCGACCGACAATTGATCGCATAATTAGATTAATTTAAAGTAATGAATTATTGAATTGGTTATTGAAAACTAATTGTTATTTAAACATTTACAGTGATTGATATGTCTAAAGGGTGGGATCGAAAATTGATCGCAACATTATATTAGTTAAAGTAATGAGTTATTGATTTGGTTATTGAAAAATAATTGTTGTTTAAACTTTTACGGTGATTGATGTGTCTAAACGGTGCGATCGACAATTGATCGCAAAATTATACTAAGTTAAAGTAATGAGTTATTGATTTGGTTATTGAATACTAATTGTTGTTTAAACATTTACAGTGATTGATATGTCTAAAGGGTGCGATCGACAACTAATCGCAAAATTATATTAAGAGAAAGTAATGAATTATTAAATTGGTTATTGAAAACTAATTGTTGTTTAAACATTATCAGTGTTTTGTCTAAACGGTGCGATCGACAATTGATCGCAATATTTACTAAGTTAAAGTAATGATTTATTGAATTTGTTATTGAAAACTAATTATTGTTTAAATATTAACAGTGATTGATATGTCTCAACATGGCGATCGACAATTGATCGCAACATTAAATTAAGTTGAAGTAATGAATTATTGAATTGGTTATTGAAAACTAAATATTGTTTAAATATTTACAGTGATTGATATGTCTAAATGGTGCGATCGACAATTGATCGCAACATTATATTAAGTTAAAGTAATGAATTATTGAATTGGTTATTGAAAACTAATTGTTGTTTAAACATTAACGGTGATTGATATGTCTAAAGTGTGCGATCGACAATTGAACGCAACATTATATTAAGTTAAAGTAATGAACTACTGAATTGGTTATTGAAAACTATTAGTTATTTAAGCATTTATTGTGATTGATATGTCTAAAGTGTTCGATCGACAATTGATCGCAACATTATAATCAGTTAAAGTAATGAATTATTGAAATGGTTATTGAAAACTAATTGGTTTTTAAACAATAAAATTTATTGATATGTCTAAAGGGTGCGATTGACAATTGATCGCAACATTATATTTATTAAAGTAATGAATTATTGAATTGGTTATTAAAAATTAATTGTTGTTTAAACATTGCCAGTTTTTGATATGTCTAAAGCGTGCGCTCGACAATTGATTGCAACATTATATTAAGTTAAAGTAATGAATTATTGAATTGGTTAGTGAAAACTAATTGTTAGTTAAACATTTACAGTGATTGATATGTCTAAAGGGTGCGATCGACAATTGATCGCAACATTATGTTAAGTTAAAGTAATGAATTATTGATTTGGTTATTGAAAACTTATTGCTGTTTAAGCTTTTACGGTGATTGATATGTCTAAAGGGTGCGATCGACAAATGATCGCAACATTATATTAAGTGTAATTAATGAATTATAGAATTGGTTATTGAAAATTAATTGTTGTTTAAACATTTACGGTGATTGATATGTATAAAGTGTGCGATCAAAAATTGATCACAACATTATATTAAGTTAAAGTAATGAATTATTGAATTGGTTATTGAAAACTAGTTTTTGTTTAAACTTTTACAGTGATTGATATGTCTAAAGAGTGCTATAGAAAATTGATCGCAATATTATATTAAGTTAAAGTATTGAATTAATGAATTGCTTATGGAAAAATAATTGTTGCTTAAACTTTTTCGGTGATTGATATGTCTAAAGGGTGCGATCGACAATTGACAGCAACATTATATTAAGTTAAAGTAATGAGTTATTGAATTGGTTATTGAAAACTAATTGTTGTTTAAGCATTTACAGTGATTGATATGTCTAAAGGGTGCGATCGACAACTAATCGCAAAATTATATTAAGAGAAAGTAATGAATTATTGAATTGGTTTTTGAAAACTAATTGTTGTTTAAACATTATCAGTGTTATGTCTAAACGGTGCGATCGACAATTGATCGCTATATTTACTAAGATAAAGTAATGATTTATTGAATTGGTTATTGAAAACTAATTGTTGTTTAAATATTGACAGTGATTGATATGTCTAAACGGTGCGATCGACAATTGATCGCAATATTAAATTAAGTTGAAGTAATGAATTATTGAATTGGTTATTGAAAACTAATTATTGTTTAAATATTTACAGTGATTGATATGTCTAAATGGTGCGATCGACAATTGATCGCAACATTACATTAAGTTAAAGTAATGAATTATTGAATTGGTTATTGAAAACTAATTGTTGTTTAAACATTAACGGTGATTGATATGTCTAAAGTGTGCGATCGACAATTGAACGCAACATTATATTAAGTTAAAGTAATGAACTATTGAATTGGTTATTGAAAACTATTAGTTATTTAAGCATTTATTGTGATTGATATGTCTAAAGTGTTCGATCGACAATTGATCGCAACATTATAATCAGTTAAAGTAATGAATTATTGAAATGGTTATTGAAAACTAATTGGTTTTTAAACAATAAAATTTATTGATATGTCTAAAGGGTGCGATTGTAAATTGATCCAACATTATATTAATTAAAGTAATGAATTATTGAATTGGTTATTAAAAATTAACTGTTGTTTAAACATTGCCAGTTTTTGATATGTCTAAAGCGTGCGATCGACAATTGATTGCAACATTATATTAAGTTAAAGTAATGAATTATTGAATTGGTTAGTGAAAACTAATTGTTAGTTAAACATTTACAGTGATTGATATGTCTAAAGGGTGCGATCGACAATTGATCGCAACATTATGTTAAGTTAAAGTAATGAATTATTGATTTGGTTATTGAAAACTTATTGCTGTTTAAGCTTTTACGGTGATTGATATGTCTAAAGGGTGCGATCGACAAATTATCGCAACATTATATTAAGTGTAATTAATGAATTATAGAATTGGTTATTGAAAACTAGTTTTTGTTTAAACTTTTACAGTGATTGATATGTCTAAAGGGTGCGATAGAAAATTGATCGCAATATTATATTATGTTAAAGTATTGAATTAATGAATTGCTTATGGAAAAATAATTGTTGCTTAAACTTTTTCGGTGATTGATATGTCTAAAGGCTGCGATCGACAATTGATAGCAACATTATATTAAGTTAAAGTAATGAGTTATTGAATTGGTTATTGAAAACTATTTGTTGTTTAAACATATACAGTGATTGATATGTCTAATGGGTGCCATCGACAATTGATCGCAACATTATATTAAGTTAAAGTAATGAATTAATGAATTTGTTATTCAAAACTAATTGTTGTTTAAACTTTTTCGGTGATTGATATGTCTAAAGGGTGCGATCGGCAATTGATCGCAACTTTATATTAAGTTAAAGTAATGAATTATTGATTTGGTTATTGAAAACTAATTGTTGTTTAAACTTTTACGGTGATTGATATGTCTAAAGGGTGCGATCGACAATTGATCGCAATATTATATTAAGTTAAAGTAATTAATTATTGAATTTGTTATTGAAAACTAATTGTTGTTTAAACATTTATAGCGATTGATATGTCTATAGTGTGCGATCGACAATTGATAGCAATATTTATTAAGTTAAAGTAATGAATTATTGAATTGATTATTGAAAACTAATTGTTGTTTAAACATTTACAGTGATTGATATGACTAAAGGGTGCGATCGACAAATGATCGCAACATTATATTAAGTTAAAGTAATGAATTATTGAATAGGTTATTAAAAACTAATTGTTATTTAAACATTTACAGTGATTGATATGTCTAAAGGGTGCGATCGACAATTGATCACAACATTATATTATGTTAAAGTAATCAATTATTTAATTGGTTATTGAAAACTAATTGTTGTTTAAACATTTACAGTAATTGATATGTCTAAAGGGTGCGATCGACAATTGATCGCAACATTATATTAAGTTAAAGCAGTGAATTATTGAATTGGTTATTGATAACTAAATGTTGTTTAAACATTTATAGTGATTGATATGTCTAAAGGGTGCGATTGACAATTGATCGCAACATTATATTAAGTTAAAGTAGTGAATTATTGAATTGGTTATTGATAACTAATTTTTGTTTAAACATTTACAGTGATTGATATGTCTAAAGGATGCGATCGACAATTGATCGCAACAATATATTAAGTTAAAGGAGTGAATTATTGAATTGGTTATTGATAACTAATTTTTGTTTAAACATTTATAGTGATTGATATGTCTAAAGGGTAAGATCGACATTTGGTCCCAATATTATATTAAGTGAAAGTAATGAATTATTTAATTGTTTATTGAAAACTAATTGTTGTTTAAACATTATTAGTGATTGATATATCTAAAGGGTGCGATCGGCAATTGATAGCAACATTATATAAAGTTAAAGTAATGAATTATTAAATTGGTTATTGAAAACTAATAGTTGTTTAAACATTATCAGTGATTGATATGGATAAAGGGTGCGATCGACAATTGATCGCAACATTATATTAAGTTAAATTAATGAATTATTGAAATGGTTATTGAAAACTAATTGTTGTTTAAACATTTACAGTGACTGATATGTCTAAAGGGTGCGATCGACAATTGATCGCAACATTTATTAAGTTAAAGTTATGAATTAATGAATTGGTTATTGAAAACTAATTGTTGTTTAAACTTTTTCGGTGATTGATATGTCTAAAGGGTACGATCGACATTTGATCGCAACATTATATTAAGTTAAAGTAATGAATTATTGAATTGGTTATTGAAAACTAATTGTTGTCTAAATATTTACAGTGATTGATATGTCTAAAGGGTGCGATCGACAATTGATCGCAACATTATATTATGTTAAAGTAATGAATTATTGAATTTGTTATTGATATGTCTAAAGGGTAAGATCGACATTTGGTTCCAATATTATATTAAGTGAAAGTAATGAATTATTGATTTGGTTATTGAAAACAAATTGTTGTTTGAACATTATCAGTGATTGATATGTATAAAGGGTGCGATCGACAATTGATCGCAACATTATATAAAGTTAAAGTAATGAATTATTAAATTGGTTATTGAAAACTAATTGTTGTTTAAACATTATCAGTGATTTATATGACTAAAGGGTGCGATCGACAATTGATCGCAACATTATATTAAGTTAAACTAATGAATTATTGAAATGGTTATTGAAAACTAATTGTTGTTTAAACATTTACAGTGATGGATATGTTTAACTGGTGCGATCGATAATTGATTGCAACATTATACTGAGTTAAAGTAATGTATTATTTAATTGGTTATTGAAAACTAATTGTTGTTTAAACATTTACAGTGATTAATATGTCTAAAGGGTGCGATAGACAATTGATCGCAACATTATATTAAGTTAAAGTTTTGAATTATTGATTCAGTTATTGAAAACTAATTGTTGTTTAAACATTTACAGTGATTGATATGTCTTAAGGGTGGTATCGAAATTGATCGCAACATTTATTAAGTTAATGAATTATTGAGCTGGTTATTGAAAACTAATTGTTGTTTAAACATTTACAGTGATTGATATGTATAAAGGGTGCGATCTACAATATTGGTCGCTACATTATATTAAGTTAAAGAAATGAATTATTAAATTGGTTATTGAAAACTAATTGTGGCTTAAACATTTAGAGTGATTGATACTTCTAAAGGGTGCGATCAACAATTCATCGCAACATTATATTAAGTTAAAGTAGTGAATTATTGAATTGGTTATTGAACTAATTGTTGTTTAAACATTTACAGTGATTGATATGTCTAAATGGTGCGATCGACAATTGATTCCTATATTATATTAAGTTAAAGTAATGAATTATTGAATTGGTTATTCAAAACTAATTGTTGTTTAAACATTTACAGTGATTGATATGCCTAAAGGGTGCGATCGACAACAGATCGCAACATTATATTAAGATAAAAATATGAATTATTGAATTGGTTATTTAAAACTAACCGTTGTTTAAACATTTACAGTGATTGATATGTCTAAAGGGTGCAATCGACAACTGATCGCAATATTATATTAAAATAAAGTAATGAATTATTTAATTGGTTATTGAAACTAATTGTTTTTTAAACATTATCAGTGTTATGTCTAATGGGTGCGATTTACAATTGATCGCAATATTTATAAAGTTAAAGTAATGATTTATTGAATTGGTTATTGAAAACTAATTGTTGTTTAAATATTTACAGTGATTGATATGTCTAAACGGTGCGATCGACAATTGATCGCAACATTATATTAAGTTGAAGTAATGAATTATTGAATTGGTTATTGAAAACTAATTGTTGTTTAAATATTTACAGTGATTGATATGTCTAAAGGGTGCTATCAACAATTGATCGCAACATTATATTAAGTTAAAGTAATGAATTATTGAATTGGGTACTGAAACCTATTTGTTGTTTAAATATTTACAGTGATTGATATGTCGAAAGGGTGCGATCGACAATTTATCGCAACATTACATTAAGTTAAAGTAATGAATTATTGAATAGGTTATTGATAACTAAATGTTTTTTAAACATTAAAATTAATTGATATGTCTAAAGGGTGTGATCAACAATTGATTGCAACATTATATTAATTTAAGTAATGAATTATTGTATTGGTTATTGAAAACTAATTGTTGCTAAATTATTAACGGTGATTGATATATGTAAAGGGTGCGATCGACAATTGATCTCAACATTATGTTAAGTTAATGTAATGAATTAATGAATTTGTTATTCAAAACTAATTGTTGTTTAAACTTTTTTGGTGATTGATATGTCTAAAGGGTGCGATCGACAATTGATCGCAATATTTATTAAGTTAAAGTAATGATTTATTGAATTGGTTATTGAAAACTAATTGCTGTTTAAACATTTACAGTGATTGATATGTCTAAAGGGTGCGATCAACAATTGATCGCAACATTATATTAAGTTAAAGTAATGAAATTGAATTGCTTATTGAAAACTAATTGTTGTTTAAACATTTACAGTTATTGATATGTCTAAAGGGTGTGATCGACAATTGATCGCAACATTATATTAAGTTAAAGAAGTGAATAATTGAATTGGTTATTTATAACTAATTGTTGTTTAAACATTTATAGTGATTGATATGTCTAAAGGGTGTGATCGACATTTGGTCTCATTATTATATTAAGTTAAAATAATGAATTATTGAATTGGTTGTTGAAAACTAATTGCTGTTTAAACATTATCAGTGTTTGATATATCTAAAGGGTGCAATCGACAATTGATTGCAACATTATATAAAGTTAAAGTAATGAATTATTAAATTGGTTATTGAAAACTAATTGTTGTTTAAGCATTATCAGTGATTGATATGACTAAAGGGTGTGATCGACAATTGATCGCAACATTATATTAAGTTAATGTAATGAATTATTGAAATAGTTACTGAAAACTAATTATTGTTTAAACATTTACAGTTATTGATATGTCTAAAGGGTGCGATCGATAATTGATCGCATTTATTAAGTTACAGTAATGAATTATTGAATTGGATATTGAAAACTAATTGTTGTTTAAACATTACCAGTGATGGATATGTTTAAATGGTGCGATCGACAATTGATGGCAACCTTATATTAAGTTAAAGTAATGAATTATTTAATTGGTTATTGAAAACTAATTGTTGTTTAAGGATTTATAGTGATTAATATGTCTAAAGGGTGCAATCGACAATTGATTCCAACATTATTTTAAGTGAAAGTATTGAATTATTGAATCAGTTATTGAAAACTAATTGTTGTTTAAACATAAGCAGTGGTTGAAATGTCTAAAGGCTGTGATCGACTATTAATCGCAACATTATATTAAGTTAAAGTAATGAATTATTGAATACTATATTGAAAAGTAATTGTTGTTTAAACATTATAAGTGATGGATATGTTTAAATGGTGCGATCGACAATTGATCGCAACATTATATTAAGTTAAAGTAATGAATTATTGAATTGGTTTCAAAAGAGTAGTTGTTGTTTAATCATTTTCTGTGATTGATATGTCAAAAGGGTGCGATCGACAATTGATCGAAACATTATACTATGTTAAAGTAATGAATTATTGAATCGGTTATTGAAAACTAATTATTGTTTAAACATTTATTTTTATTGATATGTCTAAATGGTGCGATCGATAATCGATCGCAACATTATATTAAGTTAAAGTAATGAATTATTTAATTGATTATTTAAGATTTGTTGTTGTCAACACATTTACAGTGATTGATGTGTCTAAAGGGTGCGATCGACAATTGATCGCAACATCATATTAAGTTAAATAAATAAATTATTGAATTGGTTATTGAAGATTAGTTGTTGTTTAAACATTTACAGTGATGGAAATGTCTAAAGGGTAAGATCGACAATTAATCGCAACATCATATTAAGTTAAAGAAATGAATTATTTAATTTGTTATTGAAAACTAATTATTCTTTAGACATTTACAGTTAGTGATATGTCTAAAGGGTGCGATCGACAATTGATCGCAACATTATATTAAGTTAATGTAATGAATTATTGAATTGCTTATTGAAAACTAATTGTTGTTTAAACATTTACGGTGATTGATATGACTAAAGGGTGCGATCGACAATTGATCGCAAAATTTATTAAGTTAAAGTAATGAATTATTTAATTTGTTATTGAAAACTAATTATTCTTTAGACATTTACAGTTAGTGATATGTCTAAAGGGTGCGATCAACAATTGATCGCAACATTATATTAAGTTAAAGTAGTGAATTATTGAATTGGTTATTGATAACTAATTGTTGTTTAAACATTTACAGTGATTGATATGTCTAAATGGTGCGATCGACAATTGATTCCTATATTATATTAAGTTAAAGTAATGAATTATTGAATTGGTTATTTAAATTTAATTGTTGTTTAAACATTTACAGTGATTGATATGTCTAAAGGGTGCGATCGACAACAGATCGCAACATTATATTAAGATAAAAATATGAATTATTGAATTGGTTATTTAAAACTAACCGTTGTTTAAACATTTACAGTGATTGATATGTCTAAAGGGTGCAATCGACAACTGATCGCAACATTATATTAATATAAAGTAATGAATTATTTAATTGGTTATTGAAACTAATTGTTTTTTAAACATTATCAGTGTTATGTCTAATGGGTGCGATTGACAATTGATCGCAATATTTATAAAGTTAAAGTAATGATTTATTGAATTGGTTATTGAAAACTAATTGTTGTTTAAATATTTACAGTGATTGATATGTCTAAACGGTGCGATCGACAATTGACCGCAACATTTATTAAGTTGAAGTAATGAATTATTGAATTGGTTATTGAAAACTAATTGTTGTTTAAATATTTACAGTGATTGATATGTCTAAAGGGTGCTATCAACAATTGATCGCAACATTATATTAAGTTAAAGTAATGAATTATTGAATTGGGTACTGAAACCTATTTGTTTTTTAAATATTTACAGTGATTGATATGTCGAAAGGGTGCGATCGACAATTTATCGCAACATTACATTAAGTTAAAGTAAATTATTGAATTGGTTATTGATAACTAAATGTTTTTTAAACATTAAAATTGATTGATATGTTTAAAGGGTGTGATCAACAATTGATCGCAACATTATATTAATTTAAGTAATGAATTATTGTATTGGTTATTGAAAACTAATTGTTGCTAAATTATTAACGGTGATTGATATATGTAAAGGGTGCGATCGACAATTGATCTCAACATTATGTTAAGTTAAAGTAATGAATTAATGAATTTGTTATTCAAAACTAATTGTTGTTTAAACTTTTTTGGTGATTGATATGTCTAAAGGGTGCGATCGACAATTGATCGCAATATTTATTAAGTTAAAGTAATGATTTATTGAATTCGTTATTGAAAACTAATTGCTGTTTAAACATATACAGTGATAGATATGTCTAAAGGGTGCGATCAACAATTGATCGCAACATTATATTAAGTTAAAGTAATGAAATTGAATTGGTTATTGAAAACTAATTGTTGTTTAAACATTTACAGTTATTGATATGTCTAAAGGGTGTGATCGACAATTGATCGCAACATTATATTAAGTTAAAGTAATGAATAATTGAATTGCTTATTGAAAACGAATTGTTGTTTAAACATTTACAGTGATTGATATGTTAAAGGATGCGATCGACAATTGATCGCAACATTATATTAAGTTAAAGTAATGAATTATTGAATTGGTTATTGAAAGCTAATCGTTGTTTAAACATTTACAGTGTTTGATATGTCTAAAGGGTGCAATCGACAATTGATTGCAACATTATATAAAGTTAAAGTAATGAATTATTAAATTGGTTATTGAAAACTAATTGTTGTTTAAGCAATATCAGTGATTGATATGACTAAAGGGTGCGATCGACAATTAATCGCAACATTATATTAAGTTAATGTAATGAATTATTGAAATAGTTACTGAAAACTTATTATTGTTTAAACATTTACAGTTATTGATATGTCTAAAGGGTGCGATCGATAATTGATCGCAACATTTATTAAGTTACAGTAATGAATTATTGAATTGGATATTGAAAACTAATTGTTGTTTAAACATTACCAGTGATGGATATGTTTAAATGAAGCGATCGACAATTGATGGCAACCTTATATTAAGTTAAAGTAATGAATTATTTAATTGGTTATTGAAAACTAATTGTTGTTTAAGGATTTATAGTGATTAATATGTCTAAAGCGTGCAATCGACATTTGATTCCAACATTATATTAAGTGAAAGTATTGAATTATTGAATCATGTATTGAAAACTAATTGCTGTTTAAACATAAGCAGTGGTTGAAATGTCTAAAGGCTGTGATCGACTATTAATCGCAACATTATATTAAGTTAAAGTAATGAATTATTGAATACTATATTGAAAAGTAATTGTTGTTTAAACATTATAAGTGATGGATATGTTTAAATGGTGCGATCGACAATTGATCGCAACATTATATTAAGTTAAAGTAATGAATTATTGAATTGGTTTCTGAAGAGTAGTTGTTGTTTAATCATTTTCAGTGATTGATATGTCAAAAGGGTGCGATCGACTATTGATCGAAACATTATACTATGTTAAAGTAATGAATTATTGAATTGGTTATTGAAAACTAATTATTGTTTAAACATTTATTATGATTGATATGTCTAAATGGTGTGATCGATAATCGATGGCAACATTATATTAAGTTAAAGTAATGAATTATTTAATTTATTACTGAAGATTTGTTGTTGTCAACACATTTACAGTGATTGATGTGTCTAAAGGGTGCGATCGACAATTGATCGCAACATCATATTAAGTTAAATAAATAAATTATTGAATTGGTTGTTGAAGATTAGTTGTTGGTTAAGTATTTACAGTGATGGAAATGTCTAAAGGGTGCGATCGACAATTAATCGCAACATCATATTAAGTTAAAGTAATGAATTATTTAATTTGTTATTGAAAACTAATTATTCTTTAGACATTTACAGTTAGTGATATGTCTAAAGGGTGCGATCGACAATTGATCGCAACATTATATTAAGTTAAAGTAATGAATTATTGAATTGCTTATTGAAAACTAATTGTTGTTTAAACATTTACGGTGATTGATATGTCTAAAGGGTGCGATCGACAATTGATCGCAAAATTTATTAAGTTAAAGTAATGAATTGGTTATTGAATACTAATTGTTGTTAAAACATTTACAGTGATTGATATGTCTAAAGGGTGCAATCGACAATTGATCGCAACATTATATTAAGTTCAAGTAATGAATTATTGAATTGGTTATTGAAAACTAATTGTTGTTTAAACATTTACAGTGATTGATATGTCTAAAGGGTGCGATCGACAATTGATCGCAACTTTATATTAAGTTAAAGCAATTAATTATTGAATTGGTTATTGAAAACAAATTGTTGTTAAAACATTTACATTGATTGATATGTCTATAGGCTGCAATCGAAAATGATCGCAACATCATATTAAGTTAAAGTAATAAATTATTTTATTGGTTATTGAAAACTAATTATTGTTTGGACATTTACAGTTATTGATATGTCTAAAGGGTGCGATCAACAATTGATCGCAACATTATATTAAGTTAAAGTAATGAATAATTGAATTGCTTATTGAAAACGAATTGTTGTTTAAACATTTACAGTGATTGATATGTCTAAAGGGTGCGATCGACAATTGATCGCAACATTATATTAAGTTAAAGTAATGAATTATTGAATTGGTTATTGAAAGCTAATCGTTGTTTAAACATTTGCAGTGATTGATATGTCTAAAGGGTGCGATCGACAATTGATCGCAACATTATATTAAGTTAAAGTAATGAATTATTGAATTGGTTATTGAAAACTAATTGTTGTTTAAACATTTTGCAATGATTGATATGTCTAAAGGGTGCGATCGACAATTGATCACAACATTATATTATGTTAAAGCAATGAATTATTGAATTGGTTATTGAAAATTAATTGCTGTTAAAACATTTACAGTGATTGATATGTCTTAAGGCTGCAGTGGATAATTGATTGCAACATTATATTAAGTTAAAGAAATGAATTATTGAATTGGTTATTGAAAACAAATTGTTGTTAAAACATTTACAATAATTGATATGTTTAAAGGCTGCGATCGAAAATTGATCGCAACATTATATTAAGTTAAAATAATTAATTATTAAATTGGTTATTGAAAACTAATTGTTGTTTAAACATTTACAGTGATTGATATGTCTAAAGGGTGCGATCGACAATTGATCGCAACATTATATTATATTAAAGCAATGAATTATTGAATAGGTTATCGAAAACTAATTGCTGTTAAAACATTTACAGTGATTGATATGTCTAAAGGCTGCATTCGAAAATTGATCGCAACATTATATTAAGTTAAAGTAATGAACTTTTGAATTAGTTATTAAAAACTAATTGTTGTTTATACATTTATTGTGATTGATATGCCTAAATGGTGCGATCGACAATTGATCGCAACATTATACTAAGTTAAAGTAATGAATTATTGAATTGGTTATTGAAAACTAATTGTTGTTTAAACATTTACAGTGATTGATATGTCTAAAGGATGCGATCGACAATTGATCGCCACATTATATTAAGTTAAAGCAATGAATTATTGAATTGGTTATTGAATATTTGTTGTTGTCTACATATTTACAGTGATTGATATGTCTAATGGAAGCGATGGACAATGGATCGCAACATTACATTAAGTCAATTTAATGAATTATTGAATTGGTTATTGAAGATTAGTTGTTGTTTTAACATTTACAGTGATGGATAAGCCTGAAGGGTGTAATCGACAATTTATCGCAACATCATATTAAGTTAAATTAATAAATTATCGAATTGGTTATTGAAGATTAGTTGTTGTTTGAACATTAACAGTGATGGATATGTCTAAAGGGTGCGATCGACATTTTATCACAACATCATATTAAGTTAAAGTAATGAATTATTTAATTGGTTATTGAAAACTAATTATTGTTTAGACATTTACAGTGATTGATATGTCTAAAGGGTGCGATCGACAATTGATCGCAACATTATATTAGTACTGAATTATTGAATTGGTTATTGAAAACTAATTGTTGTTTAAATATTTACAGTAATTGATATGTCTAAAGGGTGCGATCGATAATGGATCGCACTATTGTATTAAGTTTAAGTAATGAATTATTCAATTGGTTATTGAAAACAAATTGTTGTCTTTACATTTATTGTGATTGATATGTCTAAATGGTGCGATCGACAATTGATCGCAACATTATATTAAGTTAAAGTAATGAATTATTTAATTGATTATTGAAGATTTGTTATTGTCTACACAATTACAGTGATTCATGTGTCTAAAGGGTGCGATCGACAATTGATCGTAACATCATATTAAGTTAAAGTAATAAATTATTGAATTGGTTATTGAAGATTAGTTGTTGTTTAAACATTTACAGTGATGGAAATGTCTAAAGGGTGCGATCGACAATTGATCGCAACATCATATTAAGTTAAAGTAATGAATTATTTAATTGGTTATTGAAACTTAATTATTCTTTAGACATTTACAATTATTGATATGTCTAAAGGGTGCGATCGACAATTGATCGCAACATTATATTAAGTTAAAGTAATGAATTATTGAATTGCTTATTGAAAACTAATTGTTATTTAAACATTTACGGTGATTGATATGTCTAAAGGGTGCGATCGATAATGGATCGCACTATTGTATTAAGTTTAAGTAATGAATTATTCAATTGGTTATTGAAAACAAATTGTTGTCTTTACATTTATTGTGATTGATATGCCTAAATGGTGCGATCGACAATTGATCGCAACATTATATTAAGTTAAAGTAATGAATTATTTAATTGATTATTGAAGATTTGTTATTGTCTACACAATTACAGTGATTCATGTGTCTAAAGGGTGCGATCGACAATTGATCGTAACATCATATTAAGTTAAAGTAATAAATTATTGAATTGGTTATTGAAGATTAGTTGTTGTTTAAACATTTACAGTGATGGAAATGTCTAAAGGGTGCGATCGACAATTGATCGCAACATCATATTAAGTTAAAGTAATGAATTATTTAATTGGTTATTGAAACTTAATTATTCTTTAGACATTTACAATTATTGATATGTCTAAAGGGTGCGATCGACAATTGATCGCAACATTATATTAAGTTAAAGTAATGAATTATTGAATTGCTTATTGAAAACTAATTGTTATTTAAACATTTACGGTGATTGATATGTCTAAAGGGTGCGATCGATAATGGATCGCACTATTGTATTAAGTTTAAGTAATGAATTATTCAATTGGTTATTGAAAACAAATTGTTGTCTTTACATTTATTGTGATTGATATGCCTAAATGGTGCGATCGACAATTGATCGCAACATTATATTAAGTTAAAGTAATGAATTATTTAATTGATTATTGAAGATTTGTTATTGTCTACACAATTACAGTGATTCATGTGTCTAAAGGGTGCGATCGACAATTGATCGTAACATCATATTAAGTTAAAGTAATAAATTATTGAATTGGTTATTGAAGATTAGTTGTTGTTTAAACATTTACAGTGATGGAAATGTCTAAAGGGTGCGATCGACAATTGATCGCAACATCATATTAAGTTAAAGTAATGAATTATTTAATTGGTTATTGAAACTTAATTATTCTTTAGACATTTACAATTATTGATATGTCTAAAGGGTGCGATCGACAATTGATCGCAACATTATATTAAGTTAAAGTAATGAATTATTGAATTGCTTATTGAAAACTAATTATTATTTAAACATTTACAGTGATTGATATGTCTAAAGGGTGCGATCGACAATTGATCGCAAAATTTATTAAGTTAAGGTAATGAATTATTGAATTGGTTATTGAAAACTAATTGTTGTTAAAACATTTACAGTGATTGATATGACTAAAGGGTGCGATCGACATTTGATCGCAACATTATATTAAGTTAAAGTAATGAATTATTGATTGGTTATTGAAAACTAATTGTTGTTTAAACATTTACAGTGATTGATCTATCTAAAGGGTGCGATCGACAATTGATCGCAACATTATATTAAGTTAAAGCAATGAATTATTGAATCGGTTATTGAAAACAAATTGTTTAAAAAACATTTATAGTGATTGATATTTCTATAGGCTGCGATCGAAAATGATCGCAACATCATATTAAGTTAAAGTTATGAATTATTTTATTGGTTATTGAAAACTAGTTATTGTTTAGACATTTACAGTTATTGATATGTCTAAAGGGTGCGATCGACAATTGATCGCAACATTATATTAAGTTAAAGTAATGAATTATTGAATGGCTTATTGAAAACTAATTGTTGTTTAAACATTTACGGTGATTGATATGTCCAAAGGGTGAGATCGACAATTGATCGCAAAATTTATTAAGTTAAAGTAATTAATTATTGAATTGGTAATTGAAAACTAATCGTTGTTTAAAAATTTAGAGTGATTGATATGTCTAAAGGGTGCGATAGACAATTGATCGCAACATTATATTAAGTTAAAGTAATGAATTATTGAATTGGTTATTGAAAACTAATTGTTGTTTAAACATTTATAGTGATTGATATGTCTAAAGGGTGAGATCGACAATTGATCGCAACATTATATTAAGTTAAAGCAATGAATTATTGAAATGGTTATTGAAAACAAATTGTTGTTAAAACATTTACAGTGATTGATATGTCTAAAGGCTGCGATCCAAAATTGATCGCAACATTATATTAGATTAAAGTAATGAATTATTGAATTGGTTATTGAAAACTAATTGCTTTTTAATCATTTTGCAATGATTGATATATCTAAAGGGTGCGATCGATAATTGATCACAACATTATATTTTGTTAAAGCAATGAATTATTGAATTTGTTATTGAAAACTAATTGCTGCTAAAACCTTTACAGTGATTGATATGTCTAAAGGCTGCAATTGACAATTGATCGCAACATTATATTAAGTTAAAGTAATGAATTATTGAATTTGTTATTGAAAAGTAATTGTTGTTTAAACATTTATAGTGATTGATATGTCTATAGGATGCGATCGACAATTGATTGCAACATTATATTAAGTTAAAGCAATGAATTATTGAATTTGTTATTGAAAACAAATTGTTGTTAAAACATTTACAGTGATTGATATGTCTAAAGGCTGCAATCGAAAATTGATCGCCACATAATATTAAGTTAAAGTAATTAATTATTGAATTGGTTATTGAAAACTAATTGTTGTTTAAACATTTACAGCGATTGATATGTCTAAAGGGTGCGATCGACAATTGATCGCAACATTATATTATATTAAAGCAATGAATTATTGAATTGGATATTGAAACCTAATTGCTGTTAAAATATTTACAATGATTGATATGTCTAAAGGCTGGAGTCGACAATTGATCGCAACATTATATTAAGTTAAAGTATTGAATTGTTGAATTAGTTATTGAAAACTAAGTGTTGTTTAAACATTTATTGTGATTGATATGCCTAAATGGTGCGATCGACAATTGATCGCAACATTATATTAAGTTAAAGTAATGAATTATTGAATTGTTTATTGAAAACTAGTTGTTTTTTTTAACATTTACAGTGATTTATATGTCTAAAGGATGCGATCGACAATTGATCGCAACATTATATTAAGTTAAAGCAATGAATTGTGGAATTGGTTATTGAAAACAAATTGTTGATTAAACATTTACAGTGATTGATATGTCTAAAGGCTGCGATCGAAAATTGATCGCAACATTATATTAAGTTAAAGTAATGAAATATTGAATTTATTATTGACAACTAATTGTTGTTTAAACATTTACAGTGATTGATATGTCTAAAGGGTGCGATCGACAATTGATCGCAATATTATTATGTTTAAGTAATGAATTATTGAATTGGTTATTGAAAACTAATTGTTGTTTAAACATTTACAGTGATTGATATGTCTAAAGGGTGCAATCGACAATTGATCGTAACATTATATTAAGTTAAAGTAATGAATTATTGAATCAGATATTGAAAACTAACTGTTGTTTAGACATTTACAGTGATTGATATGTCAAAAGGGTGCGATCAACAATTGATCGCAATATTATATTAAGTTAAAGTAATGAATTATTGAATCTGTTATTGAAAACTAATTGTTGTTTAGACATTATCAGTGATTGATATGTCTAAAGGGTGCGATCGACAATTGATCGCAACCTTATGTAAAGTTAAAGTAATGAATTATTTAATTGGTTATTTAAGAATTGTTGTTGTCTACACATTTACAGTGATTGATGTGTCTATAGGGTGCGATCGACAATTGATAGCAACATCATATTAAGTTAAAGTAATAAATTGTTTATTTGGTTACTGAAGATTAGTTGTTGTTTAAATATTTAAAGTGATGCATATGTATAAAGGGTGCGATCAACAATTGATCGCAGCATCATATTAAGTTAAAGTAATGAATTATTGAATTGGTTATTGAAAACTAATTGTTGTTTAAACATTTTGCAATGATTGATATGTCTAAAGGGTGCGATCGACAATTGATCACAACATTATATTATGTTAAAGAAATGAATTATTGAATTGGTTATTGAAAATTAATTGCTGTTAAAACATTTACAGTGATTGATATGTCTAAAGGCTGCGATCGAAAATTGATCGCAACATTATATTAGATTAAAGTAATGAATTATTGAATTGGTTATTGAAAACTAATTGCTTTTTAATCATTTTGCAATGATTGATATATCTAAAGGGTGCGATCGATAATTGATCACAACATTATATTTTGTTAAAGCAATGAATTATTGAATTTGTTATTGAAAACTAATGGCTGCTAAAACCTTTATAGTGATTGATATGTCTAAAGGCTGCAATCGACAATTGATCGCAACATTATATTAAGTTAAAATAATGAATTATTGAATTAGTTATCGAAAACTAATTGTTGTTTAAACATTTATTGTGATTTATATGCCTAAATGGTGCGATCGACAATTGATCGCAACTTTATATTAAGTTAAAGTAATGAATTATTAAATTTGTTATTGAAAAGTAATTGTTGTTTAAACATTTATAGTGATTGATATGTCTATAGGATGCGATCGACAATTGATTGCAACATTATATTAAGTTAAAGCAATGAATTATTGAATTTGTTATTGAAAACAAATTGTTGTTAAAACATTT
Source organism: Cardiospermum halicacabum (assembly GCA_031304145.1). Classification (NCBI taxonomy): domain Eukaryota; kingdom Viridiplantae; phylum Streptophyta; class Magnoliopsida; order Sapindales; family Sapindaceae; genus Cardiospermum; species Cardiospermum halicacabum. Next base: position 14,971,116 of record CM062391.1, on the reverse strand, counting down.
ACAGTGATTGATATGTCTAAAGGCTGCAATCGAAAATTGATCGCCACATAATATTACGTTAAAGTAATTAATTATTGAATTGGTTATTGAAAAGTAGTTGTTGTTTAAACATTTACAGCGATTGATATGTCTAAAGGGTGCGATCGACAATTGATCGCAACATTATATTATATTAAAGCAATGAATTATTGAATTGGATATTGAAACCTAATTGCTGTTAAAACATTTATAGTGATTGATATGTCTAAAGGCTGGAGTCGTCAATTGATCGCAACATTATATTAAGTTAAAGTATTGTATTGTTGAATTAGTTATTGAAAACTAAGTGTTGTTTAAACATTTCTTGTGATTGATATGCCTAAATGGTGCGATCGACAATTGATCGCAACATTATATTAAGTTAAAAGAATGAATTATTGAATTGGTTATTGAAAACTAGTTTTTGTTTTTAACATTTACAGTGATTTATATGTCTAAAGGATGCGATCGACAATTGATCGCAACATTATATTAAGTTAAAGCAATGAATTGTGGAATTGGTTATTGAAAACAAATTGTTGATTAAACATTTACAGTGATTGATATGTCTAAAGGCTGCGATCGAAAATTGATCGCAACATTATATTAAGTTAAAGTAATGAATTATTGAATTTATTATTGACAACTAATTGTTGTTTAAACATTTACAGTGATTGATATGTCTAAAGGGTGCGATCGACAATTGATCGCAATATTATATTATGTTTAAGTAATGAATTATTGAATTGGTTATTGAAAACTAATTGTTGTTTAAACATTTACAGTGATTGATATGTCTAAAGGGTGCAATCGACAATTGTTCGTAACATTATATTAAGTTAAAGTAATGAATTATTGAATCAGATATTGAAAACTAACTGTTGTTTAGACATTTACAGTGATTGATATGTCAAAAGGGTGCGATCGACAATTGATCGCAATATTATATTAAGTTAAAGTAGTGAATTATTGAATCGGTTATTGAAAACTAATTGTTGTTTAGACATTATCAGTGATTGATATGTCTAAAGGGTGCGATCGACAATTGATCGCAACCTTATGTAAAGTTAAAGTAATGAATTATTTAATTGGTTATTGAAGAATTGTTGTTGTCTACACATTTACTGTGATTGATGTGTCTATAGGGTGCGATCGACATTTGATAGCAACATCATATTAAGTTAAAGTAATAAATTGTTTAATTGGTTACTGAAGATTAGTTGTTGTTTAAATATTTACAGTGATGCATATGTATAAAGGGTGCGATCAACAATTGATCGCAACATCATATTAAGTTAAAGTAATGAATTATTTAATTGGTTATTGTTTAGACATTTACAGTAATTCATATATCTAAAGGGTGCGATCGACAATTGATCGCAACATTATATTAAGTTAAAGTAATGAATTTTTGAATTAGTTATTGAAAACTAATTGTTGTTAAAACATTTACAGTGATTGATATGTCAAAAGGATGCGATCGACAATTGATTGCAACATTATATTAAGTTAAAGTAATGAAATATTGAATTGGTTATTGAAAACTAATTGTTGTTTAAACATTTACAATGATTGATATGTCAAAAGGGTGCGATCGAGAATTTATCGCAACATTGTATTAAGTTTAAGTAATGAATTATTGAATTGGTTATTGAAAACTAATTTTTGTTTAAACATTATCAGTGATTGATATGTCTAAAGGGTGCAGTCGACAATTGATCGCAACATTATATTACGTTAATGTAATGAATTATTGAATTGGTTATTGAAGATTAGTTTTTGTTTAAACATTAACAGTGATTGATATGTCTATAGAGTGCGATCGACAATTGATCGCAACATTATATTAAGTAAAAGTAATGTAGAATTTGTTATTGAAAACTTATTGTTGTTTAAACATTATCAGTGATTCATATTTTCAAGGGTGCGATCGACAATTGATCGCAACATTATATTAAGTTAAAGTAATGAATTATTGAATTTGTTATTGAAAACTAAATGTTGTTTAAACATTTATAGTCATTGATATGTCTCAAGGGTGCGATCTACAAATTAATCGCAATATTATATTAAGTTAAAGTAATGTATTATTGAATTGGTTATTGAAATCTAATTGTTGTTTAAACATTATCAGTGATTCTTATGTCTAAAGGGTACTCGACAATTGATCGCAACATTATATAAAGTTAAATAAATGAAATATTAATTTGATTATTGAAAACTAATTGTTGTTTAAACATTATCAGTGATTGATATGTCTAAAGGGTGCGATCGATAACTGATCGCAATATTATATTAATTTAAAGTAATGAATTATAGAATTGGTTATTGAAAACTAATTGTGGTTCAAACATTATTAGTGATTGATATTTTCAAAGGGTACGATCGACAATTGATCGCAACATTACATTAAGTTAAAGTAATGTATTATTGAATTGGTTACTGAAAACTAATTGTTGTTTAAACATTATCAGTGATTGATATGTCTAAAGGGTGCGATCGACAATTGATCGCAAGATTATATTAAGTTAAAGTAATGAATTATTGAAGTGGTTATTGAAAACTAATTTTTGTTTAAACATTTACAATAATTAATATATTTAAAGGGTGCGATCGATAATTGATCGCGTCATTATATTAAGTTAAAGTAATGAATTATTTTATTGGTTATTGAAAACTAATTGTATTTTAGACATTTACAGTGATTGATATGTCTAAAGGGTGCGATCGACAATCGATCGCAACATAATATTAAGTTATAGTAATGAATTATTGAATTGGTTATTGAAAACTAATTGCTGTTTATACATTTACAGTGATTGATTTGTCTAAAGGGTGCGATCGACAATTGATCGCAACATTATATTAAGTTAAAGTAAAGAATTATTTATTTGGTTATTGAAGATTTGTTATTGTCTATGTCTAAAGGGTGCGATCGACAATTGATCGAAATTAATATTAAGTTAATGTAATGAATTATTGAATTGGTTATTGAAAACTAATTGTCGTTTAAACATTTATAGTGATTGATATGTCTAAAGGGTTCGATCGAAAAATTGATTGCAACATTATAATACATTAATGTAATGAATTGTTGAATTGGTTATTGAAACTAATTGTTGTTTAAACATTATCTGTGATTGATATATCTAAAGGGTGTGATCGACAATTGATAGCGACATTATATTAAGTTAAAGTAATGAATTATTTAATTGGTTATCGAAAACTAATTGTTGTTGAAACATTATCAGTTATTAATATGTCTAAAGGCTTCGATCGACAATTGATTGCAACATTATATAAAGTTGAACTAATGCATTATTGAATTATTTATTGAAAACTACTTGTTGTTCAAACCTTATCAGTGATTGATATGTCTAAAGGGTGCGATCGACAATTGATCGCAAAATTATATTAAGTTAAGGTAATGAATTATTGAATTGGTTATTGAAAACTGATTGCTGTTTAAACATTTACTGTGGTTGATATGTCTAAAGGGTGCGATCGACAATTTATCGCAGCATTATATTAAGTTAATGCAATGAATTATTTATTTGGTTATTGAAAACTAATTGTTGTTTAAATATTATCAGTGATTGATATGTCTAAAGGGTGCAATCGACAATTGATCGCAACATTATATTAAGTTAAAGTAATAAATTATTGAATTGGTTATTTAAAACTAATTGGTTTTTAAACATTTACGGTGATTGATACATCAAAATGGTGCAATCGATAATTGATCGCGATCTTATATTAAGTTAAAGTAATGAATTATTTTATTGGTTATTGAAAACTAATTGTTGTTTAGACATTTACAGTGATTGATATGTCTAAAGGGTGCGATCGACAATTGATCGCAACATTATATTAAATTAAAGTAATGAATTATTGAATTGGTTATTGAAAACTTATGGTTGTTTAAATATTTCCAATGGTTGATATGTCCAAATGGTGCGATTGACAATTGATCGCAACATAATATTAAATTAAAGTAATGAATTATTGAATTGGTTATTGAAAACTAATTGTTGTTTACATATACAATGATTGATATGTCTAACGGGTGCGATCGACAATTGATCGCAATATTATATTACGTTAATGTAATGAATTATTGAATTGGTTATTGAAAACTTATCGTTGTTTAAACATTTACAGTGATTTAAATGTCTAAAGGGTGCGATCGACAATTGATCACAACATTATATTAAGTTATAGTAATGAATTATGGAATTGGTTATTGAAAACTAATTGTTGTTTAAACATTTACAGTAATTGATATGTTTAAAGGGTGCGATCGACAATTGATCGCAACATTTTATTAAGTTAAAGTAATGAATAATTTAGGTTGTTATGGAAGATTTGTTGTTTTCTAACTATTTATAGTGATTGATATGTCTAAAGTGTGCGATCGACAATTGATCGCAACATTATATTAAGTTAAAGTAATGAAATATTGAATTGGTTATTGAAGATTAGTTGTTGTTTAAACATATACATTGATGGATATGTCTAAAGGGTGCGACCGACAATTGATCGCAATATCATATTAAGTTAAAGTAATGAATTATTGAATTTGTTATTGAAGATTAGCAGTTGTTTAATCATTTTCAGTGATTGATATATCTAAAGGGTGCGATCGACAATTAATCGCAATATTACATTAAGTCAAAGTAATGAATTAATGAATTGGTTATTGAAAACTAATTGTTGTTTTAACATTTATAGTGATTGATATGTCAAAAGGGTGCGATCGACAATTGACTGCAACATTATATAAAGTTAACGTAATGAATTATTTAATTTGTTATCTAAAACTTATTGTTGTTTCAACATTTATAATGATTGATATGTCTTAAAGTTGCGATCGACAATTGATCGCACCCTTATATTTAGTTAAAGTAATGAATTATTGAATTGGTTATTGAAAACTAATTGTTGGTTTAACATTACTGGTGATTGATATGTCTAAAGGGTGCGATCGACAATTGATCGTAACATTATATAAAGTTAAAGCAATGAATTATTTAATTGGTTGTTGAAAACTAAGTGTTGTTAAAACATTATCAGTGATTGATATGTCTAAAGGGTGCGATCGAGAATTGATCGCAATATTATATTAAATTAACGTAATGAAATATTTAAAAGGTTATTGAAGATTTGTTGTTGTCTATGTCTAAAGGGTGTGATCGACAACTGATTGCAACATTATATTAACTTAAAGTAATGAATTATTGAATTAGTTAGTGAAAACTAATTGTTCTTTAAACATTTACAGGGATTGATATGTCAAAAGGGTGCGATCGACAATTGATCGCAACATTATATAAAGTTATAGTAATGAATTATTGAATTAGTTATTGAAAACTAATTGTTGTTTAAACATTTACAGTAATTGATATATTTAAATGCTACGATCGACTATTGATCGCAACATTATATTAAGTTTAACTAATGAATTATTGAATTTGTTATTGAAAACTAAATGTTGTTTAAACATTTACAGAGTGATTGATATGTTTAAAGGGTGCGATCGGCAATTGATCGCAAGATTATATTAACTTTAAGTAATGAATTATTGAATTAGTTATTGAAAACTTATTATTGTTTAAATATTTACAGTGATTGATATGTCTAAAGGGTGCGATCGACAATGAATCGCAACATTATATAATGTGAAAGTAATGAATTTTTTAATTGGTTATTGAAAACTAATTGTTGTTTAAACATTATCTGTGATTGATGTCTAAAGGGTGCGATCGACAATTGATAGCAACATTATATTAAATTAAAGTAATGAATTATTCAATTGGTTATTGAAGATTTGTTGTTGTCTAAGTCTAAAGGGTGTGATCGACAATTGATCGCAAAATTATATTAAAATAAAGTAATGAATTTCTGAATTTGTTATTGAAAACTAATTGTTATTTAAACGATTTAAGTGATTGATATGTCTAAAGGGTGCGAACTACAATAGATCGCAACATTATATTAAGTTAAAGTAATGAATTATTGAATTTGTTATTGAAAACTAATTATCTTTTAAACATTTACAGTGATTAATATGCCCAAAGGGTGCGATCGACAATTGATCGCACCATTATATTAATTTAAAGTAATGAGTTATTGAATTTGTTATTGAAAACTAGTTGTTGTTTAAACATTATCAGTGATTTATATGTCTAAAGGGTGCGATCGACAATTGATCGCAACATTATATAAAGTTAAAGTAATGAATTGTTAATTGGGTTATTGAAAACTAATTGTTGATCAAACATTTACAGTGATTGATATGTCAAAATGGTGCTATCGACAATTGATCGCAACATTATATTTAGTTATAGTAATGAATTATTTAATTGGTTATTGAAAACTAATTGTTGTTTAAACATTATTAGTGATTGATATGTCTAAAGGGTGCGATGGGCAATTGATCGCAAGATTATATTAAGTTGAAGTAATGAATTATTGAATTAGTTATTGAAAACTTATTGTTGTTTAAATATTTACAGTGATTGATATGTCTAAAGTGTGCGATCAACAATTGATCGCATCAAAATATAAAGTTAAAGTAATGAATTATTGAATTGGTTATTGAAAACTAATTATTGTTTAGACATTATTAGTGATTGATATTTCTGAAGCGTGCGATCCACAATTGATCGCAACATTATACTAAATAAAAGTAATGAATTATTTAATTGGTTATTGAAGATTTATTGTTGTCTATGTCTAAAGGGTGCAATCAAAAATTGATCGAAAAATTACATTCAGTTAAAGTAATGAATTATTGAATTTGTTATTGAAAACTAATTGTTGTTTAAACATTTACAGTGATTGATATGTCTAAAGGGTGCGATCGACAATTGATCGCAACATTATATTAAGTTAAAGTAATGAATTATTGAATTGGTTATTGAAAACTAATTGTTGTTTAAATATTATCAGTGATTGATATGTTTAAAGGGAGCGATCGACAATTTATCGCAACATTATATAAAGTTAAAATAATAAATTATTAATTTGGTTATTGAAAACTAATTGTTGTTTAAACATTAATAGTGATTAATATGTCAAAACGGTGCGATCGACAATTGATCATAACATTATATTAAGTTAAAGTAATGAATTATTAAATTGGTTATTGAAAACAAATTGTTGTTTAATCATTATCAGTGATTGATATGTCTAAAGGGTGCGATCGACAAATGATCGCAAAATTATATTAAGTTAAAGTAATGAATTAGTGTATTGGTTATTGACAACTAATTGTTGTTTAAACATTTACAATTATTAATATGTCTAACAGGTGCGATCGACCATTGATAAAACCATTATATTAAATTAAAGTAATGAATTATTGAATTGGTTATTGAAAACTAATTGTTGTTTAAAAATTATCTGTGATTGATATGTCTAAAGGGTGCTATCGACAATTGATCGCAGCATTATATTAAGTTAAAGTAATGAATTATTGAATTGGTTATTGAAAACAAATTGTTGTTTAAACATTTACAGTGACTGATATGTCTAAGGGGTGCAATCGACAATTGATCGCAACATTATATATAGTTAAAGTAATGAATTATTTAATTCATTATTTAAAACTAAATGCTTATTAAACATTTACAGTGATTGCTATGTCTAAAAGGGGCGATCGACAATTGATTGCAACATTATAGTAAGTTAAAGTAATGAATTATTGAATTGGTTATTGAAAACTAATTGTTGTTTAAACATTTACAGTGATTGATATGTTTAAAGGGTGCGATCGACAATTAATCGCAATATTATATTAGGTTAAAGTAATGAATTATTGAATTGGTTATTGAATATTAGTTATTGTTTAAACATTTACAATAATGGATTATTGAATTGGTTATTGAAGATTAGCTGGTTTTTAATCATTTTTTAGTGATTGCTATGTCTAAAGGGTGCGATCGACAATCGATCGCAACATTATATAAAGTTAAAGTAATGAATTATTGAATTGGTTATTAAATACTAATTGTTGTTTAAACATTTATAGTGATTGATATGTCTAAAGGGTGCAATCGACTATTGATCGCACCATTATATTAAGTTAAAGTAATGAAATATTGAATTGTTTTGGAAAACTAATTGTTGTTTAAATATTATCAGTGATTGACATGTTTAAAGGGTGCGATCGACAATTGATCGCAACATTATATTAAGTTTAAGTAATTAATTATTTAATTGGTTATTGAAGATTTGTTATTTTCTATGTCTAAAGGTTGCGATCGACAATTGATCGCAATATAATATAAAGTTAAAGTAATAAATTATTGAATTGGTTATTGAAAACTAATTGTTGTTTAAACATTATCAGTGATTGATATGTCTAAAGGGTGCGATCGACAATTGATCGCAACATTTTATAAAGTTAAAGTAATGAATTATTTAATTGGATATTATAAAGTAATTGTTGTTTAAACATTATCAGTGATAGATATGTCTAAAGGGTGAGATCGACAATGGATCGAAACATTATATTAAGTTAAAGTAATGAATGATTGAATTGGTTATTGAAAACTAATTGTTGTTTAATCATTAACAGTGATTGATATGTCTAAAGGGTGCGATCGACAATGGATCGAAACATTATATTAAGTTAAAGTAATGAATTATTGAATTGGTTATTGAAAACTAATTGTTGTTTAAACATTTACAGTGATTGATATGTCTAAGGGGTGCAATCGACAATTGATCGCAACATTATGACATATCAATCATTATGACAATTGATCGCAACATTTACAGTGATTATTAAATTCGTTATTTAAAACTAAATGCTTATTAAAAATTTAGCGTGATTGATATGTCTAAAAGGGGCTATCGAGAATTGATTGCAACATTATATTAAGTTAAAGTAATGAAATATTGAATTGGTTATTGAAAACTAATTGTTGTTTAAACATTTATAGTGACTTATATGTTTAAAGGGTGCGATCGACAATTAATCGCAACATTATATTAGGTTAAAGTAATGAGTTATTTAACTGGTTATTTAAGATTTGTTGTTGTCTACACATTTACAGGGATTGATATGTCTATATGATGCGATCGGCAATTGATCGCAACATTACGTTAAGTTAAGATAATGAATTATTGAATTGGTTATAGAAGATTAGTTGTTGTTTAAACATTTATAGTGATGGATTATTGAATTGGTTATTGCAGATTAGCTGGTTTTTAATTATTTTTTAGTGATTGATATGTCTAAAGGGTGCGATCGACAATCGATCGCAACATTATATTCAGTTAAAGTAATGAATTATAGAATTGATTATTAAAAACTAATTGTTGTTTAAACATTTACAGTGATTGATATTTTTAAAGGGTGCGATCGACAATTAATCGCAACATTATATTAGGTTAAAGTAATGAGTTATTTAACTGGTTATTTAAGATTTGTTGTTGTCTACACATTTATAGTGATTGATATGTCATTAGGTTGCGATCGGCATTGATCGCAACATTACGTTAAGTTAAAGTAATGAATTATTGAATTGGTTATTGAAGATTAGTTATTGTTTAAACATTTATAGTGATGGATTATTGAACTGGTTATTGAAGATTAGCTGGTTTTTAATCATTTTTTAGTGATTGATATGTCTAAAGGGTGCGATCGACAATCGATCGCAACATTATATTCAGTTAAAGTAATGAATTATTGAATTGGCTATTAAAAACTAATTGTTGTTTAAACATTTATAGTGATTGATATGTTAAAGGGTGCGATCGACCATTGATAGCACCATTATATTAAGTTAAAGTATTGAAATATTGAATTGGTTACTGAAAACTAATTGTTGTTTAAAAATTATCAGTGATTGACATGTCTAAAGGGTGCGATCGACAATTGATAGCAATATAATATTAAGTTAAAGCAATGAATTATTGAATTGGTTATTGAAATATAATTGTTTTTTAAACATTTACAGTGATTCATATGTCTAAAGGGTGCGATCGACAATTGATCGCAACATTATATAAAGTTAAAGTAATGAATTATTGAATTGGTTATTGAAAACTAATTGTTGTTTAAACATTTCCAGTGATTGATATGTCTAAAGGGTGCGATCGACAATTGATCGCAACATTTTATAAAGTTAAAGTAATGAATTATTTAATTTCTTATTGAAAAGTAATTGTTGTTTAAACATTATCAGTGATAGATATGTCTAACGGGTGAGATCGACAATGGATCGAAGCATTATATTAAGTTAAAGTAATGAATCATTAACAGTGATTGATATGTCTTAAGGGTGCGATCGACAATGGATCGAAACATTATATTATGTTAAAGTAATGAATTATTGAATTGGTTATATTAAACTAATTGTTGTTAAAACATTTACAGTGATTGATATGTCTAAGGGGTGCAATCGACAATTGATCGCAACATTATATTAAGTTAAAGTAATGAATTATTAAATTCGTTATTTAAAACTAAATGCTTATTAAAAATTTAGCGTGATTGATATGTCTAAAAGGGGCTATCGACAATTGATAGCAACATTATATTAAGTTAAAGTAATGAATTATTGAATTGGTTATTGAAAACTAATTGTTGTTCAAACATTTACAGTGATTTATAAGTTTAAAGGGTGCGATCGACAATTAATCGCGACATTATATTAGGTTAAAGTAATGAGTTATTTAACTGGTTATTTAAGATTTGTTGTTGTCTACACATTTACAGTGATTGATATGTCTATATGTTGTGATCGACAATTGATCACAACATTACGTTAAGTTAAGGTAATGAATTATTGACTTGGTTATAGAAGATTAGTTGTTGTTTAAACATTTACAGTGATGGATTATTGAATTGGTTATTGAAGATTAGCTGGTTTTTAATCATTTTTTAGTGATTGATATGTCCAAAGGGTGCGATCGACAATCGATCGCAACATTATAATCAGTTAAAGTAATGAATTATTGAATTGGTTATTAAAAACTAATTGTTGTTTAAACATTTATAGTGATTGATATGTCTAAAGGGTGCGATCGACAATTGATCGCAACATTATATTAAGTTTAAGTAATTAATTATTTAATTGGTTATTGAAGATTTGTTATTGTCTATGTCTAAAGGTTACGATCGACAATTGATCGCAATATAATATTAAGTTAAAGTAATGAATTATTGAATTGGTTATTGAAAACTGATTGTTGTTTAAATATTTACAGTGATTCATATGTCTAAAGGGTGCGATCGACAATTGATTGCAATATTATATTAAGTTAAAGTAATGAATTATTGAATTGGTTAGTGAAAACTAATTGTTGTTTAAACATTTACAGTGATTGATATGTCAAAAGGGTGCGATCGACAACTGATCGCAACATTATATTAAGTTAAAGTAATGAATTATTGAATTGGTTATTGAAAACTAATTGTTGTTTAGGCTTTTACAGTTATTGACATGTCTAAAGGGTGCGTTGGACAATTGATCGCAATATTATATTAAGTTAAAGTAATGAATTATTGAATTGGTTATTGAAATCTAAATTTTTTTAAACATTAAAATTGATTGATATGTTTAAAGTGTGCGATCGACAATTGATCGCAACATTATATTAAGTTAAAGTAATGAATTGTTGAATTGGTTACAGAAAACTAATTGTTGTTTAAACATTTACAGTGATTGATATGTTTAAAGGGTGCGATCGAGAATTGATCGCAACATTATATTAAGTTAAAGTAATGAGTTATTTAATTGGTTATTGAAAACTAAATGTTGTTTAAACATTAAAATTGATTGATATGTCTAAAGTGTGCGATCGACAATCGATCGCAAAATTATATTAAGTTAAATTAATGAATTATTGAATTTTTATTGAAAATAATTATTGTTTAAACATTTACAGTGATTGATATGTCTAAGTGGTGCGATCGACAATTGATCGCAACATTGTATTAAGTTAAAGTAATGAATTGTTGAATTAGTTATTGAAAACTAATTGTTGTTTAAACATTTACCGTGATTGATATGTCTAAAGGGTGCGATCGACCATTGATCGCAACATTATATTATGTTAAAGTAATGAATTATTAAAATGGTTATTGAAAACTAATTGTTGTTCAAACATTTACATTGATTGATATATCTAAAGGGTGCGATCGACAATTGATCGCAATAGTTATTAAGTTAAAGTAATGAATTATTGGATTGGTTACTTAAAACAAATTGTTGTTTTAACATTTACAATGATTGATATGTATAAAGGGTGCGATCAACAATTGATCGCAACATTATATTAAGTTAAAGTAATGAATTATTGAATTGGTCATTGAAAACTAATTGTTGTTTAAACATTATCAGTGATTGATATGTCTAAAGGGTGCGATCGACAATTGATCACAACATTATATAAAGTTAAAGTAATGAATTATTGAGTTGGTTATTGAAAACTAATTGTTGTTTAAACATTTACTGTGATTGATAACTAATTGTTTTTTAAATATTTACAGTGACTAATATGTTTATATGGTGGGATCGACAATTGGTCGCAACATTATATTAAGTTAAAGTAATGAAATATTGAATTAGTCATTGAAAACTAATTGTTGTTTAAACATTATCAGTGATTGATATGTGTAAAGGGTGCGATCGACAATTGATCACAACATTATATAAAGTTAAAGTAATGAATTATTGAGTTCGTTTTTGAAAACTAATTGTTGTTTAAACATTTACTGTGATTGATAACTAATTGTTGTTTAAATATTTACAGTGACTGATATGTCTATATGGTGGGATCGACAATTGATCGCAACATTATATTAAGTTAAAGTAATGAATTATTGAATTGTTTATTGAAAATTAATTGTTATTTAGACTTTTACGGTTATTGCTATGTCTAAAGGGTGCGTTCGACAATTGATCGCAACATTATATTAAGTTAAAGTATTGAATTATTGAATTGGTTATTGAAAACTAAATATTGTTTAAATATTAAAATTGATTGATATGTCTAAAGTGTGCAATAAACAATTGTTCGCAAAATTATATTAAGTTAAATTAATTTATTATTGAATTTGTTATTGAAAACAAATTGTTGTTTAAACATTTACAGTGATTGATATGTCTAAAGGGTGCGATCGACCATTGATCGCAACATTATATTATGTTAAAGTAATGAATTATTAAAATGGTTATTGAAAACTAATTGTTGTTCAATCATTTACAGTGATTGATATGTCTAAAGTGTGCGATCGACAATTGATCGCAATATTTATTAAGTTAAACTAATGAATTATTGAATTCGTTATTTAAAACAAATTGTTGTTTAAACATTTACAGTGATTGATATGTCTAAAGGGTGCGATCGACAATTGAACGCAACATTTATTAAGTTAAAGTAATGAATTATTGAATTGGTTATTGGAACCTAATTGTTGTTTAAACATTTACAGTGATTGATATGGCTAAAGGGTGCGATCGACCATTGATCGCAACATTATATTATGTTAAAGTAATGAATTATTAAAATGGTTATTGAAAACTAATTGTTGTGCAAACATTTACAGTGATTGATATATCTAAAGGGTGCGATCGACAATTGATCGCAATAGTTATTAAGTTAAAGTAATGAATTATTGGATTGGTTACTTAAAACAAATTGTTGTTTATCATTTACAATGATTGATATGTATAAAGGGTGCGATCAACAATTGATCGCAACATTATATTAAGTTAAAGTAATGAATTATTGAATTGGTCATTGAAAACTGTTTGTTGTTTAAACATTATCAGTGATTGATATGTCTAAAGGGTGCGATCGACAATTGATCACAACATTATATAAAGTTAAAGTAATGAATTATTGAGTTGGTTATTGAAAACTTATTGTTGTTTAAACATTTACTGTGATTGATAACTAATTGTTTTTTAAATATTTACAGTGACTAATATGTTTATATGGTGGGATCGACAATTGATCGCAACATTATATTAAGTTAAAGTAATGAATTATTGAATTGTTTATTGAAAATTAATTGTTATTTAGACTTTTACGGTGATTGATATGTCTAAAGGGTGCGTTCGACAATTGATCGCAACATTATATTAAGTTAAAGTAATGAATTATTGAATTGATTATTGAAAACTAAATGTTGTTTAAACATTAAAATTGATTGATATGTCTAAAGTGTGCAATCAACAATTGTTCGCAACATTATATTAAGTTAAATTAATTTATTATTGAATTTGTTATTGAAAACAAATTGTTGTTTAAACATTTACAGTGATTGATATGTCTAAAGGGTGCGATCGACCATTGATCGCAACATTATATTATGTTAAAGTAATGAATTATTAAAATGGTTATTGAAAACTAATTGTTGTTCAAACATTTACAGTGATTGATATGTCTAAAGTGTGCGATCGACAATTGATCGCAATATTTATTAAGTTAAACTAATGAATTATTGAATTCGTTATTTAAAACATATTGTTGTTTAAACATTTACAGTGATTGATATGTCTAAAGGGTGCGATCGACAATTGAACGCAACATTTATTAAGTTAAAGTAATGAATTATTGAATTGGTTATTGGAAACTAATTGTTGTTTAAACATTTACAGTGATTGATATGGCTAAAGGGTGCGATCGACCATTGATCGCAATATTATATTATATTAAAGTAATGAATTATTAAAATGGTTATTGAAAACTAATTGTTGTTCAAACATTTACAGTGATTGATATATCTAAAGGGTGCGATCGACAATTGATCGCAATAGTTATTATGTTAAAGTAATGAATTATTGGATTGGTTACTTAAAACAAATTGTTGTTTTAACATTTACAATGATTGATATGTATAAAGGGTGCGATCAACAATTGATCGCAACATTATATTAAGTTAAAGTAATGAATTATTGAATTGGTCATTGAAAACTAATTGTTGTTTAAACATTATCAGTGATTGATATGTCTAAAGGGTGCGATCGACAATTGATCACAACATTATATAAAGTTAAAGTAATGAATTATTGAGTTGGTTATTGAAAACTAATTGTTGTTTAATCATTTACTGTGATTGATAACTAATTGTTGTTTAAATATTTACAGTGACTGATATGTTTATATGGTGGGATCGACAATTGATCGCAACATTATATTAAGTTAAAGTAATGAATTATTGAATTGGTCATCGAAAACTAATTGTTGTTTAAACATTATCAGTGATTGATATGTCTAAAGGGTGCGATCGACAATTGATCACAACATTATATAAAGTTAAAGTAATGAATTATTGAGTTGGTTATTGAAAACTAATTGTTGTTTAATCATTTACTGTGATTGATAACTAATTGTTGTTTAAATATTTACAGTGACTGATATGTTTATATGGTGGGATCGACAATTGATCGCAACATTATATTAAGTTAAAGTAATGAATTATTGAATTGGTCATCGAAAACTAATTGTTGTTTAAACATTATCAGTGATTGATATGTCTAAAGGGTGCGATCGACAATTGATCACAACATTATATAAAGTTAAAGTAATGAATTATTGAGTTGGTTATTGAAAACTTATTGTTGTTTAAACATTTACTGTGATTGATAACTAATTGTTGTTTAAATATTTACAGTGACTAATATGTTTATATGGTGGGATCGACAATTGATCGCAACATTATATTAAGTTAAAGTAATGAATTATTGAATTGTTTATTGAAAATTAATTGTTATTTAGACTTTTACGGTGATTGATATGGCTAAAGGGTGCGTTCGACAATTGATCGCAACATTATAATAAGTTAAAGTAATGAATTATTAAATTGATTATTGAAAACTAAATGTTGTTTAAACATTAAAATTGATTGATATGTCTAAAGTGTGCAATCAATAATTGTTCGCAACATTATATTAAGTTAAATTAATTTATTATTGAATTTGTTATTGAAAACAAATTGTTGTTTAAACCTTCACAGTGATTGATATGTCTAAAGGGTGCGATCGACCATTGATCGCAACATTATATTATGTTAAAGTAATGAATTATTAAAATGGTTATTGAAAACTAATTGTTGTTCAAACATTTACAGTGATTGATATGTCTAAAGTGTGCGATCGACAATTGATCGCAATATTTATTAAGTTAAACTAATGAATTATAGAATTCGTTATTTAAAACAAATTGTTGTTTAAACATTTACAGTGATTGATATATCTAAATGGTGCGATCGACAATTGATCGCAATATTTAATAAGTTAAAGTAATGAATTATTGTATTAGTTATTTAAAATAAATTGTTGTTTAAACATTTACAGTGATTGATATGGCTAAAGGGTACGATCGACCATTGATCGCAACATTATATTATGTTAAAGTAATGAATTATTAAAATGGGTATTGAAAACTAATTGTTGTTCAAACATTTACAGTGATTGATATGTCTAAAGGGTGCGATCGACAATTGATCGCAACATTTTATAAAATTAAAGTAATGAATTATTGAGTTGGTTATTGAAAACTAATTGTTGTTTAAACATTTACTGTGATTGATAACTAATTGTTGTTTAAATATTTACAGTGACTGATATGGCTAAAGGGTGCGATCGACAATTGATCGCAACAATATATTAAGTTAAAGTAATGAATTATTGAATTTGCCATTGAAAACTAATTGTTGTTTAAACATTATCAGTGATTGATATGTCTAAAGGGTGCGATCAACAATTGATCACAACATTATATAAAGTTAAAGTAATGAATTATTGAGTTGGTTATTGAAAACTAATTGTTGTTTAAACATTTACTATGATTGATAACTAATTGTTGTTTAAATATTTACGGTGACTGATATGTGTATATGGTGGGATCGACAATTGATAGCAACATTATATTAAGTTAAAGTAATGAATTATTGAACTGTTTATTGAAAATTAATTGTTATTTAGACTTTTACGGTGATTGATATGTCTAAAGGGTGCGTTCGACAATTGATCGCAACATTATATTAAGTTAAAGTAATGAATTATTGAATTGGTTATTGAAAACTAAATGTTGTTTAAACATTAAAATTGATTGATATGTCTAAAGTGTGCGATCAACAATTGATCGCAACATTATATTAAGTTAAATTAATATATTATTGAATTGGTTAGTGAAAACAAATTGTTGTTTAAACATTTACAGTGATTGATATGTCTAAAGGGTGCGCTCGACCAATGATCGCAACATTATATTATGTTAAAGTAATGAATTATTAAAATGGTTATTGAAAACTAATTGTTGTTCAAACATTTACAGTGATTGATATGTCTAAAGGGTGCGATCGACAATTGATCGCAATATTATTATTAAGTTAAAGTAATGAATTATTGAATTCGTTATTTAAAACAAATTGTTGTTTAAACATTTACAGTGATTGATATGTCTAAATGGTGCGATCGACAATTGATCGCAATATTTATTAAGTTAAAGTAATGAATTATTGAATTAGTTATTTAAAACAAATTGCTGTTTAAACATTTACAGTGATTGATATGTCTAAAGGGTGCGATCGACAATTGATCGCAACAATTATTAAGTTAAAGTAATGAATTATTGAATTGGTTATTGAAAACTAATTGTTGTTTAAACATTTACAGTGATTGATATGTCTAAAGGGTGCGATCGACCATTTATCGCAACATTATATTATGTTAAAGTAATGAATTATTAAAATGGTTATTGAAAATTATTTGTTGTTCAAACATTTACTGTGATTGATATGTCTAAAAGGTGCGATCGACAATTGATCGCAACATTATATAAAGTTAAAGTAATGAATTATTGAGTTGGTTGTTGAAAACTTATTGTTGTTTAAACATTTACTGTGGTTGATAACTAATTGTTGTTTAAATATTTACAGTGACTGATATGTCTTTATGTTGGGATCGACAATTGATCGCAACATTATGTTAAGTTAAAGTAATGAATTATTGAATTGGTTATTGAAAACTAAATAATGTTTAAACATTAAAATTGATTGATATGTCTAAAGTGTGCGATCAACAATTGATCGCAACATTATATTAAGTTAAATTAATGTATTATTGAATTGGTTATTGAAAACAAATTGTTGTTTAAACATTTACAGTGATTGATATGTCTAAAGGGTGAGATCGACCATTGATCGCAACATTATATTATGTTAAAGTAATGAATTATTGAGTTTGTTATTGAAAACTACATGTTGTTTAAACATTTACATTGATTGATATGTCTAAAGGGTGCAATCGACAATTGATCGCATTATTATTATTAAGTTAATGTAATCAATTATTGAATTGGTTATTGAAAACTAATTGTTGTTTAAACATTATCTATGATTGATATGTCTAAAGGGTCAGATCGAAAATCGATCGCAACATTATATAAATTTAAATTAATGATATATCTAATTGGTTATTGAAAACAAATTGTTGTTTAGACATTATCAGTGATTGATATGTGTAAAGGGTGCGATAGACAATTGATCGCAATATTATATTTAGTTAAAGTAATGAATTATTGAATTGGTTATTGAAAACTAATTGTCGTTTAAAAATTTACAGTGATTGATATGTCAAAAGGGTGCGATCGAAAATGGATCGCAACATTATATTAAGTTAAAGAACTGAATTATTTAATTGGTTATTGAAAACTAGTTGTTGATTAACATTTACAGTGATTGATATGTCTAAAGGGTGCGATCGATAATTGATCGCAATATTATATTAAGTTAAATTAATGAATTATTTATTTAGTATTTTAAAATTAATTGTTGTTTAAACTTTATTAGTGATTGATATGTCTAAAGGGTGCGATCGACAATTGATCGCAACATTCTATTAAGTTAAAGTAATGAATTATTGAATTGTGTATTGAAACCTAATTGTTGTTTAAACATTTACAGTGATTGATATGTCAAAAAGGTTCTATCGACAACTGATCGCAACATTATATTAAGTTAAAGTAAGGAATTTTTGAATTGGTTATTGAAAACTAATTGTTGTTTAAACATTTACAGTGATTGATATGTCGAAAGGGTGCGATCGACCATTGATCGCAACATTATGTTATGTTAAAGTAATGAATTATTAAAATGGTTATTGAAAACTAATTGTTGTTCAAACATTTACAGTGATTGATATGTCTAAAGGGTGCGATCGACAATTGATCGCAACATTATATTAAGTTAAAGTAATGAATTATTGAATTGGTCATTGAAAACTAATTATTGTTTAAACATTATCAGTGATTGATATGTCTAAAGGGTGCGATCGACAATTGATCGCAACATTATATTATGTTAAAGAAATGAATAATTGAGTTGGTTATTCAAAACTAATTATTGTTTAATCATTTACATTGATTGATATGTCTAAAGGGTGCAATCGACAATTGATCGCATTATTATTATTAAGTTAATGTAATGAATTATTGAATTGGTTATTGAAAACTAACTGTTGTTTAAACATTATATGTGATTGATTTGTCTAAAGGGTCTGATCGAAAATTGATCGCAACAATATATAAATTTAAAGTAATGATATATCTAATTGGTTATTGAAAACAAATTGTTGTTTAGACATTATCAGTGATTGATATGTCTAAAGGGTGCGATCGACAATTGATCGCAACATTATATTTAGTTAAAGTAATGAATTATTGAATTGGTTATTGAAAACTAATTGTCGTTTAAACATTTACAGTGATAGATATGTCAAAAGGGTGCGATCAAAAATGGATCGGAACATTATATTAAGTTAAAGTAGTGAATTATTTAATTTGTTATTGAAAACTAGTTGTTGTCTAAACATTTACAGTGATAGAAATATCTAAAGGGTGCGATCGATAATTGATCGCAACATTATATTAAGTTAAAGTAATGAATTATTGAATTGTTTATTGTAAACTAATTGTTGTTAAGATATTTACAGTGATAGAAATGTCTAAATGATGCTTTCGACAATTGATCGCAACATTTTATTAAGTTAAAGTAATGAACTATAGAATTTGTTATTGATAACTAATTATTGATTAAACATTTACAGTGATTGATTTGTTTAAAGGATGCGATCGACAATTGATCGCAACAGTATATTAAGTTAAAGTAATGAATTTTTGAATTGGTTATTGAAAACTAATTGTTGTTTAAACATTTACAGTGATTGATATTTTTAAAGGGTACGATCCACAATAGATCGCAATATTATATTAAGTTAAAGTAATAAATTATTTAATTGGTTATTGAAGATTTGTTGTTGTCTACACATTTAAAGTGATTGATATGTCGAAAGGGTCCTTTCTGCAATTGATCGCAACATTACGTTAACTTAAAGTAATGAATTATTGACTTGGTTATTGAAGATTTGTTGTTGTTTAAACATTTACAGTGATAGATATGACTAAATGGTGTGATCAACAATGGATCGCAACATCATATTAAGTTCAAGTAATGAATTTTTGAATTGGTTATTGAAGATTAGCTGGTTTTTAACATTTTCAGTGATAAATATGTCTAAACGGTGCGATCGACAATTAATCGCAACATTATAATAAGTTAAAGTAATGAATTATTTATTGGGTTATTGAAAACTAATTGCTGTTTAAACATTATCTGTGACTGATATGTCTAAAGGATGCGATCGATAATTGATCGCAACATTATATTAAGTTAAAGTAATGAATTATTGAATTGGTTATTGAAAACTAATTATTGTTTAAATATTTATAGTTATTGATATGTCTAAAAGGTGCGATCGACAATTGATCGCCACATTATATTAAGTTAAAGTAATGAATTGTTGAATTGGTTATTGAGAACTAATTGTTGTTTAAACATTTACAGTGATTGATATGTCGAAAGGGTGCAATCGACCATTGATCGCAACATTATATTATGTTAAAGTAATGAATTATTAAAATGGTTATTGAAAACTAATTGTTGTTCAAACATTTACAGTGATTGAAATGTCTAAAGGGTGCGATCGACAATTGATCGCAACATTTATTAAGTTAAAGTAATGAATTGTTGAATTGGTTATTTAGAACTAATTGTTGTTTAAACATTTACAGTGATTGATATGTTGAAAGGGTGCGATCGACCATTGATCGCAACATTATATTATGTTAAAGTAATGAATTATTAAAATGGTTATTGAAAACTAATTGTTGTTCAAACATTTACAATGATTGATATGTCTAAAGGGTGCGATCGACAATTGATCGCAACATTTATTAGGTTAAAGTAATGAATTATGGAATTGGTTATTTAAAAGAAATTGTTGTTTTAACATTTACAGTGATTGATATGTAAAAAGGGTGCTATCGAGATTTTATCGCGACATTATATTAAGTTAAAGTAATGAATTATTAAATTTGTCATTGAAAACTAATTATTGTTTAAACATTATCAGTGATTGATATGTTTAAAAGGTGCGATCGACAATTGATCGCAACATTATATTATGTTAAAGTAATGAATTATTGAGTTGGTTATTGAAAACTAATTATTGTTTAAACATTTACATTGATTGATATGTCTAAAGGGTGCAATCGACAATTGATCGCATTATTATTATTAAGTAAATGTAATGAATTATTGAATTGGTTATTGAAAACTAATTGTTGTTTGAACATTATATGTGATTGATCTGTCTAAAGGGTCTGATCGAAAATCGATCGCAACAATATATAAATTTAAAGTAATGATATATCTAAATGGTTATTGAAAACAAATTGTCGTTTAGACATCATCAGTGATTGATATGTCTAAAGGGTGCGATCGACAATTGATCGCAACATTATATTTAGTTAAAGTAATGAATTATTGAATTGGTTATTGAAAAATAATTGTCGTTTAAACATTTACAGTGATAGATATGTCAAAAGGGTGCGATCAAAAATGTATCACAACATTATATTAAGTTAAAGTAGTGAATTATTTAATTGGTTATTGAAAACTAGTTGTTTTCTATACATTTACAGTGATTGATATGTCTAAAGGGTGCGATCGATAATTGATCGTAACATTATATTAAGTTAAATTAATGAATTATTTATTTAGTTATTGAAAATTAATTGTTGTTTAAACATTATTATTGATTGATATGTCTAAAGGGTGCGATCGACAATTGATCGCAACATTATATTAAGTTAAAGTAATGAATTATTGAGATGTTTATTGAAAACTAATTGTTGTTTTAACATTTACAGTGATTGATATGTCAAAAGGGTTCGATCGACAACTGATCGCAACATTATATTAAGTTAAAGTAATGAATTTTTGAATTGGTTATTGAAAGATAATTGTTGTTTAAACATTTACAGTGATTGATATGTGTAAAGGGTGCGATCGACCATTGATTGCAACATTTTATTATGTTAAAGTAATGAATTATTAAAATGGATATTGAAAACTAATTGTTGTTCAAACATTTACAGTGATTGATATGTCTAAAGGGTGCGATCGACAATTTATCGCAACATTTATTAAGTTAAGGTAATGAATTTTTGAATTGGTTATTGAAAACTAATTGTTGTTTCGAGATTTACAGTGATTGATATGTATAAAGGGTACATTCGACAATTGATCGCAACATTATATTAATTAAAGTAATGAATTTTTGAATTGTTTATTGAAAACTAATTATTGTTTAAACATTTACAGTGATTGATATGTTTAAAGGGTGCGATCCACTATAGATCGCAACATTATATTAAGTTAAAGTAATAAATTATTTAATTGGTTATTGAAGATTTGTTGTTGTCTACACATTTAAAGTGATTGATATGTCGAAAGGGTCCGTTCTGCAATTGATCGCAACATTACGTTAAGTTAAAGTAATGAATTATTGACTTGGTTATTGAAGATTTGATGTTGTTTAAACATTTACAGTGATGGATATGACTAAAGGGTGTGATCAACAATGGATCGCAACATCATATTAAGTTCAAGTAATGAATTATTGAATTGGTTATTGAAGATTAGCTGTTTTTTAACATCATATTGAATTGGTTATTGATATGTCTAAACGGTGCGATCGACAATTAATCGCAACATTATAATAAGTTAAAGTAATGAATTATTTATTGGGTTATTGAAAACTAATTGTTGTTTAAACATTATCTGTGATTGATATGTCTAAAGGGTGCAATCGATAATTGATCGCAACATTATATTAAGTTAAAGTAATGAATTATTGAATTGGTTATTGAAAACTAATTATTGTTTAAATATTTATAGTTATTGATTTGTCTAAAAGGTGCGATCGACAATTGATCGCCACATTATATTAAGTTAAAGTAATGAATCGTTGAATTGCTTATTGAAAATTAATTATTGTTTAAACATTTACAGTGATTGATATGTCGAAAGGGTGCGATCAACAATTGATCGCAACATTATATTAAGTTAAAGTATTGAAATATTAAATTGGTTATTGAAAACTAAATATTGTTTAAACATTAAAATTGATTGAAATGTGTAAAACGTGAGATCGTCTATTGACCGCAACATTATATAAAGTTAAAATAATGAATTATTTATTTGGTTATTTAAAACCTATTGTTGTTTAAACATTATCAGTGGTTGATATGTCTAAAGGGTACGATCGACAATTGATAGCAACATAATATTAAGTTAAAGTAATGAATTATTGAATTTTTTATTGAAAACTAATTGTTGTTAAGACATTTACAGTGATTGATAACTAATTGTTGTATAAACATTTACAGTGATTGATATGTCTAAAGAGTGCGATCGACAATTGATCGCATCATTATATTAAGTTAAAGTAATGAATTATTGAATTGGTTATTGAAAACTAGTTGTTTTTTAGACTTTTTCGGTGATTAATATGTCTAAAGGGTGCTATCGACAGTTGATCGCAACATTATATTAAGTTTAAGTAATGTATTATTGAATTGGTTATTGAACACTAATTTTTTTTTAACATTGACAGTGATTGATATGTCTAAAGGGTGCGATCGACAATTGATCGCAATATTATAATAAGTTAAAGTAATGAATTATAGAATTTGTTATTGAAACTAATTGTTGATTAAACATTTACAGTGATTGGTATGTCTAAAGGGTGCGATCGACAATTGATCTCAACATTATATTAAGCTAAAGTAATGAATTTTTGAATTGGTTATTGAAAACTAATTGTTGTTTAAACATTTACAGTGATTGATATGTTTAACGGATGCGATCCACAATAGATCGCAATATTATATTAAGTTAAAGTAATAAATTATTTAAATGGTTATTGAAGATTTGTTGTTGTCTACACATTTAAAGTGATTGATATGTCGAAAGGTTCGATCGACAATTGATCCCAGCATTATATTAAGTTAAAGTAATGAATTATAGAATTGGTTATTGAAAACTAATTGTTGATTAAACATTTACGGTGATTGATATGTCTAAAGGGTGCGATCAACAATTGATCGCAACATTATATTAAGCTAAAGTAATGAATTTTTGAATTGGTTATTGAAAACTAATTGTTTTTTAAACATTTACAGTGATTGATATGTTTAAAGGGTGCGATCCACAATAGATCGCAATATTATATTAACTTAAAGTAATCAATTATTAAATTGGTTATTAAAGATTTGTTGTTGTCTACACATTTAAAGTGATTGATATGTCTAAAGGGTGCGATCTGCAATTGATCGCAACATTACGTTAAGTTAAAGAAATTAATTATTGACTTGGTTATTGAAGATTTTTTGTTGTTTAAACATTTACAGTGATGGATATGACTAAAGGGTGCGTTCGACAATTGATCGCAACATCATATTAAGTTAAAGTAATTAATTATTGACTTGGTTATTATAGATTAGCTGGTCTAAAGGGTGCGATCGACAATTAATCGCTACATTATAATAAGTTAAAGTAATGAATTATCTAATTGGTTATTGAAACTAATTGTTGTTTAAACTTCTATAGTGATTGATATGTCAAAAGGGTGCGATCGACAATTGATCGCAACATTATATTAAGTTAAAGTAATGAATAATTTAATTTGTTATTTCAAACTTACTGTTGTTTCAACATTTACAGTGATTCATATGTATAAAGGGTGCGATCGACAATTGATCGGAACATTATATTTAGCTAAAGTAATGAATTATTGAATTTGTTATTGAAATTTAATTGTTGTTTAAAAATTATTAGTAATTGATATGTCTAAAGGGTGCGATCGACAATTGATCGCAACATTATATAAGGTTAAAGTAATGAATTATTTATTTGGTTATTGAAAACCAGTTGTTGTTTAAACATTATTAGTGATTGATATGTCTAAAGGGTGCGATCGATAATTGATCGCAACATTATATTAAGTTAAAGTAATAAATTATTGAATTAGTTAGCGAAAACTAATTGTAGTTTAAACATTTACAGTGAGTGATATGTCTAAAGGGTGCGATCGACAATCAATCGCAACATTATATAAAGTTAAAGTAATGAATTATTGAATTGGTTATTGAAAACAAATTGTTGTTTAAACATTTGCAATGATTGATATGTCTAAAGGGTGCGATGGAAAATTGATCGCAACATTATATTAAGTTAAAGTAATGAATTATTGAATTGGTTATTGAAAACTAATTGTTGTTTAAACATTTATTATGATTGATATGTCTAAAGGGTGCGATTGACAATTGATCGCAACATTATATTAATTTAAAGTAATGAATTATTGAATTGGTTATTGAAAACTAATTGTTGTTTAAACATTTACAGTGATTGATATGTCTAAAGGGTGCGATCGACAATTGATCGCAACATTATATTAATCTAAAGTAATGAATTTTTGAATTGGTTATTGAAAACTAATTGTTGTTTAAACATTTACAGTGATTGATATGTTTAAAGGATGCGATCCACAATAGATCGCAATATTATATTAAGTTAAAGTAATAAATTATTTAATTGGTTATTGAAGATTTGTTGTTGTCTACACATTTAAAGTGATTGATATGTCGAAAGGGTGCGATCGACAATTGATCCCAGCATTATATTAAGTTTAAGTAATGAATTATAGAATTGGTTATTGAAAACTAATTGTTGATTAAACATTTACGGTGATTGATATGTCTAAAGGGTGCGATCAACAATTGATCGCAACATTATATTAAGCTAAAGTAATGAATTTTTGAATTGGTTATTGAAAACTAATTGTTTTTTAAACATTTATAGTGATTGATATGTTTAAAGGGTGCGATCCACAATAGATCGCAATATTATATTAACTTAAAGTAATCAATTATTTAATTGGTTATTAAAGATTTGTTGTTGTCTACACATTTAAAGTGATGGATATGTCTAAAGGGTGCGATCTGCAATTGATCGCAACATTACGTTTAGTTAAAGTAATTGATTATTGACTTGGTTATTATAGATTAGCTGGTCTAAAGGGTGCGATCGACAATTAATCGCTACATTATAATAAGTTAAAGTAATGAATTATCTAATTGGTTATTGAAACTAATTGTTGTTTAAACATCTATAGTGATTGATATGTCAAAAGGGTGCGATCGACAATTGATCACAATATTATATTAAGTTAAAGTAATGAATAATTTAATTTGTTATTGCAAACTTACTGTTGTTTAAACATTTACAGTGATTGATATGTATAAAGGGTGCGATCGACAATTGATCGCAACATTATCTTTAGCTAGAGTAATCAATTATTTAATTGGTTATTGAAAACTAATTGTTGTTTAAATATTATTCGTGATTGATATGTCTAAAGGGTGCGATCGACAATTGATCGCAACATTATATAAGGTTAAAGTAATGAATTATTTATTTGGTTATTGAAAACCAATTGTTGTTTAAACATTATTAGTGATTGATATGTCTAAAGGGTGCGATCGATAATTGATCGCAACATTATATTAAGTTAAAGTAATAAATTATTGAATTAGTTAGCGAAAACTAATTGTAGTTTAAACATTTACAGTGATTGATATGTCTAAAGGGTGCGATCGACAATCAATCGCAACATTATATAAAGTTAAAGTAATGAATTATTGAATTGGTTATTGAAAACAAATTGTTGTTTAAACATTTGCAGTGATTGATATGTCTAAAGGGTGCGATGGAAAATTGATCGCAATATTATATTAAGTTAAAGTAATGAATTATTGAATTGGTTATTGAAAACTAATTGTTGTTTAAACATTTATTGTGATTGATATGTTTAAAGTATGCGATCCACAATAGATCGCAATATTATATTAAGTTAAAGTAATAAATTATTTAATTGGTTATTGAAGGTTTGTTGTTGTCTACACATTTAAAGTGATTGATATGTCGAAAGGGTGCGATCGACAGTTGATCTCAGCATTATATTAAGTTAAATTAATGAATTATAGAATTTGTTATTGAAAATAATTGTTGATTAAACATTTACGGTGATTGATATGTCTAAAGGGTGCGATCGACAATTGATCGCAACATTACATTAAGTTAAAGTAATGAACTATTTAATTGCTTATTGAAGATTAGTTGTTGTTTAAACATTTACAGTGATGGATATGTCTAAAGGGTGCGATCGACAATTGATCGCAACATAATATTATGCTAAAGTAATGAATTATTGAATTGCTTATTGAAGATTAGCTGTTGTTTAATCATTTTCAGTGATGAATATGTCTAAAGGGTGCGATCGACAATTGATCGCAATATAATATTAAGTTAAAGTAATGAATTATTAAATTGCTTATTGAAGATTGGATGCTGTTTAATCATTTTTAGTGATTGATATGTCTAAAGGGTGTGATCGACAATTGATCGCAACATTATATTTAGTTAAAGTAATGAATTATTGATTTGGTTATTGAAAATTAATTGTTGTTTAAACATTCCTAGTGATTGATATGCCTAAAGGGTTGATCGACAA
The DNA here is from genome assembly GCA_031304145.1 of Cardiospermum halicacabum. NCBI lineage: Eukaryota > Viridiplantae > Streptophyta > Magnoliopsida > Sapindales > Sapindaceae > Cardiospermum > Cardiospermum halicacabum. Next base: position 14,943,154 of record CM062391.1, on the reverse strand, counting down.
TTGATCGTAACATTATCTTAAGTTAAAGTAATGAATTATTGAATTGGTTATTGAAAACTAATTGTTGTTTAAACATTTAATATTACGTCCGCAAATTGGGCCTAGATGTTAGGCAAATTTGAAATTTTTACATGTTTGATTTTCGATACATTCCACTTCGGAATAAGTTTAAATACTATAAAGGGCAATGATGAGATTAGAAAAATTATTTTGAAAAGAAAGTACTAGGATAAAAAATCTTTATTTAATTTGAAATCAAATATTCAAAAACGGACTTTGAAATCAGAATTGGGCTTTTGGGATAAAACTTTATTCAATTGGAAGCATGAAGTCAAAATTATTTTTGGACTTGGAAAAATATGAATTTTGAATCTAAAAGTCAAATTTTGGCAAAATTACAATTTTGCCCCTCTTAGCGGAAAAATTCAGATTTTTGAAATCGATGGTGATTTTTAATTCAAAACTTGAAAATAAATTTTTGGAGAAGTATAGAAAAGTCGGAATTGAGTTTTGGTGGAAACGGGCTCGGAATTGGATTTTGCCCAAACTTGGCCCAATCTAAAACTAAGGCCCACATGTGTGTGTATAAGAACACACACCCACCACCACACTCACTCATTCTCCCCTCTTCTTCTTCTTCCCACTTCTCATACGTATCCTTCTATTCTCCATGGCCAAAACCTAGCTTTTATTTCTCTCATTTAATCACTCCAACCACCATCAATTTTCCCATTAGTATCATCAACAACATTCAAGGAGGTCATTGAATGCTATTTGGAAGTTTTGAAAGCTATATTTTTCATGGGTAAAAATCTCTTCTCTCTCTACACTTGATGGTTTTTGAATTAATAATATGAGTTTTGTTTCATTATGCTTATAAATTATTTTTGAGTTGATTTTAAGTGTTAAACATATGCCCTAGCTTCCATTAGAGTTTAGATGTTAAAAGCCCTAATTTTCACTATTGTTGTTTTGTTATTGCTTGATGAGAAATGATTTTTATTGGATAAATATTATTAAATAATGATCCTAGGATGTTAATAAATGATTTTGGATTATTTCCAACCCATTTGTAGAACCCTAACCTCATCTATTTGTGTTAATGCCCTTAATAGCTATGTTGTGTGATGATTGAATTGTGTTAGAGTCTTGTGATTATGATTGTGATGATGTTATGGTTGTAGTGTGATAGTTGTATATTGGTGATGGCTTGGAACAAGTGGAAACCCTCACGGGAGCGGCTTTCTAACTTGTGGATCGACGGATGGGAGGTTCGTATTTCCATTTTTAGTCCTACACACTTGTTTGTTATTGGTTGATGCATTGAATATAGGTTTACTTGTAATTATGCCATGAAAATTGGTTAAATAAGATAATCATCCAAAAGTTGATATGATGAGCATACTTGCATGTTAAGACGCTAGAGCATGTATGTAATGCATGTAGAATCATGCTAGGCGCTGCTTTGGGAATTGAAGTTTTGGGTGGACCAAGTCCACATTGTTTGCGGATATTGAAGGGCATAGGTTAGAGACTTATCTTTCTGCTCTTGATTGTGGATGCTTGAAATGGTGTTGGCATGTGTTTGGTAAGACATGTCGGTTGTATACATGACTTGATAATTATGAACATATTTCATTTATGACTATGTGAAAGTGCATATGTGTTCGTCTAGTGGCTAAACGATTTCAAATGACAATGTTGTCTTGGTACCTCTAAGAGGTCAAATATGCAAACGAAAGTTATAAAAGAAAGGATAAATGTGTGATTGTGGTTGAATCACTAAAACGGATAATTGCCCTTATTATAGCTAGTTAGCGAATGTAGTGGCATGCCATAGGGAAAAATGAGAATTCTCAACATGTGTATACATGAACGATAAATTGGCATTGGGGCCAAGAACGAACGAATTGAGTGACGACTCCTAACGGGTGTGACGACACCACAGCCTTTTTGGCCTAACGAACAAATCCAAAGGTAGATGACCGACTCGAGGGAGAGTAAATCGGCTCTACGGATTATTAGTCTTCGGACCTCAATGAGAGCTTGGCTCTAAAACGATGGCTTCGGCCCTAACGTCCCGTTTTCACTAATCAAGCTAGAATTAAGGGCGATTGCTTAAAAATGGAGTAATGTGTCTATTAAACTCGATTGTTGAGTATTTTGAAATTGGTTGGTCATATATTATGGAAACTAAACTTGTCAAATGTTTTTGAACTAGAAATATTTCAACTTGGATTGTTTGAACTTGAATGTTGAACTTCAAATGTTTTGGAACTTGATTGGTTTAAACCTTGCAATATTTTAAACTTGCTTCGTATTGAACTTGAAATGTCGTTGATGATGATCATGATGACGTATTGATATTGTCTTGCTAATGAACTTGAAAAGGTTCTTAAACTTGAACTTGAACTTGATGATAACTTGATGAGGAATTTGGTTAGGTAGTAGGAAAGACTTCCTAATGAACTTCATAACAAGATGACATTGTTATGGATATTGGAAATTTGGAATTGATATGAACATGCTTGGTAATCAAGATGACTAATGAACTTGACTAAATAAGAGATCATGACATGTCTTGTGCATAATCTGGATGCTTTGGAATGTTTGTTTAGTGAGCCAACCCTTAGTCCAATACTCTTGTCTAGTGGTGTGATCCTAATATGTTTTTGTCAAGTTAAAATGGGTATTTGTTAGCTTAATTTGCTAAATTATGAATTAGGGAAATCATATTGAATGTCTAATAATCAACCTGTTGTTGACTTGGTTGGTAAATGTTGGTTTTACTTGAATTGGTATTGAAAGGGTGGAATAAGTAGGAACTTGAAAATTGGAAATTGTTGTCTTGTGTTGCTGCTGCAACAAGTTGACCAAATAGGCAACTTGTTCAGTTTCGTTCGCCTAAATAGTTGGGTCTCTTGACAAATGGATTGTTTGTATGTATTGTTTGATATGCATAGATGATGTGTTTAAAATTTGGTTGCATTCCGATGTCGTTTGGTCAGGTTTTGAAACTAAGCAAATCACTCAGATGGTGACCTCAGAAGTGTCACTATTCTGCCCAAGACAGGGCACGTTCGCTGCCAATTTTTCCTTGTCCGCTGCCAGCGAATGGTGGAAGCCAACGAGGACAGCGAGCGCCGCGTCATTCGCTGCCAAATTTTCCTTCGTCGTTGCCAGCCAACGGTGCCGGCGAATGGACTCCTGGAGGGCCACAATATTATTTTTCCAACTTGTCGGCCTTCGTTCTCCCTCATCCGGACTTCGTTTGGGGTGCCCTTTGCAGCTACAGTTTCATCTTTAAGTCTACTTTCCAAGCATATGTTTGGATTTTAAAAATAATGTCATTTGCCTATTGCGATATGAAAAGATCTTATAGGTTGCAGAAATTTCAGATTCGAACAACAACTTCCTCGTTATTATTCTCCTTCGTTCGAACTCCGATTTAGGTGCCGTTTACGGCTATGGATTCGTATTTGAGTCTAATTTCCAATAATCTATTCAAATTTTAGAAAATGTTATCATTTGAATATCCAGATTCCAAATCTCCTCCAAGTGTTCGTAAATTTCAGCTTTTGGAAAAATACGTGTAACTAGTATAAGTTTTGTATCCGAACTCGAAATTGAGTCTCGTTTGTTGCTATGAATTTGTGATGATGTCCTTTAATTATTATATGTTTTGAAATTATAGAAATAAATCAATGATATTGCAAGGATTTCAATCTTCTTTAAATGTACGAAACATCCTATATTTAGGAATCGAAATTCTTGAATTAAAAACCTCTTGATTGAATCGTTTCCAAAACTTTTTGAATCTTTCACAAGTATATTAAACTATTAGTAAACTCACCTACTTGTGACCATTTTTGAAAAGTTATTTTACTATCGAATATCTTGTCGACGAAGTATCTTTAAAGGTATTTAAAAACCATAAAGTCTTGTAACATGAGAACTTGCAATGTGGTCAATTTGTTGATTGCTTCTTGTTCAATAAATGACCTTGTATCTTTTAATTGTTATTTGATACCAAATTGTAATTCGGTGTCCAGTTCGGTATCGAGTTCGGTCAGAGAGCATATTTTTCATCTTCACGGGTTACCAAATTATAATTCGGTAGGGAGCTCGGTATGTAGCTCGGTCAGAGGGTTTGTCTTTCAATTGTGTGTTACCGAATTATAATTCGGTATACAATTCGGTAGTGAGCTCGGACAGAGGCGTTTTGAGTCATGCATTGGAGTCACTGAACTGTAATTCGGCATACAGTTCGGTATTGAATTCGGTCAGGAACGTACTATTGCATTTCATGTGTTACCGAATTGTAATTCGGTATACAATTCGGTAGGCATTTCGACATAGTTTGATAATGCGTTTAAAACCTGAAAATTGAATATTATCGTGGCTTGATGAAACCCCATTGATTAAAGATTGAAATCTTCGATTGTTGGTTTGATTGGTGATCTCCTAGAGTCAAGTTGTTTGGACTAAGCGGAGTTTGGCTCACAAGTCTATTGTAATGATTCGTCGTCATGAGATAATTTATTGATTCACTTAATCGAATTGATCGTCTTGATTGACTTAATTGAAATGATTGTCTCGATTGACTCAATTGAAATTGGTTGTCTTGATTGACTCGATTGTATTGATTTCGTATTGATTGCATCATTGATTGATGGATACATATGGTTAACGTTAAGGAGAAATGAGATTAATCTTAATGATTGGTAAACCATAGAATGAGCATGAATGTGTGACATAACATGCCTCGAATGATACACTAGCTTGATTGATTGCTAGGAATTGGTTGTGTTTGACTTCTATGAGTTAAGGCGAGCTTAGAGATACTCACATTAGAATTGCATTGTGTGTAAAGCATTGCATATCGACAGAAAGGTAAGAGCATTTGTGTGTGCTTGTTGGGATATGGGATGCGAACCAGGCGTGTGCCTGACCCTTTCTTCTTTTTCTTTTTCCCCGTAAATTGTGTTTCAGGTTCGATCGAGCAAGTCATGTGGTATTTGAGCTCTCATGGTGAAGTTCACTAATGTTGTAATCACCCATACATGTATTTTAGAATTTTATCATATTTGTAAATGAGCTTATAATATATTTGATGTATAGTTGTAAAAGATGTTTTATTCACTGGAATTTCTAAATATCATCTATGTATGATTTAAACCAAGTATCATATGTTCAAGAAAGTAACATATTTATCCGTTTTCCGCACAAATATCATACAAACTGATCGACTTTTGAAATGTTCCTAAATGGTAAATCACAACTGCATCGTTAATGTAGCGGTTCGGGCACCCGCTACGTTCTCAACCGGGGCGGGGGTTCGACACTATATTTACAGTGATTGAAATGTCTAAAGGGTGCGAGACAATCAATCGCAACATTATATTAAGTTAAAGTAATGAATTATTGAATTGGTTATTGAAAACTAATTGTTGTTTAAACATTTACAGTGATTGATATGTCTAAAGGGTGCGATCGACAATCGATTGCAACATTATATTAAGTTAAAGTAATGAATTATTGAATTGGTTATTGAAAACTAATTGTTGTTTAAACATTTATAGTGATTGATATGTCTAAAGGGTGCGATCGACAATTGATCGCCACATTATATTAAGTTAAAGTAATGAATTATTGAATTGGTTATTGAAAACTAACTGTTGTTTAAAAATTTACAGTGATTGATATGTCTAAAGGGTGCAATCGACAATCGATCGCAACATTATATTTAGTTAAAGTAATGAATTATTGAATTGGTAAATGAAAACTAATTGTTGTTTAGACTTTTACGGTGATTGATATGTCTAAAGGGTGCGATGGAAAATTGATCGCAACATTATATTAAGTTAAAGTAATGAATTATTGAATTAGTTATTTAAAACTAATTATTGTTTTAACATTTACAGTGACTGATATGTCTAAAGGGTGCGATCGACAATTGATCGCCACATTATATTCAGTTAAAGTAATGAATTATTGAATTGGTTATTGAAAATTAATTGTTGTTTAAGCATTCACAGTGATTGATATGTCTAAAGGGTCGATCGACAATTGATCGCAACATTATCTCAAGTTAAAGTAATGAATTATTGAATTGGTTATTGAAAACTTATTGTTGTTTACACATTTACAGTGACTGATTTGTCTAAAGGGTGCAATCGACAATTGATCTAAACATTATATAGAGTTAAAGTAATGAATTATTTCAATTTGTTTTTGAAAACTATTTGTTGTTTAAACATTATTAGTGATTGAAATGTCTAAAGGGTGCGATCGACAATTAATCGCAACATTATATTAAGTTAAGGTAATGAATTATTGAATTGGTAATTGAAAACTAATTGTTGTTTAGACTTTTACGGTGATTGATATATCTAAAGGGTACGTTCAGAAATTGATCGCAACATTATATTAAGGTAAAGTAATGAATTATTGAATTGGTTATTGAAAACTAATTGTTGTTTAAACATTTACAGTCACTAATATGTCTAAAGGGTGCGATCGACAATTGATCGCCACATTATATTCAGTTAAAGTAACGAATTATTGAATTTGTTATTGAAAATTAATTGTTGTTTAAATATTCACAGTGATTGATATGTCTAAAGGGTTAATCTACAATTGATCGCAATATTATATTAAGTTAATGTAATGAATTATTGAATTGGTTATTGAAAACTTATTGTTGTTTAAACATTTATAGTGATTGATATGTCTAAAGGGTGCGATCGACAATTGATCGCAACATTATATTAAGTTAAAGTAATGAATTATTGAATTGGTTATTGAAATCTAATTCTTGTTTAAACATTATCAGTGATTGATATGTTTAAAGGATGCGATCGACAATTGATCGAAACATTATATTAAGTTAAAGTAATATTTTATTTAATTGGTTATTGAAGATATGATGTTGTCTACACATTTACAGTGATAAATATGTCTAAATGGTGTAATCGACAATTGATCGCAACATTACATTAAGTTAAATTAATGAATTATTGAATTGGTTATTGAAAACTAATTGTTGTTTAAACATTTTAAATGATTGATATGTGCAAAGGGTGCGGTTCACAATTGATCTGAACATTATATTAGGTTAAAGTAATGAATTATTGAATTTGTTATTGAAAATTAATTGTTGTTTAAACATTCACAGTGATTGATATGTCTAAAGGGTCGATCGACAATTGATCGCAACATTATCTCAAGTTAAAGTAATGAATTATTGAATTGGTTATTGAAAACTTATTGTTGTTTACACATTTACAGTGATTGATTTGTCTAAAGGGTGCAATCGACAATTGATCTAAACATTATACAGAGTTAAAGTAATGAATTATTCAATTTGTTTTTGAAAACTATTTGTTGTTTAAACATTATTAGTGATTGAAATGTCTAAAGGGTGCGATCGACAATTGATCGCAACATTATATTAAGTTAAAGTAATGAATTATTGAATTGGTAATTGAAAACTAATTGTTGTTTAAACTTTTACGGTGATTGATATGTCTAAAGGGTACGCTCAGAAATTGATCGCAACATTATATTAAGGTAAAGTAATGAATTTTTGAATTGGTTATTGAAAACTAATTGTTGTGTAAACATTTACAGTCACTAATATGTCTAAAGGGTGCGATCGACAATTGATCGCCACATTATATTCAGATAAAGTAAAGAATTATTGAATTTGTTATTGAAAATTAATTGTTGTTTAAATATTCACAGTGATTGATATGTCTAAAGGGTTATTCTACAATTGATCGCAATATTATATTAAGTTAATGTAATGAATTATTGAATTGGTTATTGAAAACTTATTGTTGTTTAAACATTTATAGTGATTGATATGTCTAAAGGGTGCGATCGACAATTGATCGCAACATTATATTAAGTTAAAGTAATGAATTATTGAATTGGTTATTGAAAACTAATTCTTGTTTAAACATTATCAGTGATTGATATGTTTTAAGGGTGCGATCGACAATTGATCGCAACATTATAATAAGTTAAAACAATATTTTATTAAATTGGTTATTGAAGATTTGCTGTTGTCTACACATTTACAGTGATAAATATGTCTAAATGGTGTAATCGACAATTGATCGCAACATTACATTAAGTTAAATTAATGAATTATGGAATTGGTTATTGAAAACTAATTGTTGTTTAAACATTTTAAATGATTGATATGTGCAAAGGGTGCGGTTCACAATTGATCTGAACATTATATTAGGTTAAAGTAATGAATTATTGAATTTGTTATTGAAAATTAATTTGTTGTTTAAACATTTACAGTGATTGATATGTCTAAAGGGTGCGATCGACAATTGATCGCAACATTATATTAAGGTAAATTAATGAATTATTAAATTGGTTATTGAAAACTAATTGTTGTTTAAACATTTACAGTGATTGATATGTCTAAAGGGCGATGGACAATTGATCGCAACATTATATTAAGTTAAAGTAATGAATAATTGAATTGGTTGTTAAAAACTAATTGTTGTTAAAACATTTACAGTGATTGATATGTCTAAAGGGCAATCGACAATTGATCGCAACGTTATATTAAGTTAAAGTAATGAAATATTGAATTGGCTATTTAAAACTAATTGTTGTTTAAACATTTACAGTGATTGATATGTCTAAAGGGTGCGATTGACAATAGATCGCAACATTATATTAAGTTAAAGTAATGAATTATTGAATTGGTTATTGAAAACTAATTATTGTCTAGACTTTTACGGTGATTGATATGTCTAAAGGGTGCGATCGACAATTGATCGCGACATTATATTAAGTTAAAGTAATGAATAATTGAATTGGTTATTGAAAACTAATTGTTGTTTAAACATTTACGGTGATTGAGATGTCTAAAGGGTGCGTTTGACAATTGATCGCAACATTATATTAAGTTAAAGTAATGAAATATTGAATTGGTTATTGAAAAGTAATTGTTGTTTAGATTTTTACGTTGATTGATATGTCTAAAGGGTGCGATCGACAATCGATCGCAACATTATCGTAAGTTTAAGTATTGAATTATTGAATTGGATATTGAAAACTAATTGTTGTTTAAACATTTACAGTGATTGATATGTCCAAAGGGTGTGATCGATAATTGATGGCAACATAATATTAAGTTAAAGTAATAAATTATTGAATTGGTTATTGAAAAGTAATTGTTGTTTAGTCTTTTACGGTGATTGATATGTTTAAAGGGTGCGATCGACAATTGATAGCGACATTATATTAAGTTAAAGTAATAAATTATTGAATTGGTTATTGAAAACTAATTGTTGTTTTGACTTTTACGGTGATTGATATGTCTAAAGGGTTTGATTGAAAATTGATCGTAACATTATATTCAGTTAAAGTAATGAATTATTGAATTGGTTATTGAAAATTAATTGTTGCTTAACCATTATCAGTGATTGATATGTTTAAAGGGTGCGATTGACAATTGATCGCATTATTATATAAAGTTAAAGAAATGAATTATTGAATTGGTTATTGAAAATTATTTGTTGTTTAAACATTATCAGTGATTGATATGTCTAAAGGGTGCAATCAACAATTGATTGCAACATTATATTAAGTTATAGTAATGAATTATTTAATTGGTTATTGAAGATTTGTTGTTGTCTACACATTTACAGTGATTGATATGTGCAAAGTGTGCGATCGACAATTGATCGCAACATTATATTTAGTTAAAGTAATGAATTACTGAATTGATTATTGAAAACTAATTGTTGTTTAAACATTTACGGTGATTGATATCTCTAAAAAGCAATTGACAATTAATCGCAACATTATATTAAGTTAAAGTAATGAATTATTGAATTGGTTATTGAAAACTAATTGTTGTTTAGACTTTTACAGTGATTGATATGTCTAAAGGGTGCGATCAACAATTGATCGCAACATTATATTATGTGAAAGTAATGAATTATTGAATTGGTTATTGAAAACAAATTGTTGTTTAAACATTTACAGTGATTGATATGTCTAAAGGCTGCGATCGACAATTGATCGCAACATTATATTATGTGAAAGTAAAGAATTATTGAATTGGTCATTGAAATTTAATTGTTTTTTAAGACTCTTACGGTGATTGATATGTCTAAAGGGTGCAATCAACAATTGATCACGACATTATATTAAGTTTAAGTAATGAATTATTGAATTTGTTATTGAAACTAATCGTTGTTTAAACATTTACAGTGATTGATATGTCTTAAGGGTGCGATCGACAATGGATCGCAACATTATATTAAGTTAAATAATGAATTATTGAATTGGTTATTGAAAACTAATTGCAGTTTAAACATTATCAGTGATTGATATGTCTAAAGGGTGCGATCGACAATTGATCGCAACATTATATTAAGTTAAAGTAATGAATTATTTAATTGGTTATTGAAGATTTGTTGTAGTCTACACATTTACAGTGATTGATATGTCCAAAGGGTGCGATCGACAATTGATCGCAATATTATATTAAGTTAAAGTAATGAATTACTGAATTGATTATTGAAAACTAATTGTTGTTTAAACATTTACGGTGATTGATATGTCTTAAGAGCAATTGAAAATTGATCGCAACATTATATTCATTAAAGTAATGAATTATTGAATTGGCTGTTGAAAACTAATTATTGGTTAAACATTTACATTGATTGATATGTGCAAAGGGTGCGATCGACAATAGATCGCAACATCTTATTAAGTTAAAGTAATAAATTACTGAATTGATTATTGAAAACTAATTGTTGTTTAAGCATTTACGGTGATTGATATGTCTAAAGAGCAATTGACAGATGATAGCAACATTATATTAATTAAAGTAATGAATTATTGAATTGGCTGTTGAAAACTAATTGTTGTTTAGACTTTTACGGTGATTGATATATCTAAAGGGTGCGATCGACAATTGATCGCGACATTAGTTTAAGTTAATGTAATGAATTAATGAATTGGTTATTGAAAACTAATTGTTGTTTAAACATTTACGGTGATTGATATGTCTAAAGGGTGCGATCGACAATTGATCGCAATATTATATTCTGTGAAAGTAATGAACTATTGAATTGGTTATTGAAAACTAATTATTGTTTAGACTCTTATGGTGATTGATATGTCTAAAAGGTGCAATCGACAATTGATCACGACATTATATTAAGTTAAATTAATGAATTATTGTATTTGTTATTGAAGCTAATCGTTGTTTAAACATTTACAGTGATTGATATGTCTCAAGGGTGCGATCGACAATGGATCGCAATATTATTTTAAGTTAAATAATGAATTAATGAATTGGTTATTGAAAACTAATTGTCGTTTCAACATTATCAGTGATTGATATGTCTAAAAGGTGCGATCGACAATTGATCGCAACATTATATTAAGTTAAAATAATGAATTATTGAATTGGTTATTGAAAACTAATTGTTGTTTAAACATTATCAGTGATTGATATTACTAAAGGGTGCGATTGACAATTGATCGCAACATTATATTAGGTTAAAGTAATGAATTATTGAATTGGCTATTGAAAACTAATTGTTGTTTAAACATTTATAGTGATTGATATGTCTAAAGCGTGCGATCGACAATTGATCGCAACATTATGTTAAGTTAAAGTAATGAATTTTTGAATTGGTTATTGAAAACTGATTGTTGTTTAGACTTTTACGTTGATTGATATGTCTAAAGGGTGCGATCGACAATTGATCGCGACATTATTTTAAGTTAAAGTAATGAATTACTGAATTGGTTATTGAAAACTAATTGTTGTTTAAACATTTACGGTGATTGATATGTCTAAAGGGTGCGATCGACAATTGATCGCAACATTATATTATGTGAAAGTAATGAATTATTGAATTGGTTATTGAAAACTAATTGTTGTTTAGACTATTACGGTGATTGATATGTCTAAAGGGTGCAATCGACAATTGATCACGACATTATATTAAGTTAAATTAATGAATTATTGTATTTGTTATTGAAACTAATCGTTGTTTAAACATTATCAGTGATTGATATTACTAAAGGGTGCGATTGACAATTGATCGCAACATTATATTAGGTTAAAGTAATGAATTATTGAATTTGTTTTTGAAAACTAATTGTTGGTTAAACATTTCAGTGATTGATATGTCTAAAGTGTGCGATCGACAATTGATCGCAACATTATATTAAGTTTAATGAATGATTTATTGAATTGGTTATTGAAATCTAATCAATGTTTAAACATTTTTACTGATTGGTATGTATAAAGGGTGGGATCGATAATGGAACGCAACATTATACTAAGGTAAGGTAATGAATTATTGAATTTGTTATTGAAAACTAATTGTTGTTTAAACATTTACAGTGATTGATATGTCTAAAAGGTGCGATGGAAAATTGATCGCAACATTATATTAAGTTAAAGTAATGAATTATTGATTTGAATATTGAAAACTAACTGTTATTTAAACATTTACAGTGATTGATGTGTCTAAAGGGTTAGATCGACAACTTATCGCAACATTATATTAAGTTAAAGTAATGAATTATTGAATTGGTTATTGAAAACTAATTATTGTTTAGACTTTAACGTTTATTGATATGTCTAAACGGTGTGATCGACAATTGATCGCAATATTATATTAAGTTAAAGTAATGAATTTTTGAATTGGTTATTGAAAACTAATTGTTGTTTAAACATTCACAATGATTGATATGTCTAAAGGGTGCGATCGACAATTGATCCCAACATTATATTCAGTTAAAGTAATGAATTATTAAATTGGTTATTGAAAATTAATTGTTGTTTAAACAATTACAGTGATTGATTTGTCTAAAGGGTGCGATCGACAATTGATCGCAACATTATATTAAGTAAAAGTAAATAATTATTGAATTGGTTATTGAAAACTTATTGTTGTTTAAATATTTACTGTGATTGATATGTCTAAAGGGTTCGATCGACAATTGATCGCAACATTATATTATGTTAAATAATAAATTATTGAATTGGTTATTGAAAACTATATGTTATTTCAACATTATCAATGATTGATATGTTTAAAGGGTGCGATCAACAATTTATCGCAGTATTATATTAAGTTAAAGTAATATATTATTTAATTGGTTATTGAAGATTTGCTGTTGTCTACACATTTACAGTGATAAATCTGTCTAAAGGGTGGGATCGACAATCGACCGCAACAATACGTTAAGTTAAATTAATGAATTATTGAATTGGTTATTGAAAACTAATTGTTGTTTAAACATTATCAGTGATTGATATGTCTAAAGGGTGCGATTGACAATTGATCGCAACATTATATTAGGTTAAAGTAATGAATTATTGATTTTGTTATCGAAAACTAATTATTGTTTAAACATTTACCGTGATTGATTATATGTAAAGGGTGCGATCGAGAATTGATCGCAACATTATATTAAGTTAAAGTAGTGAATTACTGAATTGGTTATTGAAAAATAAATGTTGTTAAAACATTATTGAAAACTAATTGTTGTTTAAACATTTACGGTGATTGATATATCTAAAGGCTGCGTTCGACAATTGATCGCAACATTTTATTAAGTTAAAGTAATGAATTATTAAATTGGTTATTGAAAACTAATTGTTGTTTAGACTTTTACGGCAATTGATATGTCTAAAGGGTGCGATCGACAATTGATCGCAACATTATATTAAGTTAAAGTAATGAATTCTTGAATTGGTTATTGAAAGCTAGTTGTTGTGTCGACTTTTACGGCGATTGATATGTCTAAATGGTGTTATCGACAATTGATCGCAACATTATTTTAAGTTAAAGTAATGAATTATTGAATTGGTTATTGAAAACTAATTGTTGTTTAAATATTTACGGTGATTGATATGTCTAAAGGGTGCGATCGACAATTGATCGCAACATTATATTCAGTTAAAGTAATGAATTATTGAATCGGTTATTGAAAGTAAATTGATGTTTAAACATTATCTGTGATTGATTTGTTTAAAGGGTGCGATCGACAATTAATCGCAACATTATATTAAGTGAAAGTAATAAATTATTTAATTGGTTATTCAAGATTTGCTATTGTCTACACATTTACAGTGATAAATATGTCTAAAGGGTGCGATCGACAATTGATCGCAACATTACGTTAAGTTAAATTAATGAATTTTTGTATTGATTATTGAAAACTAATTGTTGTTTAAATATTATCAGTTATTGATATGTCTAAAGGGTGCGATTGACATTTGATCGCAACATTATATTAGGTTAAAGTAATGAGTTATTGAATTTGTTATTGAAAACTTATTGTTGTTTAAACATTTATAGTGATTAATATGTCTAAAGAGTGCGATCCACAATTCATCGCAACATTATACTAAGTTGAATTAATGAATTATTGAATTGTTTATTGAAAGCTAATTGTTGTTTAAACATTTAAAGTGATTGAAATGTCTAAGAGGTGTGACCGACAATTGATCGGTAGATTATATTAAGTTAAAGTAATGAATTATTAAATTGGTTATTGAAACTAATTGTTGTTTAAACATTATCAGTGATTGATAGGTCTAAATGGTGTGATTGATAGTTGATCGCAGTATTATATAAAGTTAAAGTAATGAATTCCTTAATTGGTTATTGAAAATTAATTGTTCTTTAAACATTATTAGCGATAGATATGTCTAAAGGGTGCGATCGACAATTGATCGCAACATTATATTAAGTTAAATTAATGAATTATTTAATTGGTTATTGAAGATTTGTTGTTGTCTACACATTTACTGTGATTGATCTGTCTAAAGGGTGCGATCCTCAATTGATCGCAACATTATATTAAGTTAAAGTAATGAATTATTGATTTGGATATTGAAAACTAATTATTGTTTAGACTTTTACGGTGATTAATATGTCTAAAGGGCAATCGACAATTGATCGCAACATTATATTAATTAAAGTAATGAATTATTGAATTGGCTATTGAAAACTAATTGTTGTTTAAAAATTTACAGTGATTGATATGTCTAAAGGGTGCGATCGACAATTAATCGCAATATTATATAAAGTTAAAGTAATGAATTACTGAATTGATTATTGAAAACTAATTGTTGTTTAAACATTATTAGTGATAGATATGTCTAAAGGGTGCGATCTACAAATGATCGCAACATTATATTCAGTTAAAGTAATGAATTATTGAATTGGTTATTGAAAACTAATTGTTGTTTAGACTTTTACGGCAATTGATATGTCTAAAGGGTGCGATCGACAATTGATCGCAACATTATATTAAGTTAAAGTAATGAATTTTTGAATTGGTTATTGAAAACTAGTTGTTTTTTCGACTTTTACGGTGATTGATATGTCTAAAGGGTGTTATTGAAGATTAGTTGTTGTTTATTCATTTTCAGTGATTGATATGTCTAAAGGGTGCGATCGACAATTGATCGCAACATTATATTTAGTTAAAATAACGAATTATTGAATTTGTTATTGAAAACTAATTGTTGTTTAAACATTTACAGTGATTGATATGTCTAAAGGGTGCGATCGACATTTGATAGCAACACTATATTAAGTTAAAGTTAAAGTGATTGATATGTCTAAAGGGTGCGATCCACAATTGATCGCAACATTAGGTTAAGTTAAAGTAATGAATTTTTGAATAAGTTATTGAAGATTAGTTGTTGTTTAAACATTTACAGTGTTGGATATGTCTAAAGGGTGCTATCGACAATTGATCGCAACATAATATTAAGTTAAAGTAATGAATTATTGAATTGCTTATTGAAAATTAGCTGTTGTTTAATCATTTTCAGTGATTGATATGTCTAAAGGGTGCAATCGAAAATTGATTGCAACATTATATTTAGTTAAAATAATGAATTATTTAATTTATTATTGAAAACTAATTGTTGTTGAAACATTTTCAGTGATTGATATGTCTAAAGGGTGCAATCGACAATTGATTGCAACATTATATTTAGTTAAAATAATGAATTATTGAATTTGTTATTGAAAACTAATTGTTGTTTAAACATTTTCAGTGATTGATATGTCTAAAGGGTGCGATCAACAATTGATCCCAACATTATATTTAGTTAAAGTAATGAATTATTGAATTGGTTATTGAAAACTAAATGTTATTTAAACATTTACAGTGATTGATATGCATAACTGGTGGGCTCAAAAATTGATCTCAACATTATATAGAGTTAAAGTAATGAATTATTGAATTGGTTATTGAAAACTAATTGTTATTGAAACATTATTAGTGATTGATATGTCTAAAGGGTGCGATCGACAATTGATCGCAGCATTATATTAAGTTAAAGTTATGAATTATTGAATTGGTTATTTAAAAATAAATATTGTTGAAACATTTACAGTGATATATATGTCTAAAGGGTGCGATCGACAATTGATCTCAACATTATATAGAGTTAAAGTAATGAATTATTGAATTGGTTATTGAAAACTAATTGTTGTTTAAACATTTACAGTGATTGATATGTTTAAAGGGTGCGATCGAAAATTGATCCCAACATTATATTAGGTTAAAGTAATGAATTATTGAATTGGTGATTGAAAACTAATTGTTGTATAAACATTTACAGTGATTGATATGTCTAAAGGGTGGAATGACAATTGATGGCAACATTATATTAAGTTAAAGTAATGAATTATTGAATTGGTTATTGAAAACTAATTGTTGTTTAAACATTTACAGTGATTGATATGTTTAAAGGGTGCGATCAACAATTGATCGCAACATTATATTAAATTAAAGTAATGCATTATTTAATTGGTTATTGAAGATTTGTTTTTATCTACACATTAATAGTGATTGATATGTCTAAAGGGTGCGATCGACAATTTTTCGCAACATTATGTTAAGTTAAAGTAATGAATTATTGAATTGGTTATTGAATATTAGTTGTTGTTAAAACATTTAAAGTGATGGATATGTCTAAAGGGTGCGATCGACAATTGATCGCAACATAATATTATGTTAAAGTAATGAATTATTGAATTGCTTATTGAAGATTAGCTGTTGTTTAATCATTTTCATTGATTGATATGTCTAAAGCGTGCGATCAATAATTGATCGCAACATTATATTAAGTTAAAATAATGAATTATTTAATTTGTTATTGAAAAATAATTGTTGTTTTAACATTTAAAGTGATTAATATGTATAAAGTGTGCGATCGACAATTGATCTCAACATGATATAGAGTTAAAGTAATGAATTATTGAATTGGTTATTGAAAACTAATTGTTGTTTAAACATTATCAGTGATTGATATGTCTAAAGGGTGCGATCGAAAATTGATCCCAATATTATATTAAGTTAAAGTAATGAATTATTGAATTGGTGATTAAAAACTAATTGTTGTTTAAACATTTACAGTGATTGATATGTCTAAAGGGTGCGATTGACAATTGATCGCAACATTATATTTGGTTAAAGTGATGAATTATTGAATTGGTTATTGAAAATTAACAGTTGTTTAAACATTTAAAGTGTTTGATATGTCTAAAGGGTGCGATCAACAATTGATCGCAACTTTTTATTAAATTACAATAATGAATTATAGAATTGGTTAGTGAAAACTTATTGTTGATTAAACATTTATAGAGATTGATATGACTAAAGGGTGCGATCGACAATTGATCGCAACATTAGATTAAGTTAATGTAATGAATTATTGAATTGGTTATTGAAAACTAATTGTTGTTTAAACATCAACAGTTATTGATATGTCTAAAGGGTGCGATTGACAATTGATCGCAACATTATATTTGGTTAAAGTAATTGATTATTTAATTTGTTATTGAAAACTAATTGTTGTTTAAACATTTATAGTGATTGATATGTCTAAAGGGTGCGATCGACAATTGCTCGCAACATTAAATTAAGTTAAATTAATGAATTATTGAATTGGTTATTGAAAACTAATTGTTGTTTAAACATTTACAGTGATTGATATGTCTAAAGGGTGCGATCGACAATTGATCCCAACTTTATATTTAGTTAAAGTAATGAATTATTGAATTGGTTATTGAAAACAATTTGTTGTTTAAATATTTTACAATGATTGATATGTCCAAAGGGCAATCGACACTTGATCGCAACATTATATTAAGTTAAAGTAATGAATTATTGAATTGGTTATTGAAAACTAATTGTTGTTTAAACATTTACAGTGATTGATATGTCTAAAGGGCAATCGACAATTGATCGCAACATTATATTGAGTTAAAGTAATGAACTATTGAATAAATTTTTGATATCTAATTGTTGTTTAAACATTTACAGTGATTGATATGTCTAAAGGGTGCGATCTACTATTGATCGCGACATTATATTAAGTTAAAGTAATGAATTATTGAATTGGTTATTGAAAATTAACAGTTGTTTAAACATTTAAAGTGTTTGATATGTCTAAAGGGTGCGATCAACAATTGATCGCAACTTTTTATTAAATTACAATAATGAATTATAGAATTGGTTAGTGAAAACTTATTGTTGATTAAACATTTATAGAGATTGATATGACTAAAGGGTGCGATCGACAATTGATCGCAACATTAGATTAAGTTAATGTAATGAATTATTGAATTGGTTATTGAAAACTAATTGTTGTTTAAACATCAACAGTTATTGATATGTCTAAAGGGTGCGATTGACAATTGATCGCAACATTATATTTGGTTAAAGTAATTGATTATTTAATTTGTTATTGAAAACTAATTGTTGTTTAAACATTTATAGTGATTGATATGTCTAAAGGGTGCGATCGACAATTGCTCGCAACATTAAATTAAGTTAAATTAATGAATTATTGAATTGGTTATTGAAAACTAATTGTTGTTTAAACATTTACAGTGATTGATATGTCTAAAGGGTGCGATCGACAATTGATCCCAACTTTATATTTAGTTAAAGTAATGAATTATTGAATTGGTTATTGAAAACTATTTGTTGTTTAAATATTTACAATGATTGATATGTCCAAAGGGCAATCGACACTTGATCGCAACATTATATTAAGTTAAAGTAATGAATTATTGAATTGGTTATTGAAAACTAATTGTTGTTTAAACATTTACAGTGATTGATATGTCTAAAGGGCAATCGACAATTGATCGCAACATTATATTGAGTTAAAGTAATGAACTATTGAATAAATTTTTGATATCTAATTGTTGTTTAAACATTTACAGTGATTGACATGTCTAAAGGGTGCGATCTACTATTGATCGCGACATTATATTAAGTTAAAGTAATGAATTATTGAATTGGTTATTGAAAACTAATTGTTGTTTAAACGTTTACAGTGGTTGATATGTCTAAAGGGCGATCGATAATTGATCCCAACATTATATGAATTTAAAGTAATCAATTATTGAATTTGTTATTGAAAACTAATTGTTGTTTAAACATTTACGGTGATTGTTATGTATAAACGTGCGATCGAAAATTGATCGCAACATTATATTAAGTTAAAGTAATGAAATATAGAATTGATTATTGAAAACTAATTGTTATTTAAACATTACAAATGATTGATATGTCTAAAGGGTGCGATCGAAAATTGATCGCAACATTATATTAAGTTAAAGTAATGAATTATTGAATTTGTTATTGAAATCTTATTGTTGTTTACACATTTACAGTGATTGTTTCGTCTCAAGGGTGCGATCGACAATTGATCGAAACATTATATTAAGTTAAAGTAATGAATTATTGAATTGGATATTGAAAACTAATTGTTGTTTAGACTTTTACCGCAATTTATATGTTTAAAGGGTCCGATCGACAAGTGATCGCGACAATATATTAAGTTAAAGTAATGAATTAAATAATTGGTTATTGGAAACTAATTGTTGTTTAAACATTTACAGTGGTTGATATGTCTAAAGGGCGATCAACAATTGATCCCAACATTATATTAAGTTAAAGTAATGAATTATTGAATTTGTTATTGAAAACTAATTGTTGTTTAAACATTTACAGTGATTGATATGTCTAAAGGGCAATCGACAATTGATAGCAACATTATATTAAGTTAAAGTAATGAATTATTGAATTGGTTATTGAAAACTAATTGTTGGTTAACCATTTACAATTGATATGTCTAAAGGACAATTGACAATTGATTGCAACTTTATATTAAGTAAGGTAATGAATTATTGAATCAGTTTTTGATACCTAATTGTTGTTTAAACATTTACAGTGATTGATATGTCTAAAGGGTGCGATCGACTATTGATCGTAACATTATTTTAAGTTAAAGTAATGAATTATTGAATTTGTTATTGAATACTAATTGTTGTTTAAACATTAACAGTGGTTGATATGTCTAAACGGCGATCGACAATTGATCCCAACATTATATTAAGTTAAAGAAATGAATTATTGAATTTGTTATTGACAACTAATTAATGTTTAAACATTTACATTGATTGATATGTCTAAAGGGCAATCGACAATTGATCGCAACATTATATTAAGTTAAAGTAATGAATTATTGAATTGGTTATTGAAAACTAATTGTTGTTTAACCGTTTACCATTGATATGTCTAAAGGGCAATCGACAATTGATCGCAACTTTATATTACGTAAAAGTAATGAATTATTGAATTGGTTATTGAAAACTAACTGTTGTTTAAACATTTACAGTGATTGATATGTTTAAAGGGTGCGATCGACAATTGATCGCAACATTATATTAAGTTAAAGTAATGAATTATTGAATTGGTTATTTAAAACTAATTGTTGTTTAGACTTTTACGGTGATTGATATGGCTAAAGGGTGCGATCGATAATCGATCGCAACATTATATTAAGTTAAAGTAATGAATTATTTTATTGGTTACTGAAGATTTGTTGTTGTCTACACATTTACTGTGACTGATATAACTAAAGGGTGCGATCGACAATTGATCGCAATATTATATTCGGTTAAAGTAATGAATTATTCAATTAGTTATTGAAAATTAATTGTTGTTTAAACATTTACAGTGATTGATATTTCTAAAGGGTCTGATCAACTATTGATCACAACATAATATTAAGTTAAAGTAATGAATTATTGAATTGGTTATTGAATACTTATTGTTGATTAAACATTTACAGTGATTGATATGTCTAAAGGGTGCGATCGACAATTGATCGCAACATAAGATTATGTTAATGTAATGAATTATTGAATTGGTTATTAAAAACTAATTGTTGTTTAAACGTTTACAGTGATTGCTATGTCTAAAGGGTGCGATCGACAATTGATCCCAACATTATATTAAGTTAAATTAATGAATTATTGAATTGGTTATTGAAAACTTATTGTTGTTTACACATTTACAATGATTGATATGTCTAAAGGGCGATCGACATTTGATCCCAACATTATATTTAGTTAAAGTAATGAATTATTGAATTGGTTATTGAAAAATAATTGTTGTTTAGACTTTTACAGTGATTGATATGTCTAAAGGGTGCGATCGACAATTGATCGCAACATTATATTAAGTTAAAGTAATGAATTATTGAATTTGGTTATTGAAAACTAATTGTTGTTTAAACATTTACAATTACTGATATAACTAAAGGGTGCGATCGACAATTGATCGCAATATTATATTCGGTTAAAGTAATGAATTTTTCAAATTGTTATTGAAAATTAATTGTTGTTTAAACATTATCAGTGATTGATATGTCTAAAGGGTGCGATTGACAATTGATCTCAACATTATATTTGGTTAAAGTAATGAATTATTGAATTGGTTATTGAATACTTATTGTTGATTAAACATTTACAGTAATTGATATGTCTAAACGGTGCGATCGACAATTGATCGCAACATTAGATTAAGTTAATGTAATGAATTATTGAATTGGTTATTAAAAACTAATTGTTGTTTAAACATTAACAGTGATTGATATGTCTAAAGAGTGCGATTGACAATTGATCGCAACATTATATTAGGTTAAAGTAATGAATTATTGAATTTGTTATTGAAAACTAATAGTTGCTTAAACATTTACTGTGATTGATATGTCTAAAGTGTGCTATCGACAAGTGATCGCAACATTATATTAAGTTAAAGTTATGAATTATTGAATTAGTTATTGAAAACTAATTATTGTTTAAACATTTACAGTGATTGATATGCCTAAAAGGTGCGATCGACACTAGATCGCAACATTATATTAAGTTAAAGTAAAGAATTAGTAAATTGGTTATTGAAAACTAATTGTTGTTTAGACTTTTACGGTGATTGATATGTCTTAAGGGTGCGATCGACAATTGATCGCTACATTATATTAAGTTAAGGTAATGAATTATTGAATTGGTTATTGAAAACTAATTGTTGTTTAAACATTTACAGTGATTGATATGTGTAAAGGGTGCAATCGACAATTGATCGCAATATTATATTAAGTTAAAGTAATGAATTATTGAATTGGTTATTGAAAACTAATTGTTGTTTAAACATTTACAGTGATTGATATGTCTAAAGGGAATGATCCACAATTGATCGCAATATTATAATAAGTTAAAGTAATGAATTATTGAATTGGTTATTGAAAACTAATTGTTGTTTAGACTTTTACGGTGATTGATATGTCTAAAGGGAACGATCCACAATTGATCGCAACATTATATTTAGTTAAAGTAATGAAATAATGAATTGGTTATTGAAAACTAATTGTTGTTTAGACTTTTACGGTGATTGATATGTCTTAAGGGTGCGATCGACAATTGATCGCAACATTATATTAAGTTAAAGTAATGAATTATTGAATTAGTTATTGAAAACTAATTATTGTTTAAACATTTACAGTGATTGATATGTCTAAAGGGTGCGATCGACAATTGATCTCAACATTATATTAAGTTATATTAATGAATTATGGAACTGGTTATTGAAAACTAATTGTTGTTTAAACATTTACAGTGATTGATATGTCTAATGGGCGATCGACAAATGATCGCAACATTATATTAAGTTAAAGTAATGAATTATTGAATTGGTTATTGAAAACTTATTGTTGTTTAAACATTTACAGTGATTGATATGTCTAAAGGGCCATCGACAATTGATCGCAACATTATATTAAGTTGAAGTAATGAATTATTGAATTTGTTATTGAAAACTAATTGTTGTTTAAACATTTACTGTGATTGATATGTCTAAAAAATGCGATCAACAATTGATCGCAACATTATATTAAGTTACAGTAATGAATTATTGAATTGGTTATTGAAAACTAATTGTTGTTTAAACATTTACAGTGATTGATATGTCTAAAGGGTGCGATCAACAATTGATCGCAACATTATAATCAGTTAAAGTAATAAATTATTTAATTATTTATTGAAGATTTGCTGTTGTCTACACATTTATAGTGATAAATATGTCTAAAGGGTTCGATCGACAATTGATCGCAACATTACGTTAAGTTAAATTAATGAATTATTTAATTGGTTATTGAAAACTTATTGTTGTTTAAACATTTACAGTGATTGATATGTTTAAAGGGTGCGATCGACAATTGATCGCAATATTATATTCGGTTAAAGTAATGAATTATTCAATTGGTTATTGAAAATTAATTGTTGTTTAAACTTTTACATTGATTGATATTTCTAAAGAAGTCGATCAACAATTGATCGCAACATTATATTAAGTTAAAGTAATGAATTATTGAATTGGTTATTGAATACTTATTGTTGATTAAACATTTACAGTGATTGATATGTCTAAAGGGTGCGATCGACAATTGATCGCAACATTAGATTAAGTTAATGTAATGAACTATTGAATTGGTTATTGAAAACTAATTGTTGTTTAAACATTAACAGTGATTGATATGTCTAATAGGTGCGATTCACAATAGATCGCAACATTATATTTGGTTAAAGTAATGAATTATTTAATTTTTATTGAAAACTAATTGTTGTTTAAACATTTAAAGTGATATGTCTAAAGGGTGCGATCGACAATTGATCTCAACATTATATTAAGTTAAATTAATGAATTATTGAATTGGTTATTGAAAACTAATTGTTGTGTAAACATTTACAGTGATTGATATGTCTAAAGGGCGATCGACAATTGATCCAAACATTATATTTAGTTAAAGTAATGAATTATTGAATTGGTTACTGAAAACTAATTGTTGTTTAAACATTTACAGTAATTGATATGTGTAAAGTCCAATCGAAAATTGATCGCAACATTATATTAAGTTAAAGTAATGAATTATTGATTTGGCTATTGAAAACTTATTGTTGTTTAAACATTTACAGTGATTGATATGTCTAAAGGGCGATCGACAATTGATCGCAAGATTATATTAAGTTAAAGTAATGAATTATTGAATTTGTTATTGAAAACTAATTGTTGTTTAAACATTTACAGTGATTGACATGTCTAAAGGGCAATCGACAATTGATTGCAACATATTATTAATTTAAAGTAATGAATTATTGATTTGGCTATTGAAAACTAATTGTTGTTTAAGCATTTACAGTGATTGATATGTCTAAAGGACGATCGACAATTGATCGCAACATTATATAAAATTAAAGTAATGAATTATTGAATTGGTTATTGAAAACTAATTGTAGTTTAAAAATTTAAAGTGATTGATATGTCTAAAGTGTGATCGACAATTGATCGCAACATTATATTAAGTTAAATAAATAAATTACTAAATATGTTATTGAAAACTAATTGTTGTTTAAACATTTACAGTGATTGATATGTCTAAAGGGCAATCGACAATTAATCCCAACATTATATTTAGTTAATGTAATGAATTATTGAATTTGTTGTTGAAAACTAATTGTTGTTTAAACATTAATAGTGATTGATATGTCTAAAGGGTGCGATTGACAATTGATCGCAACATTAGATTAAGTTAATGTAATGAATTATTGAATTGGTTATTGAAATTTAATTGTTGTTTAAACATTATCTATGACTTATATGTTTAAAGGGTGCGATCGACAATTGATCGCAACATTATATTAAGTTAAAGTAAGTAATTATTTAATTGGTTATTTAAGATTTGCTGTTGTCTACACATTTACATTAATAAATATGTCTAAAGGGGGCGATCCATAATTGATCGCAACATAATGTTAAGTTAAATTAATGAATTATTGAATTGATTAAACATTTACATGATTGATATGTCTAAAGGGCTATCGACAATTGATTGCAACATTATATTCAGTTGAAGTAATGAATTATTGAATTTGTTATTGAAAACAAATTGTTGTTTAAACATTTACCGTGATTAATATGTCTAAAGGGTGCGATCGACAATTGATCGCAACATTATATTAAGTTGAAGTAATGAAATATTGAATTTGTTATTGAAAACTGATTGTTGTTTCAAAATTTATTATGATTGATATGTCTGAAGGGCGATCGACAATTGATCGCAACATTATATTAAGTTAAAGTAATGAATTATTGAATTGGTTATTGAAAACATATAGTTGTTTAAACATTTACAGTGATTGATATGTCTAAATGTGCGATCGACAATTGATCGCAACATTATATTAAGTTAAATAAATAAATTACTAAATATGTTATTGAAAACTAATTGTTGTTTAAACATTTACAGTGATTGATATGTCTAAAGGGCAATCGACAATTAATCCCAACATTATATTTAGTTAATGTAATGAATTATTGAATTTGTTGTTGAAAACTAATTGTTGTTTAAACATTAATAGTGATTGATATGTCTAAAGGGTGCGATCGACAATTGATCGCAACATTAGATTAAGTTAATGTAATGAATTATTGAATTGGTTATTGAAATTTAATTGTTGTTTAAACATTATCTATGACTTATATGTTTAAAGGGTGCGATCGACAATTGATCGCAACATTATATTAAGTTAAAGTAAGTAATTATTTAATTGGTTATTTAAGATTTGCTGTTGTCTACACATTTACATTAATAAATATGTCTAAAGGGGGCGATCCATAATTGATCGCAACATAATGTTAAGTTAAATTAATGAATTATTGAATTGATTAAACATTTACAGTGATTGATATGTCTAAAGGGCTATCGACAATTGATTGCAACATTATATTCAGTTGAAGTAATGAATTATTGAATTTGTTATTGAAAACAAATTGTTGTTTAAACATTTACCGTGATTAATATGTCTAAAGGGTGCGATCGACAATTGATCGCAACATTATATTAAGTTGAAGTAATGAAATATTGAATTTGTTATTGAAAACTGATTGTTGTTTCAAAATTTATTATGATTGATATGTCTGAAGGGCGATCGACAATTGATCGCAACATTATATTAAGTTAAAGTAATGAATTATTGAATTGGTTATTGAAAACATATAGTTGTTTAAACATTTACAGTGATTGATATGTCTAAATGTGCGATCGACAATTGATCGCAACATTATATTAAGTTAAAGTAAGGAATTATAGAATTGGTTATTGAAAACTAATTGTTGTTTAAACATTTACAGTGATTGATATGTCTAAAGGGAACGATCCACAATTGATCGCAACATTATATTAAGTTAAAGTAATGTATTATTTAATTAGTTATTGAAAACTAATTGTTGTTTAAACAATTACAGTGATAGTTTCGTCTAAACGGTGCGATCGACAATTGATCGCAACATTATAATAAGTTAAAGTAATGAATTATTGAATTTGTTATTGAAAACTAATTGTTGTTTAAACATTTATTGTGATTGATATGTCTAAATGGCGATCGACAATTGATCGCCACCTTATATTAGGTTAAAGTAATGAATTATTGAATTGGTTATTTATAACTAATTGTTATTTAAAAATTATTAGTGATTGATATGTCTAAAAGGTGCGATCGACAATTGATTGCAACACTATATTAGGTTAAATTAACGAATTATTGAATTTGTTATTGAAAACTAATTGTTGTTTAAACATTTACAGTGATTGATATGTCTAAAGGGTGCCATCAACATGTGATCGCAACATTATATTAGGTTAAAGTAATGAATTATTGAATTTGTTATTGAAAACTAATAGTTGCTTAAACATTTACTGTGATTGATATGTCTAAAGTGTGCTATCGACAAGTGATCGCAACATTATATTAAGTTAAAGTTATGAATTATTGAATTAGTTATTGAAAACTAATTGTTGTTGAAACATTTACAGTGATTGATATGCCTAAAAGGTGCGATCGACACTAGATCGCAACTTTATATTAAGTTAAAGTAAAGAATTAGTAAATTGGTTATTGAAAACTAATTGTTGTTTAGACTTTTACGGTGATTGATATGTCTTAAGGGTGCGATCGACAATTGATCGCTACATTATATTAAGTTAAAGTAATGAATTATTGAATTGGTTATTGAAAACTAATTGTTGTTTAGACTTTTACGGTGATTGATATGTCTAAAGGGAACGATCCACAATTGATCGCAACATTATATTTAGTTAAAGTAGTGAAATAATGAATTGGTTATTGAAAACTAATTGTTGTTTAGACTTTTACGGTGATTGATATGTCTTAAGGGTGCGATCGACAATTGATCGCAACATTATATTAAGTTAAAGTAATGAATTATTGAATTGGTTATTGAAAACTAATTGTTGTTTAAACATTTACAGTGATTGATATGTCTAAAGGGTTCGATCCACAATTGATCGCAACATTATATTCATGAAAAGTAATGAATTATTAAATTGGTTATTGAAAATAAAAAGTTGTTTAAACATTTACAATGATTGATATGTCTAAATGTGCGATCAACAATTGATCGCAACTTTATATTCAGTTAAAGTAATGAATTATTGAATTGGTTATTGAAAACAAATAGTTGTTTAAACATTTACAGTGATTGATATGTCTAAACGTGCGATCGACAATTGATCGCAACATTATATTAAGTTAAAGTACTGAATAAATTAATTGGTTATTGAGAACTAATTGTTGTTTAAACATTTATTGTGATTGATATGTCTAAAGGGCGATCGACAATTGATCGCAACATTATATTAGGTTAAAGTAATGAATTATTGAATTAGTTATTTAAAACTAATTGTTGTTTAAACATTATCAGTGATTGATATGTCTAAAAGGTGCGATCGACAATTGATTACAATATTATATTAAGTTAAAGTAATGAATTATTGAATTTGTTATTGAAAACTAATTGTTGTTTAAACATTTAAAGTGATTTATATGTCAAAAGGGACGATAAACAAGTGATCGCAACATTATATTAGGTGAAAGTAATGAATTATTGAATTTGTTATTAATAACTAATTGTTGTTTAAACATTTACAGCGATTGATATATCTAAAGTGTGCGATCGACAAGTGATCGCAACATTATATTAAGTTAAAGTTATCAATTATTGAATTGGCTACAGAAAATTAATTGTTGTTTAAACATTTACAGTGATTGATATGTCTAAAATGTGCGATCGACAATTGATCGCAACATTATATTAAGTTAAAGTAATCAATTATTGAATTTGTTATTGAAAACTAATTGTTGTTTAAATATATACAGTGATTGTTATGTCTAAAGGGTGCGATCGACAATTGATCGCAACATTATATTAAGTTAAAGTAATGAATTATTGAATTTGTTATTGATAACTAATTGTTGTTTAAACATTTACGGTGATTGATATGTCTAAAGGGTGCGATCGACAATTGATCGCAACATTTTATTAAGTTAAAGTAGTGAATTATTGAATAGGTTATTGAAAACTTCTTGTTTTTTAAACATTATCCGTTAATGATATGTCTTTAAGGTGCGATCGACAATTGATCGCAACATTATATTAAATTAAAGTAATGAATTATTGAATTTGTTATTGAAAACTAATTGTTATTTAAACATATATAGTTGTTGATATGTCTAAAGGGTGCGATCGACAATTGATCGCAACATTTTATTAAGTTAAAGTAATGAATTATAGAATTGGTTATTTAAAACTAATTGTTGTTTAAACATTATCAGTGATTGATATGCCTAAAGGGTGCGATCGACAATTGATCGCAGCATTATATTAAGTTAAAGTAATGAATTATTGAATTGGTTATTGAAAACAAATTGTTGTTTAAACATTTACAGTGATTGATATGTCTAAAATGTGCGATCGACAATTGATCGCAACATTATATTAAGTTAAAGTAATCAATTATTGAATTTGTTATTGAAAACTAATTGTTTTTTAAACATTATCCGTTAATGATATGTCTAAACGTGCGATCGATAATTGATCGCAACATTATATTAAGATAAAATAAAGAATTATAGAATGTGTTATTGAAAACTAATTGTTGTTTAAACATTATCAGTGATTGATATGTCTAAAGGGTGCGATCGACAATTGATCGCAACATTATATTAAGTTAAAGTAATGAATTATTGAATTTGTTATTGAAAACTAATTGTTGTTTAAACATATATTGTGACTGATATCTCTAAAGGGTGCGATCGACAATTGATCGTAACATTATATTAAGTTAAAGTAATGAATTATAGAATTGCTTATTGAAAACTAATTATTGTTTAAACATTATCAGTGATTGATATGCCTAAAGGGTGCGATCGACAATTGATCGCAACATTATATTAAGTTAAAGTAATGAATTATTGAATTGGTTATTGAAAACTTATTGTTGTTTAAACATTTATTGTGATTGATATGTCTAAAGGGTGCGATTGACAATTGATCGCAACATTATATTAATTTAAAGTAATGAATTATTAAATTGGTTATTGAAAACTAATTGTTGTTTAAACATTTACAGTGATTGATATGTCTAAAGGGTGCGATCAACAATTGATCGCAACAGTATATTAAGTTAGTGTAATGAATTATAGAATTGGTTATTGAAAACTAATAGTTGTTTAAACAATATCAGTGATTGATATGTCTAAAGGGTGCTTTCGACAATTGATCGCAACGTTATATTAAGTTAAAGTAATGAATTATTGAATAGGTTATTGAAATCTAATTGTTGTTTAAACATTTACAGTGATTGATATGTCTAAAGAGTTCGATCGACAATTGATAGCAACATTATATAAAGTTAAAGTAATGAATTATTGAATTGGTTATTGAAAACTAATTGTTGTTTAGACTTTTACGGTGATTGATATGTCTTAAGTGTGCGATCGACAACTGAACTCAACATTATATAAAGTTAAAGTAATGAATTATTGAATTGGTTATTGAAAACTAATTGTTGTTTAAAAATTTACAATGATTGATATATCTAAAGGGTTTGATCGACACTTGATCGCGACATTATATTAAGTTTAAGTAATGAATTATTGAATTGGTTATTGAAAACTAATTGTTGTTTAAACATTTACAGTGATTGATATGTCTAAAGGGTGCGATCAACATGTGATCGCAACACTATATTAGGTTAAAGTAATGAATTATTGAATTTGTTATTGAAAACTAATTGTTGTTTAAACATTTACAGTGATTGATATATCTAAAGTGTGCGATCGACAAGTGATCGCAACATTATATTAAGTTAAAGTTATGAATTATTGAATTGGTTATTGAAATTAATTGTTGTTTAAACATTATCAGTGATTGATATGCCTAAAGAGTGCGATCGACTATTGATCGCAACATTATATTAAGTTAAAGTAATGAATTATTGAATTGGTTATTGAAAACTAATTGTTGTTTAAACATTTACAGTGATTGATATGTCTAAAGGGTGCGATCAACATGTGATCGCAACACTATATTAGGTTAAAGTAATGAATTATTGAATTTGTTATTGAAAACTAATTGTTGTTTAAACATTTACAGTGATTGATATATCTAAAGTATGCGATCAACAAGTGATCGCAACATTATATTAAGTTAAAGTTATGAATTATTGAATTGGTTATTGAAAACTAATTGTTGTTTAAACATTTACAGTGATTGATATGTCTAAAAGGTGCGATCGACAATTGATCGCAACATTATATTAAGTTAAAATAATGAATTAGTGAATTGTTTATTGAAAACTAATTGTTGTTCAGACTTTTACGGTGATTGATATGTCTTAAGGGTGCGATCGACAATTAATCGAAACATTATATTAACTTAAAGTAATGAATTATTGAATTGGTTATTGAAAACTAATTGTTGTTTAAACATTTACAGTGATTGATATGTCTAAAGAGTTCGATCGATTATTGATAGCAACATTATATAAAGTTAAAGTAATGAATTATTGAATTGGTTATTGAAAACTAATTGTTATTTAGACTTTTACGGTGATTGATATGTCTTAAGGGTGCGATCGACAACTGAACTCAACATTATATCAAGTTAAAGTAATGAATTATTGAATTGGTTATTGAAAACTAATTGTTGTTTAAACATTTACAATGATTGATATATCTAAAGTGTTTGATCGACACTTGATCGCGACATTATATTAAGTTTAAGTAATGAATTATTGAATTGGTTATTGAAAACTAATTGTTGTTTAAACATTTACAGTGATTGATATGTCTAAAGGGTGCGATCAACATGTGATCGCAACACTATATTAGGTTAAAGTAATGAATTATTGAATTTGTTATTGAAAACTAATTGTTGTTTAAACATTTACAGTGATTTATATATCTAAAGTGTGCGATCGACAAGTGATCGCAACATTATATTAAGTTAAAGTTATGAATTATTGAATTGGTTATTGAAAACTAATTGTTGTTTAAACATTATCAGTGATTGATATGCCTAAAGGGTGCGATCAATAATTGATCGCAACATTATATTAAGTTAAAGTAATGAATTATTGAATTGGTTATTGAAAACTAATTGTTGTTTAAACATTTACAGTGATTGATATGTCTAAAGGGTGTGATCAACATGTGATCGCAACACTATATTAGGTTAAAGTAATGAATTATTTAATTTGTTATTGAAAACTAATTGTTGTTTAAACATTTACACTGATTGATATATCCAAAGTGTGCGATCGACAAGTGATCGCAACATTATATTAAGTTAAAGTTATGAATTATTGAATTGGTTATTGAAAACTAATTGTTGTTTAAACATTTACAGTGATTGATATGTCGAAAAGGTGTGATCGACAATTGATCGCAACATTATATTAAGTTAAAATAATGAATTAGTGAATTGTTTATTGAAAACTAATTGTTGTTCAGACTTTTACGGTGATTGATATGTCTTAAGGGTGCGATCGACAATTAATCGAAACATTATATTAACTTAAAGTAATGAATTATTGAATTGGTTATTGAAAACTAATTGTTGTTTAAACATTTACAGTGATTGATATGTCTAAAGGGTGCGATCGACAATTGATCGCAATATTATATTCAGTTAAAGTAATTAATTATTGAATATGTTATTGAAAACAAATTGTTGTTTAAACATTTAGGGTGATTGATATGTCTAATCATGCGATCGACAATTGATCGCAATATTATATTAAGTTAGTGTAATGAATTATAGAATTGGTTATTGAAAACTAATAGTTGTTTAAACAATATCAGTGATTGATATGTCTAAAGGGTGCGATCAACAATTGATCGCAATGTTATATTAAGTTAAAGTAATGAATTATTGAATTGGTTATTGAAAACTAATTGTTGTTTTAATATTTACAGTGATTGATATGTCTAAAGAGTTCGATCGACAATTGATAGCAACATTATATAAAGTTAAAGTAATGAATTATTGAATTGGTTATTGAAAACTAATTGTTGTTTAGATTTTTACGGTGATTGATATGTCTTAAGGTTGCGATCGACAAATGAACTCAACATTATATCAAGTTAAAGTAATGAATTATTGAATTGGTTATTGAAAACTAATTGTTGTTTAAACATTTACAATGATTGATATATCTAAAGGGTTCGATCGACACTTGATCGCGACATTATATTAAGTTTAAGTAATGAATTATTGAATTGGTTATTGAAAACTAATTGTTGTTTAAATATTTACGTTGATTGATTTGTCTGAAGGGTGCGATCGACAATTGATCGCAAAATTATATTAAATTAAAGTAATGAATTATTGAATTGGTTATTGAAAACTATTTGTTGTTAAAACATTATCAGTGATTGATATGTCTAAAGGGTGCAATCGACAATTTACGGCAACATTATATTAAGTTAAAGTAATGAATTATTGAATTTGTTATTGAAAACTAATTGTTATTTAAACATTTACAGTGATTGATATGTCTAAAGAGTGCGATCGACAATTGATCGCAACATTATATTAAGTTAAAGTAATGAATTATTGAATTGGTTATTGAAAACTAATTGTTGTTTAAACATTTACAATGATTGATATATCCAAAGGGTGCGATCGACACTTGATCGCGACATTATATTGAGTTTAAGTAATGAATTATTGAAATGGTTATTAAAAACTAATTGTTGTTTAAACATTTACGGTGATTGATATGTCTAAAGGGTGCGATCAAAAATTGATCGCAAAATTATATTAAAATAAAGTAATGAATTATTGAATTGGTTATTGAAATTTATTTGTTGTTTAAACATTATTAGTGATTGATATGTCTAAAGGGTGCGATCGACAATTGATGGCAACATTACATTAAGTCAGAGTAATGAATTATAGAATTTGTT
Source organism: Cardiospermum halicacabum (assembly GCA_031304145.1). Classification (NCBI taxonomy): domain Eukaryota; kingdom Viridiplantae; phylum Streptophyta; class Magnoliopsida; order Sapindales; family Sapindaceae; genus Cardiospermum; species Cardiospermum halicacabum. The sequence continues at coordinate 14,909,438 of CM062391.1, read as the reverse complement.
ATTGAAAACTAATTGTTGTTTAAACTTTTAAAGTGATTGATATGTCTAAAGGGTGCGATCGACAATTGAACGCGACATTATATTAAGTTTAAGTATTGAATTATTTAATTGGTTATTGAAAACTAATTGTTGTTTAGACATTTACAGTGATTGATATGTCTAAAGGGTGCGATCGACAAGTGATCGCAACAATATATTAAGTTAAAGTTATGAATTATTTAATTGGTTATTGAAAACTAATTGTTGTCTAAACATTATCTGTGATTGATATGTCTAAAGGATGCGATCGACAATTGATCGCAACATTACATTAAGTTAAAGTAATGAATTATTGAATTAGTTATTGAAAACTAATTGTTGTTTAAATATTTACAGTGATTGATATGTCTAAAGGGTGCGATCGACAAGTGATCTCAGTAATATATTAAGTTAAAGTTATGAATTATTTAATTGGTTATTGAAAACTAATTGTTGCTTAAACATTATCAGTGATTCATATGTCTAAAGGGTGCGATCGACAATTGATTGCAACATTACATTAAGTTAAAGTAATGAATTATTGAATTGGTTATTGAAAACTAATTGTTGTTTAAACATTTACAGTGACTGATTTGTCTAAACGGTGCGATTGACAATTGATCGCAACATTATATTAAGTTAAAGTAATGAATTATTGAATTCGTTATTGAAAACTAATTGTTGATTAAACATTTACAGTGCTTGATATGTCTAAAAGGTACGATCGACAATTGATCGCAACATTATATTAAGTTAAAGTAATGAATTATTAAATTGGTTATTGAAAGCTAATTGTTGTTTAAACATTTACAATGATTGATATATCTAAAGGTGCGATCGACACTTGATCGCGGCAGTTTATTAAGTTTAAGTAATGAATTATTGAATTGGTTATTGAAAACTAATTGTTGTTTAAACATTTACGGTGATTGATAAGTTTAAAGGGTGCGATCGACAATTGATCGCAAAATTATATTAAGTTAAAGTAATGAATTATTGAATTAGTTATTGAAAACTATTTGTTCTTTAAACATTATCAGTTATTGATATGTCTAAAGGGTGCGATCGACAATTGACGGCAACATTATATTAAGTTAAAGTAATGAATTATTGAATTTGTTATTGAAAACTAATTGTTATTTAAACATTTACTGTGATTGATATGTCTAAAGAGTGCGATCGACAATTAATCGCAACATTATATCAAGTTAAAGTAATAAATTATTGAATTGGTTATTGAAAACTAATTGTTGTTTAGACATTTACAGTGATTGATATGTCTAAAGGGTGCGATCGACAATTGAACACAACATTATATTAAGTTAAAGTAATGAATTATTTAATTGGTTATTGAAAACTAATTGTTGTTTAGACTTTATCAGTGATTGATATGTCTAAAGGGTACGATCGAGATGTGATCGCAACATTATATTCGGTTAAAGTAATGAATTATTGAATTTGTTATTGAAAATTAATTGTTGTTTAAACATTTACAGTGATTGATATGTCCAAAAGGTGCGATCGACAATTGATCGCAATATTATATTAATTTAAAGTAATTAATTATTGAATTGGTTATTGAAAACTAATTGTTGTTTAAACATTTACAGTGATTTATATGTCTTAAGGGTGCGATCGACAATTGATCGCAACATTATATTAAGTTAAAGTTATGATTTATTGAATTGGTTATTGAAAACTAATTGTTGTTTAAACAATATCAGTGATTGATATGTCTAAAGGGTGCGATCGACAATTGATTGCAACATTATATTAATTTAAAGTAATGAATTACTGAATTGGTTATTGAAAACTAATTGTTGTTTAAACATTTACAGTGATTGATATGTCTAAAGAGTGCGATCGCAATTGATCGCAAACTTATATTAAGTTAAAGTAATGAATTATTGAATTGGTTATTAAAAACTAATTGTTGTTTAGACATTTACAGTGATTGATATGTCTTAAGGTTGCGATCGACAATTGAATGCAACATTATATTAAGTTAAAGTAATGAATTATTGAATTGGTCATTGAAAACTGATTGTTGTTTAGACTTTATCAGTGATTGATATGACTAAAGGGTACGATCGACATGTGATCTCATTATTATATTCGGTTAAAGTAATGAATAATTGAATTTGTTATTGAAAACTAATTGTTGTTTAAACATTTACAGTGATTGATATGTCTAAATAGTGCGATCGACAATTGATCGCAACATTATATTAAGTTAAAGTAATGAATTATTGAATTGGTTATTGAACACTAATTGTTGTTTAGACATTTACAGTGATTGATATGTCTTAAGGGTGCGATCGACAACTGACCGCAATATTATAATAAGTTAAAGTAATGAATTATTGAATTGGCTATTGAAAACTTATTGTTGTTTGGGCTTTATCATTGATTGATATGTCTAAAGGGTACGATCGACATGTGATCACAACATTATATTCGGTTAAAGTAATGAATTATTGAATTTGTTATTGAAAAATAATTGTTGTTTAAACATTTATACTGATTGATATGTCTAAAGGGTGCGATCGACAAGTAATCGCAACATTATATTAAATTAAAGTTATGAATTATTGAATTGGTTATTGAAAACTAATTGTTATTGAAAACATTTACAGTGATTGATATGTCTAAACGGTGCGATTGACAATTGATCGCAACATTATATTAAGTTAAAGTAATGAATTATTGAATTCGTTATTGAAAACTAACTGTTGATTAAACAATTATAGTGCTTGATATGTCTAAAAGGGACGGTCGACAATTGATCGCAACATTATATTAAGTTAAAGTAATGAATTATTGAATTGGTTATTGAAAGTTAATTGTTGTTTAAACATTTAAAATGATCGAAATATCTAAAGGGTGCGATCGACACTTGATCGCGACAATATATTATGTTTAAGTAATGAATTATTGAATTGGTTATTGAAAACTAATTGTTGTTTAAACATTTACGGTGATTGATAAGTCTAAAGGGTGCGATCGACAATTGATCGCAAAATTATATTAAGTTAAAGTAATGAATAATTGAATTGGAAATTGAAAACTATTTGTTCTTTAAACATTATCAGTGATTGATATGTCTAAAGGGTGCGATCGACAACTGGCGGCAACATTATATTAAGTTAAAGTAATGAATTATTGAATTTGTTATTGAAAACTAATTGTTGTTTAAACATTTACAGTGATTGATATGTCTAAAGAGTGCGATCGACAATTGATCGTAACTTTATATTAAGTTAAAGTAATGAATTATTTAATTTGTTATTGAAAATTAATTGTTGTTTAAACATTTACAGTGATTGATATGTCTAAAGGGTGCGATCGACAATTGATCGCAACATTATATTAATTTAAAGTAATGAATTATTGAATTGGTTAATGAAAACTAATTGTTGTTCAAAAATTTACAGTGATTTATATGTCTAAAGGGTGCGATCGACAATCGATCGCAACATTATATTAAGTTAAAGTAATGAATTATTGAATTGGTTATTAAAAACTAATTGTTGTTTAAACAATATCAGTGATTGATATGTCTAAAGGGTGCGATCGACAATTGATCGCAACATTATATTAATTTAGAGTAATGAATTATTGAATTGGTTATTGAAAACTAATTGTTGTTTAAACATTTACCGTGATTGATATGTCTAAAGAGTGCGATCGACAATTGATAGCAACATTATATTAAGTTAAAGTAATGAATTACTGAATTGGCTAATGAAAATTAATTGTTGTTTAAAAATTTACAGTGATTTATATGTCTAAAGGGTGCGATCGACAATCGATCGCAACATTATATTCAGTTAAAGTAATGAATTATTGAATTGGTTATTAAAAACTAATTGTTGTTTAAACAATATCAGTGATTGATATGTCTAAAGGGTGCGATCGACAATTGATCGCAACATTATATTAATTTAGAGTAATGAATTGTTTAATTGTTTATTGAAAACTAATTGTTGTTTAAACATTTACAGTGATTGATATGTCTATAGGGTGAGATCGACTATTGATCGCAACATTATATTAAGTTAAAGTAATGAATTATTGAATTGGTTATTGAAAACTAATTGTTGTTTAGACATTTACAGTGATTGATATGTCTTAAGGGTGCGATCGACAACTGAACGCAATATTTTATTAAGTTAAAGTAATGAATTATTGCCTTGGCTATTGAAAACTGATTGTTGTTTAGACTTTATCATTGATTGATATGTCTAAAGGGTACGATCGACATGTGATCACAACATTATATTCGGTTAAAGTAATGAATTATTGAATTTGTTATTGAAAAATAATTGTAGTTTAAACATTTACAGTGATTGATATGTCTAAAGGGTGCGATCGACAAGTGATCGCAACATTATATTAAATTAAAGTTATGAATTATTGAATTGGTTATTGAAAACTAATTGTTGTTTAAACATTTACAGTGATTGATATCAAAAGAGTGCGATCGATAATTGATCGCAACATTATATTAAGTTAAAGTAATAAATTATTGAATTGGTTATTGAAAACTAATTGTTGTTTAGACATTTAAAGTGATTGATATGTCTAAACGGTGCGATCGACAATTGATCGCATCATTATATTAAGTTAAAGTAATGAATTATTGAATTGGTTATTGAAAACTAATTGTTGTTTAAACATTTACCGTGATTGATATGTCTAAAGAGTGCGATCGACAATTGATAGCAACATTATATTAAGTTAAAGTAATGAATTACTGAATTGGTTAATGAAAACTAATTGTTGTTTAAAAATTTACAGTGATTTATATATCTAAAGGGTGCGATCGACAATCGATCGCAACATTATCTTAAGTCAAAGTAATGAATTATTGAATTAGTTATTGAAAACTAATTGTTGTTTAGACATTTACAGTGATTGATATGTCTTAAGGGTGCGATCGACAACTGAACGCAACATTATATTAAGTTAAAGTAACGAATCATTGCCTTGGTTATTGAAAACTGATTGTTGTTTAAACTTTATCATTGATTGATATGTCTAAAGGGTACGATCGATATGTGATCACAACATTATATTCGGTTAAAGTAATGAATTATTGAATTTGTTATTGAAAAATAATTGTTGTTTAAACATTTACAGTGATTGATATGTCTAAAGGGTGCGATCGACAAGTGATCGAAACATTATATTAAATTAAAGTTATGAATTATTGAATTGGTTATTGAAAACTAATTGTTGTTTAAACATTTACAGTGATTGATATCAAAAGAGTGCGATCGACAATTGATCGCAACATTATATTAAGTTAAAGTAATGAATTATTGAATTAGTTATTGAAAATTAATTGTTGTTTAAACAATATCAGTGATTGATATGTCTAAAGAGTGCGATCGACAATTGATCGCAACATTATATTAAGTTAAAGTAATGAATTATTGAATTGGTTATTGAAAACTATCTGTTGTTTAAACATTTACCGTGATTGATATGTCTAAAGAATGCGATCGACAATTGATAGCAACATTATATTAAGTTAAAGTAATGAATTACTGAATTGGTTATTGAAAACTAATTGTTGTTTAGACATTTATAGTGAATGATATGTCTAAAGGGTGCGATCGACAATTGATCGCAACATTATATTAATTTAAAGTAATGAATTATTGAATTTGTTTTTGAAAACTAATTGTTGTTTAAACATTTACAGTGATTTATATGTCTAAAGGGTGCGATCGACAATTGATCGAAACATTATATTAAGTTAAAGTAATGAATTATTGAATTGGTTATTTAATACTAATTGTTGTTTAAACAATATCAGTGATTGATATGTCTAAAGAGTGCGATCGATAATTGATCGCAATATTATATTAATTAAAAGTAATCAATTATTGAATTGTTTATTGAAAACTAATTGTTGTTTAAATATTTACAGTGACTGATATGTTTTAAGGGTGCGATCGATAATTGATCGCAATATTATATTAAGTTAAAGTAATGAATTATTGAATTGGTTATTGAAAACTAATTGTTGTTTAAATAATATCAGTGATTAATATGTGTAAAGGGTGCGATCGACAATTGATCGCAACATTATATTAATTTAAAGTAATGAATTATTGAATTGGTTATTGAAAACTAATAGTTGTTTAAACATTTACCGTGATTGATATGTCTAAAGTGTGCGATCGACAATTGATAGCAACATTATATTAAGTTAAAGTAATGAATTACTGAATTGGTTATTGAAAACTAATTGTTGTTTAGACTTTTACTGTGATTGATATGTCTAAAAGGTGCGATCGACAATTGATCGCAACATTATATTAAATTAAAGTAATGAATTATTGAATTAGTTATTGAAAACTAATTATTGTTTAAACATTTACCGTGATTGATATGTCTAAAGAGTGCGATCGACAATTGATAGCAACATTATATTAAGTGAAAGTAATGAATTACAGAATTGGTTATTGAAAACTAATTGTTGTTTAGACTTTTACGGTGATTGATATGTCTAAAGGGTGCGATCGACAATTGATCGCAACATTATATTAAGTTAAAATAATGAATTATTGAATTGGTTATTGAAAACTAATTGTTGTTTAAAAAATATCAGTGATTGATATGTCTAAAGGGTGCGATCGACAATTGATCGCAACATTATATTAATTTAAAGTAATCAATTATTGAATTGTTTATTGAACACTAATTGTTGTTTAAACATTTACGTTGATTGATATATCTAATGGGTGCGATCGACAATTGATCGCAAAATTATATTAAGTTATAGTAATGAATTATTGAATTGGTTATTGAAAACTGATTGTTGTTTAAACATTATTAGTATTGATAAGTCTAAAGGGTGCGATCGACAATTGATGGCAACATTACATTTAGTTAGAGTAATGAATTATAGAATTTGTTATTGAAAACTAATTGTTGTTTAAACATTTACAGTGATTGATATGTCTAAAGGATGCGATCGACAATTGATCGCAACATTATATTAAGTTAAAGTAATAACTTATTTAATTGGTTATTGAAGATTTGCTGTTGTCTACACATTTACAGTGATAAATATGTCTAAAGGGTGCGATCGACAATTGATCGCAACATTATGTTAAGTTAAATTAATTAATAATTGAATGGGATATTGAAAACTAATTGTTGTTAAAACATTATCAGTGATTGATATGTCTAAAGGGTGATATCGACAATTGATCGCAACATTATATTAAGTTAAAGTAATGAATTATTGAATTGGTTATTGAAAACTAATTGTTGTTTAAACATTTACAGTGATTGATATGTCTAAAGGGTGCGATCGACAATTGATCGAAACATTATATTAAGTTAAAGTAAAGAATTATTGAATTGGTTTTTGAAAACTAATTTTTTTTAAAAATTATCTTTTATTGATAAGTTTAAAGGGTGCGATCAACAATTGATCGCAACATTATATTAAGTTAAAGTAATAACTTATTTAATTGGTTATTGAAGATTTGCTGTTGTCTACAAATTTAAAGTGATAAAAATGTCTAAAGCGTGCGAACGACAATTGATCGCAAATTATGTTAAGTTAAATTAATGAATAATTGAATTGGATATTGAAAACTAATTGTTGTTAAAATATTATCAGTGATTGATATATCTAAAGGGTGCTATCGACAATTGATCGCAACATTATATTAAGTTAAAGTAATGAATTATTGAATTGGTTATTGAAAACTAATTGTTGTTTAAACATTTACACTGATTGATATGTCTAAACGGTGCGATCGACAATTGATCGCAACATTATATTAAGTTAAAGTAATGAATTATTGAATTGGTTATTGAAAACTAATTGTTATTTAGTCATTTACAGTGATTGATATGTCTAAAGGGTGCGATCGACAATTGAATGCAACATTATATTAAGTTAAAGTAATGAATTATTGAATTGGTTATTGAAAACTGATTGTTGTTTAGACTTTATCAGTGATTGATATATCTAAAAGGTACGATCGACATGTGATCGCAACGTTATATTCGGTTAAAGTAATGAATTATTGAATTTGTTATTGAAAATTAATTGTTGTTTAAACAATTACATTGATTGATATGTTTAAAGGGTGCGATCGACAAGTGATCGCAACATTATATGAAGTTAAAGTTATTAATTATTGAATTGGTTATTGAAAACTAATTGTTGTTTAAACATTTACAGTGATTGATATGTCTAAAGGGTGTGATCGACAATTGATCGCAACATTATATTAAGTTAAGGTAATGAATTATTGAATTGGTTATTGAAAACTAATTTCTGTTTAAACAATATCAGTGATTGATATGTCTAAAGGGTGCGATCGACAATTGATCGCAACATCATATTAATTTAAAGTAATGAATTATTGAATTGGTTTTTGAAAACTAATTGTTGTTTAAACAATTAAAGTGATTTATATGTCTAAAGGGTGCGATCGACAATTGATCGCAACATTATATTTAGTTAAAGTAATGAATTATTGAATTGGTTATTGAAAACTAATTGTTGTTTAAACATTTACCGTGATTGATATGTCTAAAGAGTGCGATCGACAATTGATAGCAACATTATATTAAGTTAAAGTAATGAATTACTGAATTGGTTATTGAAAACTAATTGTTGTTTAGACTTTTACGGTGATTGATATGTCTAAAGGGTGCGATCGACAATTGATCGCAACATTATATTAAGTTAAAGTAATGGATTATTGAATTGATTATTGAAAACTAATTGTTGTTTAAACATTTACAGTGATTGATATGTCTAAAGGGTGCGATCGACAATTGATCGCAACATTATATTAAGTTAAAGTAATGAATTATTGAATTGGTTTTTGAAAACTAATTGTTTTTTAAAAATTATCTGTTATTGATATTTTTAAAGGGTGCGATCAACAATTGATCGCAACATTATATTAAGTTACAGTAATAACTTATTTAATTGGTTATTGAAGATTTGCGGTTGTCTACACATTTACAGTGATAAATATGTCTAAAGGGTGCGATCGACAATAGATCGCAACATTATGTTAAGTTAAATTAATGAATAATTGAATTGGATATTGAAAATTAATTGTTGTTAAAACATTATCAGTGATTGATATGTCTAAAGGGTGCTATCGACAATTGATCGCAACATTATATTAAGTTAAAGTAATGAATTATTGAATTGGTTATTGAAAACTAATTGTTGTTTAAACATTTACAGTGATTGATATGTCTAAACGGTGCGATCGACAATTGATCGCAACATTATATTAAGTAAAAGTAATGAATTATTGATTTGGTTATTGAAAATTAATTGTTGTTTAGTCATTTACAGTGATTGATATGTCTAAAGGGTGCGATCGACAATTGAACGCAACATTATATTAAGTTAAAGTAATGAATTATTGAATTGGTTATTGAAAATTGATTGTTGTTTAGACTTTATCAGTGATTGATATATCTAAAGGGTACGATCGACATGTGATCAGAACATTATATTCGGTTAAAGTAATGAATTATTGAATTTGTTATTGAAAATTAATTGTTGTTTAAACATTTACAGTGATTGATATATTTAAAGGGTGCGATCGACAAGTGATCGCGACATTATATGAAGTTGAAGTTATGAATTATTGAATTGGTTATTGAAAATTTATTGTTGTTTAAACATTTACAGTGATTGATATGTCTAAAGGGTGCGATCGACAATTGATCGCAACATTATATTAAGTTATGGTAATGAATTATTGAATTGGTTATTGAAAACTAATTTTTGTTTAAACAATATCAGTGATAGATATGTTTAAAGGGTGCGATCGACAATTGATCGCAACATCATATTAATTTAAAGTAATGAATTATTGAATTGGTTATTGAAAACTAATTGTTGTTTAAAAATTTAAAGTGATTTATATGTCTAAAGGGTGAGATCGATAATTGATCGCAACATTATATTAAGTTAAAGTAATGAATTATTGAATTGGTTATTGAAAACTAATTGTTGTTTAAACAATATCAGTGATTGATATGTCTAAAGGGTGCGATCGACAATTGATCGCAACATTATATTAATTTAAAGTAATGAATTATTGAATTGGTTATTGAAAACTAATTGTTGTTTAAACATTTACAGTGATTGATATGTCTAAACGGTGCGATTTACCATTGATCGCAACAATATATTAAGTTAAAGTAATGAATTATTGAATTCGTTATTGAAAACTAATTGTTGATTAAACATTTACAGTGCTTGATATGTCTAAAAGGTACGATCGACAATTGATCGCAACATTATATTTAGTTAAAGTAATGAATTATTGAATTGGTTATTGATAACTAATTGTTGTTTAAACATTTACAGTGATTGATATGTCTAAACGGTGCGATTTACCATTTATCGCAACAATATATTAAGTTAAAGTAATGAATTATTGAATTCGTTATTGAAAACTAATTGTTGATTAAACATTTACAGTGCTTGATATGTCTTAAAGGTACGATCGACAATTGATCGCCACATTACATTAAGTTAAAGTAATGAATTATTGAATTGGTTATTGAAAATTAATTGTTGTTTAAACACTTACAGTGATTGAAATGTCTAAAGGGTGCGATCGACAATTGATCGTAACATTATATTAAGTTAAAGTAATGAATTATTGAATTTGTTATTGAAAACTAAATGATGTTTAAACTTTATCAGTGATTGATATGTCTAAAGGGTACGATCGACATATGATGGCAACATTATATTCGGTTAAAGTAATGAATTATTGAATTTTTTATTTAAAACTAATTGTTGTTCAAACATTTACAGTGATTGATATGTTTATAGGGTGCGATCGACAAGTGATCGCAACATTATATTAAGTTAAAGTTATGAATTATTGAATTGGTTATTGAAAACTAATTGTTGTTTAAACATTATCAGTGATTGATATGTCTAAAGGGTGCGATCGACAATTGATCGTAACATTATATTAAGTTAAAGTAATGAATTATTGAATTGGTTATTGAAAACTAATTGTTGTTAAAAATTTACAGTAATTTATATGTCTAAATGGTGCGATTTACCATTGATCGCAACAATATATTAAGTTAAAGTAATGAATAATTGAATTCGTTATTGAAAACTAATTGTTAATTAAACACTTACAGTGCTTGATAAGTCTAAAATGTACGATCGACAATTGATCTCAACATTATATTTAGTTAAAGTAATAAATTATTAAATTGGTTATTTAAAACTAATTGTTGTTTAAACATTTACAATGATTGATATATCTAAAGGGTGCGATCAACACTTGATCGCGACAGTATATTAAGTTTAAGTAATGAATTATTGGATTGGTTATAGAAAACTAATTGTTGTTTAAACATTTACGGTGATTGATATGTCTAAAGGGTGCGATCGACAATTGATCCCTAAATTATATTAAGTTAAAGTAATGAATTATTGAATTGGTTATTGAAAACTATTTGTCCTTTAAACATTATCAGTGATTGATATGTCTAAAGGGTGCGATCGACAATTGACGGCAACATTATATTAAGTTAAAGTAATGAATTATTGAATTTGTTATTGAAAACTAATTGTTGTTTAAACATTTACAGTGATTGATATGTCTAAAGAGTGCGATCGACAATTGATCGCAACATTATATGAAGTTAAAGTAATGAATTATTGAATTGGTTATTGAAAACTAATTGTTGTTTAGTCATTTACAGTGATTCATATGTCTAAAGGGTGCGATCGAAAATTGAACGCAACATTATATTAAGTTAAAGTAATGAATTATTGAATTGGTTATTGAAAACTAATTGTTGTTTAGACTATATCAGTGATTGATATATCTAAAGGGTACGATCGACATGTGATCGCAACATTATATTCAGTTAAAGTAATGAATTATTGAATTTGTTATTGAAAATTAATTATTGTTTAATCTTTTACAGTGATTGATATGTTTAAAGGGTGCGATCGACAAGTGATCGCAACATTATATGAAGTTAAAGTTATGAATTATTGAATCGGTTATTGAAAACTAATTGTTGTTTAAACATTTACAGTGATTGATATGTCTAAAGGGTGCGATCGACAATTGATCGCAACATTATATTAAGTTAAGGTAATGAATTATTGAATTGGTTATTGAAAACTAATTTTTGTTTAAACAATATCACTGATTAATATGTCTAAAGGGTGCGATCGACTATTGATCGCAACATCATATTAATTTAAAGTAATGAATTATTGAATTGGTTATTGAAAACTAATTGTTGTTTAAACATTTACAGGGATTTATATGTCTAAAGGGTGCGATCGACAATTGATCAAAACATTATATTAAGTTAAAGTAATGAATTATTGAATTGGTTATTGAAAACTAATTGTTGTTCAAACATTTACAGTTATTGACATGTCTAAAGGGTGCGATCGACTATTGATGTCAACATTATATTAAGTTAAAGTAACGAATTATTGAATTGGTTATTGAAAACTAATTGTTGTTTAATTAATATCAGTGATTGATATGTCTAAAGGGTGCGATCGAAAGTGGATCGCAACATTATATTAATTTAAAGTAATGAATTATTGAATTGGTTAATGAAAACTAATTGTTGTTTAAACAATATCAGTGATTGATATGTCTAAAGGGTGCGATCGACAAATGATCGCAAAATTATATTAATTTAAAGTAATGAATTATTGAATTGGTTATTGAAAACTAATTGTTGTTTAAACATTTACAGTGATTTATATGTCTAAAGGGTGCGATCGGCAATTGATTGCAACATTATATTAAGTTAAAGTTATGAATTATTGAATTGGTTATTGAAAACTAATTGTTGTTTAAACATTATCGGTGATTGATATGTCTAAAGGGTGCGATCGACAATTGATCGTAACATTATATTAAGTTAAAGTAATGAATTATTGAATTGGTTATTGAAAACTAATTGTTGATTAAACATTTACAGTGATTGATATGTCTAAACGGTGCGATTTACCATTGATCGCAACAATATATAATAAGTTAAAGTGATGTATTATTGAATTCGTTATTGGAAACTAATTGTTGATCAAACATTTACAGTGTTTGATATGTCTAAAAGGTAAGATCGACAATTGATCGCAACATTATATTTAGTTAAAGTAATGAATTACTGAATTGGTTATTGAAAACTAATTGTTGTTTAAACATTTACAATGATTGATATATCTAAAGGGTTGATCAACACTTGATCGCAGTAGTATATTATGTTTAAGTAATGAATTATTGGATTGGTTATTGAAAACTAATTGTTGTTTAAACATTTACGGTGGTTGATAAGTCTAAAGGGTGTGATCGACAATTGATCGCAAAATTATATTAAGTTAATGAAATGAATTATTGAATAGGTTATTGAAAACTATTTGTTCTTTAAACATTATTAGTGATTGATATGTCTAAAGGGTGCGATAGACAATTGACGGCAACATTATATTAAGTTAAAGTAATGAACTATTGAATTTGTTATTGAAAACTAATTGTTGTTTAAACATTTATAGTGATTGATATGTCTAAAGAGTGCGATCGACAATTGATCGCAACATTATATTAAGTTAAAGTAATGAATTATTGAATTGGTTATTGAAAACTAATTGTTGTTTATTCATTTACTGTGATTGATATGTCTAAAGGGTGCGATCGATAATTGAACGCAACATTATATAAAGTTAAAGTAATGAATTATTGAATTGGTTTTTGAAAACTGATTGTTGTTTAGACTTTATCAGTGATTGATATGTCTAAAGGGTACGATCGATATGTGATCGCAACATTATATTCGGTGAAAGTAATGAATTATTGAAATTGTTATTAAAAATTAATTGTTGTTTAAACATTTACAGTGATTGATATGTTTAAAGGGTGCGATCGACAAGTGATCGCAACATTATATGAAGTTAAAGTTATGAATTATTGAATTGGTTATTGAAAACTAAATGTTGTTTAAACATTTACCGTGATTGATATGTCTAAAGAGTGCGATCGACAATTGATAGCAACATTATATTAAGTAAAAGTAATGAATTACTGAATTGGTTATTGAAAACTAATTGTTGTTTAATGATTATCAGTGATTGATATGTCCAAAGGGTGCGATCGACAATTGATTGCAACATTATATTAAAATAAAGTAATGAATTATTGAATTGGTTATTGAAATCTAATTGTTGTTTAAACATTTACAGTGATTGATATGTCTAAAGGGTGCGATAAACAATTGATAATAACATTATATTAAAATAAAGTAATGAATTATTGAATTGGTTATTGAAATCTAATTATTGTTTAAACATTTACAGTGATTGATATGTCTAGAGGGTGTAATCTACAATTGATCTCAACATTATATAGTTAAAGTAATGAATTATTCAATTGGTTATTGAAGATTTGATGTTTTCTACAAATTTTTAGTGATTGATATGTCTAAATGGTGCGATCGACAATTGATCGCAACATTACGATAAGTTAAAGTAATGAATTATTGAATTAGTTATTGAAGATTAGTTGTTGTTTAAACTTTTACAGTGATGGATATGTCTAAAGGGTGCGACCGACAATTGATCGCAACATTATATTATGTTAAAGTAATGAATTAGTGAATTGGTTATTGAAAACAATTGTTGTTTAAACATTTACATTGATTGATATGTCTAAAGGGTGCGATTGACAATTGATCAAAACATTATATTAAGTTAAAGTAATGAATTATTAAATTGGTTATTGAAAACTAATTGTTGTTTAAAGATTATCAGTGATTGATATGTCCAAAGGGTGCGATCAACAATTGATTTCAACATTATATTAAAATAAAGTAATGAATTATTGAATTGGTTATTGAAATCTAATTGTTGTTTTCTACACATTTTTAGTGATTGATATGTCTAAAGGGTGCGATCGACAATTGATCGCAACGTTACATTAAGTTAAAGTAATGAATTATTGAATTAGTTATTGAAGATTAGTTGTTGCTTAAACCTTTACAGTGATGGATATGTCTAAAGGGTGCGATCGACAATTGATCGTAACATCATATAAAGTTAAACTAATGAATTATTGAATTGGTTACAGAAGATTAGCTGTTGTTTAATCACTTTCAGTGATTGATATTTCTAAAGTGTGCGATCGACTATTGATCACAACATTATATTATGTTAAAGTAATGAATTATTGAATTGGTTATTGAAAACTAATTGTTGTTTAAACATTTACAGTGATTGACATGTCAAAAGGGTGCGATCGACAATTGATCGCAACATTATATTAAGTTAAAGTAATGAACTATTGAATGTTATATTGAAAACTAATTGTTGTTTAAACATTTAAAGTGATTGATATGTTTAAAGGGTAGGATCGACAATTGATCGCAACATTATATTAAGTGAAAGTAATGAATTATTGAAATGGTTATTGGAAACTAATTGTTGTTTAAACATTGATAGTGATTGATATGTCTAAAGGGTGCGATCGACAATTGACCGCAACATTATATTAAGTTAAAGTAATGAATTATTGAAATGGTTATTAAAAACTAATTGTTTTTTAAACATTTACAGTGACTGATATGTCTAAGGGGTGCGATCGACAACTTATAGCAACATTATATTAAGTTAAAGTAATGAATTATTTAATTTGTTATAAAAGATTAGCTGTTGTTTACACATTTATAGTGATTGATATGTCTAAAGGGTGCGATCGACAATTGATCGCAACATTATATTATGTTAAAGTAATGAATTAGTGAATTTGTTATTTAAAACTGATTGTTGTTTAAACATTTACAGTGATTGATATGTCTAAAGGGTGCGATTGAAAATTGATCAAAACATTATATTAAGTAAAAGTAATGAATTATTGAATTGGTTATTGAAAACTAATTGTTGTTCAAACATTTACAGTTATTGATATGTCTAAAGGGTGCGATCGACTATTGATGTCAACATTATATTAAGTTAAAGTAATGAATTATTGAATTTGTTATTGAAAACTAATTGTTGTTTAAACATTATCAGTGATTGACATGTCTAAAGGGTGCGATCGAAAATAGATCGCAATATTTATTAAGTTAAAGTAATGAATTATTGAATTGGTTATTGAAAACTAATTGTTGTTTATACATTTACAGTGATTGATATGTCTAAAGGGTGCGATAAACATTTGATCGCAACATTAT
Organism: Cardiospermum halicacabum; assembly: GCA_031304145.1. Lineage (NCBI taxonomy): Eukaryota > Viridiplantae > Streptophyta > Magnoliopsida > Sapindales > Sapindaceae > Cardiospermum > Cardiospermum halicacabum. The sequence continues at coordinate 14,893,178 of CM062391.1, read as the reverse complement.
ATTAAGTTAAAGTAATGAATTATTGAATTGGTTATTGAAATCTAATTATTGTTTAAACATTTACATTGATTGATATGTTTAAAGGGTGCGATCTACAACTGATCTCAACATTATATTAAGTTAAAGTAATGAATTATTGAATTTGTTATTGAAAACTAATTGTTGTTTAAAGATTATCAGTGATTGATATGTCCAAAGGGTGCGATCAACAATTGATTTCAACATTATATTAAAATAAAGTAATGAATTATTGAATTGGTTATTGAAATCTAATTGTTGTTTATACATTTACAGTGATTGATATGTCTAAAGGGTGCGATAAACATTTGATCGCAACATTATATTAAGTTAAAGTAATGAATTATTGAATTGGTTATTGAAATCTAATTATTGTTTAAACATTTACATTGATTGATATGTCTAAAGGGTGCGATCTACAACTGATCTCAACATTATATTAAGTTAAAGTAATGAATTATTTAATTTGTTATAAAAGATTAGCTGTTGTTTACACATTTATAGTGATTGATATGTCTAAAGGGTGCGATCGACAATTGATCGCAACATTATATTATGTTAAAGTAATGAATTAGTGAATTGGTTATTGAAAACTAATTGTTGTTTAAACATTTACCGTGATTGATATGTCTAAAGGGTGCGATAAACAATTGAACGCAACATTATATTAAGTTAAAGTAATGAATAATTTAATTGGTTATTGAAATCTAATTATTGTTTAAACATTTACAGTGATTGATATGTCTAAAGGGTGCAATCTACAACTGATCTCAACATTATATTAAGTTAAAGTAATGAATTATTCAATTGGTTATTGAAGATTTGATGTTTTCTACACATTTTTAGTGATTGATATGTCTAAAGGGTGCGATCGACAATTGATCGCAACGTTACATTAAGTTAAAGTAATGAATTATTGAATTAGTTATTGAAGATTAGTTGTTGCTTAAACCTTTACAGTGATGGATATGTCTAAAGGGTGCGATCGACAATTGATCGTAACATCATATAAAGTTAAACTAATGAATTATTGAATTGGTTACAGAAGATTAGCTGTTGTTTAATCACTTTCAGTGATTGATATTTCTAAAGTGTGCGATCGACTATTGATCACAACATTATATTATGTTAAAGTAATGAATTATTGAATTGGTTATTGAAAACTAATTGTTGTTTAAACATTTACAGTGATTGACATGTCAAAAGGGTGCGATCGATAATTGATCGCAATATTATATTAAGTTAAAGTAATGAACTATTGAATGTTATATTGAAAACTAATTGTTGTTTAAACATTTAAAGTGATTGATATGTTTAAAGGGTAGGATCGACAATTGATCGCAACATTATATTAAGTGAAAGTAATGAATTATTGAAATGGTTATTGAAAACTAATTGTTGTTTAAACATTGATAGTGATTGATATGTCTAAAGGGTGCGATCGATAATTGACCGCAACATTATATTAAGTTAAAGTAATGAATTATTGAAATGGTTATTGAAAACTAATTGTTTTTTAAACATTTACAGTGACTGATATGTCTAAGGGGTGCGATCGACAACTTATAGCAACATTATATTAAGTTAAAGTAATGAATTATTTAATTTGTTATAAAAGATTAGCTGTTGTTTACACATTTATAGTGATTGATATGTCTAAAGGGTGCGATCGACAATTGATCGCAACATTATATTTTAAAGTAATGAATTAGTAAATTTGTTATTTAAAACTGATTGTTGTTTAAACATTTACAGTGATTGATATGGCTAAAGGGTGCGATTGACAATTGATCAAAACATTATATTAAGTAAAAGTAATGAATTATTGAATTGGTTATTGAAAACTAATTGTTGTTCAAACATTTACAGTTATTGATATGTCTAAAGGGTGCGATCGACTATTGATGTCAACATTATATTAAGTTAAAGTAATGAATTATTGAATTTGTTATTGAAAACTAATTGTTGTTTAAACATTATCAGTGATTGACATGTCTAAAGGGTGCGATCGAAAATAGATCGCAATATTTATTAAGTTAAAGTAATGAATTATTGAATTGGTTATTGAAAACTAGTTATTGTTTAGACTTTTAAAGTGATTGATATGTCTAAACGGTGCGATGGACAATTGATCGCAACATTATATTAAGTTAAAGTAATGAATTATTAAATTTGTTATTGAAAACTAATTGTTATTTAAAGATTATCAGTGATTGATATGTCCAAAGGGTGCGATCTACAACTGATCTCAACATTATATTAAGTTAAAGTAATGAATTATTCAATTGGTTATTGAAGATTTGATGTTTTCTACACATTTTTAGTGATTGATATGTCTAAAGGGTGCGATCGACAATTGATCGCAACGTTACATTAAGTTAAAGTAATGAATTATTGAATTAGTTATTGAAGATTAGTTGTTGCTTAAACCTTTACAGTGATGGATATGTCTAAAGGGTGCGATCGACATATGATCGTAACATCATATAATGTTAAACTAATGAATTATTGAATTGGTTACAGAAGATTAGCTGTTGTTTAATCATTTTCAGTGATTGATATTTCTAAAGTGTGCGATCGACTATTGATCACAACATTATATTATGTTAAAGTAATGAATTATTGAATTGGTTATTGAAAACTAATTGTTGTTTAAACATTTACAGTGATTGACATGTCAAAAGGGTGCGATCGACAATTGATCGCAACATTATATTAAGTTAAAGTAATGAACTATTGAATGTTATATTGAAAACTAATTGTTGTTTAAACATTTAAAGTGATTGATATGTTTAAAGGGTAGGATCGACAATTGATCGCAACATTATATTAAGTGAAAGTAATGAATTATTGAAATGGTTATTGAAAACTAATTGTTGTTTAAACATTGATAGTGATTGATATGTCTAAAGGGTGCGATCGACAATTGACCGCAACATTATATTAAGTTAAAGTAATGAATTATTGAAATGGTTATTGAAAACTAATTGTTTTTTAAACATTTACAGTGACTGATATGTCTAAGGGGTGCGATCGACAACTTATAGCAACATTATATTAAGTTAAAGTAATGAATTATTTAATTTGTTATAAAAGATTAGCTGTTGTTTACACATTTATTGTGATTGATATGTCTAAAGGGTGCGATCGACAATTGATCGCAACATTATATTATTTTAAAGTAATGAATTAGTAAATTTGTTATTTAAAACTGATTGTTGTTTAAACATTTAGAGTGGTTGATATGGCTAAAGGGTGCGATTGACAATTGATCAAAACATTATATTAAGTAAAAGTAATGAATTATTGAATTGGTTATTGAAAACTAATTGTTGTTCAAACATTTACAGTTATTGATATGTCTAAAGGGTGCGATCGACTATTGATGTCAACATTATATTAAGTTAAAGTAATGAATTATTGAATTTGTTATTGAAAACTAATTGTTGTTTAAACATTATCAGTGATTGACATGTCTAAAGGGTGCGATCGAAAATAGATCGCAATATTTATTAAGTTAAAGTAATGAATTATTGAATTGGTTATTGAAAACTAGTTATTGTTTAGACTTAAAGTGATTGATATGTCTAAAACGGTGCGATGGGACAATTGATCGCAATATTATATTAAGTTAAAGTAATGAATTATTAAGTTTGTTATTGAAAACTAATTGTTATTTAAAGATTATCAGTGATTGATATGTCCAAAGGGTGCGATCTACAACTGATCTCAACATTATATTAAGTTAAAGTAATGAATTATTCAATTGGTTATTGAAGATTTGATGTTTTCTACACATTTTTAGTGATTGATATGTCTAAAGGGTGCGATCGACAATTGATCGCAACGTTACATTAAGTTAAAGTAATGAATTATGAATTAGTTATTGAAGATTAGTTGTTGCTTAACCTTTACAGTGATGGATATGTCTAAAGGGTGCGATCGACATATGATCGTAACATCATATAAAGTTAAACTAATGAATTATTGAATTGGTTACAGAAGATTAGCTGTTGTTTAATCATTTTCAGTGATTGATATTTCTAAAGTGTGCGATCGACTATTGATCACAACATTATATTATGTTAAAGTAATGAATTATTGAATTGGTTATTGAAAACTAATTGTTGTTTAAACATTTACAGTGATTGACATGTCAAAAGGGTGCGATCGACAATTGATCGCAACATTATATTAAGTTAAAGTAATGAACTATTGAATGTTATATTGAAAACTTATTGTTGTTTAAACATTTAAAGTGATTGATATGTTTAAAGGGTAGGATCGACAATTGATTGCAACATTATATTAAGTGAAAGTAATGAATTATTGAAATGGTTATTGAAAACTAATTGTTGTTTAAACATTAATAGTGATTGATATGTCTAAAGGGTGCGATCGACAATTGACCGCAACATTATATTAAGTTAAAGTAATGAATTATTGAAATGGTTATTGAAAACTAATTGTTTTTTAAACATTTACAGTGACTGATATGTCTAAGGGGTGCGATCGACAACTTATAGCAACATTATATTAAGTTAAAGTAATGAATTATTTAATTTGTTATAAAAGATTAGCTGTTGTTTACACATTTATAGTGATTGATATGTCTAAAGGGTGCGATCGACAATTGATCGCAACATTATATTATGTTAAAGTAATGAATTAGTGAATTTGTTATTTAAAACTGATTATTGTTTAAACATTTACAGTGATTGATATGTCTAAAGGGTGCGATTGACAATTGATCAAAACATTATATTAAGTTAAAGTAATGAATTATTGAATTGGTTATTGAAAACTAATTGTTGTTTAGACTTTTACGGTGATTGATATGTCTAAAGGGAACGATCGACTATTGATGTCAACATTATATTAAGTTAAAGTAATGAATTATTGAATTTGTTATTGAAAACTAATTGTTGTTTAAACATTATCAGTGATTGACATGTCTAAAGGGTGCGATCGAAAATAGATCGCAATATTTATTAAGTTAAAGTAATGAATTATTGAATTGGTTATTGAAAACTAGTTATTGTTTAGACTTTTACAGTGATTGATATGTCTAAAGGGTGCGATGGACAATTGATCGCAACATTATATTAAGTTAAAGTAATGAATTATTAAATTGGTTATTGAAAACTAATTGTTATTTAAAGATTATCAGTGATTGATATGTCCAAAGGGTGCGATCGACAATTGGTTGCAACATTATATTAAAATAAAGTAATGAATTATTAAATTGGTTATTAAAATCTAATTGTTGTTTAAACATTTACAGTGATTGATATGTGTAAAGGGTGCGATAAATAATTGATCGCAACATTATATTAAGTTGAAATAATGAATTATTGAATTGGTTATTTAAATCTAGTTATTGTTTAAACATTTACCGTGATTGATATGTCTAAAGGGTGCGATCTACAATTGATCTCAACATTATATTATGTTAATGAAATGAATTATTGAATTGGTTATTGAAATCTAATTGTTGTTTAAACATTTATAGTGATTGGTATGTCTAAGGGGTGCGATCGACAACTGATCGTAACATTATATTAAGTTAAAGTAATGAATTATTTAATTTGTTATAAAAGATTAGCTGTTGTTTACACATTTATAGTGATTGATATGTCTAAAGGGTGCGATTGACAATTGATCGCAGCATTATATTATGTTAAAGTAATGAATTAGTGAATTGGTTGTTGAACACTAATTGCTGTTTAAACATTTACAGTGATTGATATGTCTAAAGGGTGCGATTGACAATTGATCAAAACATTATATTAAGTTAAAGTAATGAATAATTGAATTGGTTATTGAAAACTAATTTTTGTTTAAAAGTTTACAGTGATTGATATGTCTAAAGGGTAAGATCGAAAATTGATCGCAACATTATATTAAGTTAAAGTAATGTATTACAGAAATGATTATTGAAAACTAATTGTTGTTTAAACATTTGCAGTTATTGATATGTCTAAAGGGTGCGATCGACAACTGATCGCAACATTATATTAAGTTAAAGTAATGAATTATTTAATTGGTTATTGAAATCTAATTATTGTTTAAACATTTACAGTGATTGATATGTCTAAAGGATGCGATCTACAATTGATCTCAACATTATATTAAGTTAAAGTAATGAATTATTCAATTGGTTATTGAAGATTTTATGTTTTCTACACATTTTTAGTGATTGATATGTCTAAAGGGTGCGATCGACAATTGATCGCAACGTTACGTTATGTTAAAGTAATGAATTATTGAATTAGTTATTGAAGATTAGTTGTTGCTTAAACCTTTACAGTGATGGATATGTCTAAAGGGTGCGATCGACAATTGATCGTAACATCATATAAAGTTAAACTAATGAATTATTGAATTGGTTACAGAAGATTAGCTGTTGTTTAATCATTTTCAGTGATTGATATTTCTAAAGGGTGCGATCGACTGTTGATCACAACATTATATTAAGTTAAAGTAATGAATTATTGAATTGGTTATTGAAAACTAATTGTTGTTTAAACATTTACAGTGATTGACATGTCAAAAGGATGCGATCGACAATTGATCGCAACATTATATTAAGTTAAAGTAATGAATTATTAAATTGGTTATTGAAAACTAATTGTTATTTTAAGATTATCAGTGATTGATATGTCCAAAGGGTGCGATCGACAATTGGTTGCAACATTATATTAAAATAAAGTAATGAATTATTGAATTGGTTATTAAAATCTAATTGTTGTTTGAACATTTATAGTGATTAACATGTCAAAAGGGTGCGATCGACAATTGATCGCAACATTATATTAAGTTAAAGTTATGAACTATTGAAATGGTTATTGAAAACTAATTGTTGTTTAAACATTGACAGTGATTGATATGTCTAAAGGGTGCGATCGACAATTGACCGCAACATTATATTAAGTTAAAGGAATGAATTATTGAAATGGTTATTGAAAACTAATTATTTTTTAAACATTTACAGTGACTGATATGTCTAAGGGGTGCGATCGACAACTGATAGCAACATTATATTAAGTTAAAGTAATGAATTATTTAATTTGTTAAAAAAGATTAGCTGTTGTTTACACATTTATAGTGATTGATATGTCTAAAGGGTGCGATCGACAATTGATCGTAGCATTATATTATGTTAAAGTAATGAATTAGTGAATTGGTTATTGAAAACTAATTGTTGTTTAAACATTTATAGTGATTGATATGTCTAAAGAGTGCGATTGACAATTGATCAAAACATTATATTAAGTTAAAGTAATGAATTATTGAATTGGTTATTGAAAACAAATTTTTGTTTAAAATTTTACAGTGATTGATATGTCTAAAGGGTAAGATCGACAATTGATCGCAACATTATATTAAGTAAAAGTAATGTATTACTGAAATGATTATTGAAAACTAATTGTTGTTTAAACATTTACAGTGATTGATATGTCTAAAGGGTGCGATCGACAATTGATCGCAACATTATATTAAGTTAAAGTAATGAATTATTTAATTGGTTATTGAAATCTAATTATTGTTTAAACATTTACAGTGATTGATATGTCTAAAGGGTGCGATCTACAATTGATCTCAACATTATATTAAGTTAAAGTAATGAATTATTCAATTGGTTATTGAAGATTTTATGTTTTCTACACATTTTTAGTGATTGATATGTCTAAAGGGTGCGATCGACAATTGATCGCAACGTTACGTTATGTTAAAGTAATGAATTATTGAATTAGTTATTGAAGATTAGTTGTTGCTTAAACCTTTACAGTGATGGATATGTCTAAAGGGTGCGATCGACAATTGATCGTAACATCATATAAAGTTAAACTAATGTATTATTGAATTGGTTACAGAAGATTAGCTGTTGTTTAATCATTTTCAGTGATTGATATTTCTAAAGGGTGCGATCGACTATTGATCACAACATTATATTAAGTTAAAGTAATGAATTATTGAATTGGTTATTGAAAACTAATTGTTGTTTAAACATTTACAGTGATTGACATGTCAAAAGGGTGCGATTGACAATTGATCGCAATATTATATTAAGTTAAAGTAATGATCTATTGAATGTGTTATTGAAAACTAATTGTTGTTTAAACATTTAAAGTGATTGATATTTTTAAAGGGTAGGATCGACAATTGATCGCAATATTATATTAAGTGAAAGTAATGAATTATTGAAATGGTAAATGAAAACTAATTGTTGTTTAAACTTTGACAATGATTGATATGTCTAAAGGGTGCGATCGACAATTGACCGCAACATTATATTAAGTTAAAGTAATGAATTATTGAAAAGGTTATTGAAAACTAATTGTTTTTTAAACATTTACAGTGACTGATATGTCTAAAGGGTGCGATCGACAATTGATCGTAACATCATATAAAGTTAAACTAATGAATTATTGAATTGGTTATAGAAGATTAATTGTTGTTTAATAATTTTCAGTGATTGATATTTCTAAAGGGTGCGATCGACTATTGATCACATTATTATATTAAGTTAAAGTATTGAATTATTGAATTGGTTATTGAAAACTAATTGTTGTTTAAACATTTACAGTGATTAACATGTCAAAAGGGTGCGATCGACAATTGATCGCAATATTATATTAAGTTAAAGTAATGAACTATTGAAATGGTTATTGAAAACTAATTGTTGTTTAAACATTGACAGTGATTGATATGTTTGAAGGGTGCGATCGACAATTGACCGCAACATTATATTAAGTTAAAGTAATGAATTATTAAAATGGTTATTGAAAACTAATTGTTTTTTAAACATTTACAGTGACTGATATGTCTAAGGGGTGCGATCGACAACTGATAGCAACATTATATTAAGTTAAAGTAATGAATTATTTAATTTGTTATAAAAGATTAGCTGTTGTTTACACATTTATAGTGATTGATATGTCTAAAGGGTGCGATCGACAATTGATCGCAGCATTATATTATGTTAAAGTAATGAATTAGTGAATTTGTTATTGAAAACTAATTGTTGTTTAAACATTTACAGTGATTGATATGTCTAAAGGGTGCGATTGACAATTGATCAAAACATTATTTTAAGTTAAAGTAATGAATTATTGAATTGGTTATTGAAAACTAATTGTTGTTCAAACATTTACAGTTATTGATATGTCTAAAGGGTGCGATCCACTATTGATGAAACATTATATTAAGTTAAAGTAATGAATTATTGAATTTGTTATTGAAAACTAATTGTTGTTTAAACATTATCAGTGATTGACATGTCTAAAGGGTGCGATCGAAAATAGATCGCAATATTTATTAAGTTAAAGTAATGAATTATTGAATTGGTTATTTAAAACTAGTTGTTGTTTAAACATTTACAGATATGTCTAAAGGGTGCGATCGACAATTGATCTCAACATTATATTAAGATAAAGTAAAGAATTATTGAATTGGTTATTAAAAACTAATTATTGTTTAGACTTTTACAGTGATTGATATGTCTAAAGGGTGCGATCGACAATTGATCGCAACATTATATATAGTTAAAGTAATGAATTATTGAATTGGTTATTGAAAACTAATTGTTTTTTACACATTTACAGTGATTGATATGTCGAAAGGGTGCGATCGACAATTGATCTCAACATTATATTTAGTTAAAGTAATGAATTATTGAAATTATTTTTGAAATCTAATTGTTGTTTAAACATTTACAGTGATTGATATGTCTAAAGGGTGCGATCGACAATTGATCACAACATTATATTAAGTTAAAGAAATGAATTATTGAATTTGTTATAGAAAACTAAATGTTGTTTAAACATTAAAATTGATTGATATGTCTAAAGGTTGTGATCAACAATTGATCGCAACATTATATTAATTAAAGTAATGAATTATTGAATTGCTTATTGAAAACTAGTGAGTGATATGTCAAAAGGGTGTGATCAACAATTGATCGCAACATTATATTAAATTAAAGTAATGAATTATTGAATTGGTTATTGAAAACTAATTATTGTTTAAACATTTACAATTATTGATATGTCTAAAGGACGATCGACAATTGATCGCAACATTATATTAAGTTAAAATAATGAATTATTGAATTTGTTATTGAAAACTAATTGTTGTTTAAACATTTATAGTGATTGATATGTCTGAAGGGTGCGATCTACAATTGATCGCACTATTATATTAAGTTAAAGTAATGAATTATTGAATTGGTTATTGAAAACTAGTTGTTGTTTAAAGATTTAAATTGATTGATATGTGTAAATGGTACGATCGACAATTGATCGCAATATTATATTAAGTTAAAGTAATGAATTATTGAATTGGTTATTGAAAACTAATTGTTGTTTAAACATTTACAGCGGTTGATATGTCTAAAGGGTGTGATCGAAAATTGATCGGAATATTTATTAAGTTACAGTAATTAATTATTGAATTTGTTATTTTAAACTAATTGTTGTTTAAACATTTACAGTGATGGATATGTCTAAAGGGTGCGATGGACAATTGATCTCAACATTTTATTAAGTTAAAGTAATGAAATATTGAATTGTTTATTGAAAACTAATTTTTCTTTAAACATTTACACTGATTGATAAGTCTAAAGAGTGCGATCGACAATTGATCGCAACTTTATATTAAGTTAAAGTAATGAATTTTTTTATTGGTTATTGAAAACTATTTGTTGTTTAAAAATTTATAGTGATTGATATGTCTAAAGGGTACGATCGACAATTGATCACAACATTTATTAAGTCAAAGAAATGAATTATTGAATTTTTTATTGAAAACTAATTGTTGTTCAAATATTTACAGTGATAGACATTTCAAAAGGGTGCGATTGACAATTGATCACAACATTATATTAAGTTAAAGTAATGAATTATTGAATTGGTTATTGAAAACTAATTGTTGTTTAAATATTAAGAGTGATTGATATGTTTTGAGGGTGCGATCGACAATTGATCGCAACAATATATTAAGTTAAAGTAATGAATTATTGAAATGGATATTGAAAACTAATTGTTGTTTAATTATTTACAGTAATTGATATGTCTAAAGGGTGCGATCGACAATTGACCGCAACATTATATTATGTTAAAGTAATGAATTATTGAATTGGTAATTGAAAACAAATTGTTGTTTAAACATTTACAGTGATTGATATGTCTGAGGCGTGCGATCGACAACTGATCTCAATATTATATTAAGTTAAAGTAATGAATTATTTAATTTGTTATAAAAGATAAGTTGTTGTTTATAGATTTACAGTGATTGATATGTCTAAAGGGTGCGATCTATAATTGATCGCAACATTATATTAAGTTAAAGTAATGAATTACTGAATTGGTTATTGAAAACTAATTGTTGTTTAAAGATTATCAGTGATTGATATGTCCAAAGGGTGCGATCGACAATTGATAGCAACATTATATTAAGTTAAAGTAATGAATTATTGAATTGGTTATTGAAATCTAATTGTTGTTTAAACATTTACAGTGATTGATATGTCTAAAGGGTGGGATAGACAACTGAACGCAACATTATATTAAGTTAAAGTAATGAATTATTGAATTTGCTATTGAGAACTAATTATTGTTTAAAGATTATCAGTGATTGATATGTCCACAGGGTGCGATCGACAATTGATAGCAACATTATATTAAGTTAAGGTAATGAAATATTGAATTGGTTATTGTAATCTAATTGTTGTTTAAACATTTACAGTGATTGATATGTCTAAAGGGTGCGATCAACAATTGATCTCAACATTTTATTAAGTTAAAGTAATGAATTATTGAATTGGTTATTGAAATCTAATTGTTGTTTAAACATTTATAGTTATTGATATGTCTAAAGGGTGCAATCTACAATTAATCTCAACATTATATTAAGTTAAAGTAATGAATTATTGAATTGGTTATTGAAAACTAATTTTTGTTTAAACATTTATAGTGATTGATATGTCTAAGGGGTGCGATCGACAATTGATCTCAACATTATATTTAGATAAAGTAAAGAATCTTTGAATTGGTAATTGAAAACTAATTGTTGTTTAGACTTTTACGTTGATTGATATGTCTTAAGGGTGCGATCGACAATTGATCTCAACAATATATTAAGTTAAAGTAACGAATTATTGAATTGGTTATTGAAAACTAATTTTTGTTTAAAATTTTACAGTGATTGATATGTCTAAAGGGTAAGATCGACAATTGATCGCAACATTATATTAAGTTAAAGTAATGTATTACTGAAATGATTATTGAAAACTAATTGTTGTTTAAACATTTACAGTGATAGATATGTCTAAAGGGTGCGATCGACAATTGATCGCAACATTATATTAAGTTAAAGAAATAAATTATAGAATTTGTTATTGAAAACTAAATGTACTTTAAACATTAAAACTGATTGATATGTCTAATGGGTGCGATCAACAATTGATCGCAACATTATATTAATTAAAGTAATGAATTATTGAATTGCTTATTGAAAACTAATTGTTGTTTAAACATTATCACTGATTGTATGTCTAAAGGGTGCGATCAACAATTGATCGCAACATTATATTAAGTTAAAGTAATGAATTATTGAATTGGTTATTGAAAACTAATTGTTGTTTAAACATTTACAGTTATTGATATGTCTAAAGGACGATTGACAATTGATCGCAACATTATATTAAGTTAAAGTAATGAATTATTGAATTGGTTATTGAAAACTAATTGTTGTATAAACAGTTATAGTGATTGATATGTCTGAAAGGTGCGATCTACAATTGATCGCACTATTATATTAAGTTAAAGTAATGAATTATTGAATTGGTTATTGAAAACTAGTTGTTGTTTAAACATTTACATTGATTGATAAGTGTAAAGGGTGCGATCGACAATTGATCGCAATATTATATTAAGTTAAAGTAATGAATTATTGAATTGGTTATTGAAAACTAATTGTTGTTTAAACATTTACAGTTGTTGATATGTCTAAATGGTGAGATCGACAATTGATCGCAATATTTATTAAGTTAAAGTAATGAATTGTTGAATTGGTTATTGAAAACTAATTGTTGTTTAAACATTTACAGTGATTGATATTTTTAAAGGGTGCGATCGACAATTGATCGCAACATTATATTAAGTGCAAGTAATGAATTATTAGATTGGTTATTGAAAACTAATTATTGTTTATACTTGCGGTGATTGATATGTCTAAAGGAAAATCGACAATTGATTGCAACATTATATTAAGTTAAAGTAATGAATTATTGAATTGGCTATTGAAAACTAGTTGTTGTTTAAACATTTACAGTGATTGATATGTCCAAAGGGTGCGATCGACAAATGATGGGAATATTATAATAAGTTAAAGTAATAAATTATTGAAATGGTTATTGAAAACTAATTGTTGTTTAGTCTTTTACAGTGATTGATATGTCTAAAGGGTGCGATCGACAATTGATCGCGACATTATATTAAGTTAAAGTAATGAATTATTGAATCGGTTATTGAAAACTAATTGTTGTTTAAACATTATCTGTGATTAATATGTCTAAAGGGTGCGATCGACAATTGATTGCAACATTATATTAGGTTTAAGTAATGAATTATTGAATTTGTTATTGAAAACCTATTGTTGTTTAAACATTTACAGTGATTGATATGACTAAAGGGTACGATCGACAATTGATCGCGACATTATATTAAGATAAAGTAATGAATTATTGAATTGGTTATTGAAAACTAATTGTTGCTTTAACATTTACGGTGATTGATATGTCTAAAGGGTGCGATCGAAAATTGATCGCAACATTATATTAAGATTAAGTAATGAATTATTGAATTTGTTATTGAAATTTAATTGTTGTTTAAACATTATCAGTGATTGATATTTTTAAATGGTGCGATCGACAATTGATCGCAACATTATATTAAGTTAAAGTAATGAATTATTGAATTGGTTATTAAAAACTAATTGTTGTTTAGACTTTTACGGTGATTGATATGTCTAAAGGGAAATCGACAATTGATTGCAACATTATATTAAGTTAAAGTAATGAACTATTGAATTGGCTATTGAAAACTAATTGTTGTTTTAACATTTACAAAGATTGATATGTCTAAAAGGTGCGATCGACAATTGATCGCAACATTACATTAAGTTAATGTAATGAATTATTGAATTAGTTATTGAAGATTACTTGTTGTTGAAACATTTACAGTGATGGATATGTCTAAAGGGTGCAATCAACAATTGATCGCAACATTATATTAAGTTAAAGTAATGAATTATTGAATTGGTTATTGAAAACTAATTGTTGTTTAAACATTTACAGTGATTGATATATCAAAAGGGTACGATCGACAATTGATCGCAGCATTATATTAAGTTAAAGTAATGAATTATTGAATTGGTTATTGAAAACTAATTGTTGTTTAAACATTTAAGGTAATTGATAATTTGAATGGGTGCGATCGACAATTGATCGCAACATTATATTAAGTTAAAGTAATAAATTATTGAATTGGTTATTGAAAACTAATTGTTGTTCAGACTTTTACGTTGATTGATATGTCTAAAGGGAAATCGACAATTGATTGCAACATTATATTAATTTAAAGTAATTAATTATTGAATTGGCTATAAAAAACTAGTTGTTGTTTAAATATTTATAGTGATTGATATGAACAAAGGGTGCGATCGACAAATGATGGGAACATTATATTAAGTTAAAGTAAAAAATTATTGAATTGGTTATTGAAAACTAATTGTTGTTTAGTCTTTTACGGTGATTGATATGTCTAAAGGGTGCGATCGACAATTGATCGCGACATTATATTAAGTTAAAGTAATGAATTATTGAATTGTTTATCGAAAATTAATTGTTGTTTAAACATTTACGGTGATTGATATGTTTAAAGGGTGCGATGAACAATTGATCGCAGCATTATATTAAGTTAAAGTAATGAATTATTGAATTGGTTTTTGAAAACTAATTGTTGTTTAAACATTTACAGTGATTGATATGTCTAAAGGGTGCGATCGACAATTGATCGCAACATTATATTAAGTTAAAGTAATGAATTATTGAATTGCTTATTGAAAACTAATTGTTGTTTAAACATTCAGTGATTGATATGTCAAAAGGGTGCTATCGACAATTGATCGCAACATTATATTAGGTTAAAGTAAAGAATTATTGAATTTATTATTGAAAACTAATTGTTGTTTAAACATTTACAGTGATTGATATGTCTAAAGGGTGCGATCGACAATTGATCGCGACATTATATTAAGATAAAGTAATGAATTATGGAATTGGTTATTGAAAACTAATTGTTGCTTAAACATTTACGGTGATTGATATGTCTAAAGGGTGCGATCGACAAGTGATCGCAACATTATATTAAGTTAAAGTAATGAATTATTGAATTGATTATTGAAAACTAATTGTTGTTTAAATATTATTGGTGATTGATATGTGTAAAGGATGCGATCGAAAATTGATCGCAACATTAAATTAAGTTAAAGTAATGAATTATTTAATTGTTTATTGAAGATTTGTTGTTGTCTACACATTTACAGTGATTGATATGTGTAAAGGGTGCAATCCACAATTGATCGCAACAATATATTAAGTTAAAGTAATGAATTATTAAATTGGTTATTGAAAACTAATTGTTGTTTAAACATTTACAGTGATTGATATGTCTAAAGGGCGATCGACAATTGATCGCAACATTATATTTAGTTAAAGTAATGAATTATGGAATTTATTATTGAAAACTAATTGTTGTTTAGTCTTTTACGGTGATTGATATGTCTATAGGGTGCGATCGACAATTGATTGCAACATTATATTTAGTTAAAGTAATGAATTTTTTATTGAAAACTAATTTTTGTTTAAACATTATCAAAAATTGATATGTCTAGAGGGTGCGATCGATAATTGATCGCAACATTATTTTAAGTTAAAGTAATGAATTATTGAACTGGTTATTAAAAAATAATTGTTGTTAAGACTTTAACGGTGCTTGATATGTCTAAAGGGTGCGATCGACAATTGATCGCGACATTATATTAAGATAAAGTAATGAATTATGGAATTGGTTATTGAAAACTAATTGTTGCTTAAACATTTACGGTGATTGATATGTCTAAAGGGTGCGATCGACAAGTGATCGCAACATTATATTAAGTTAAAGTAATGAATTATTGAATTGATTATTGAAAACTAATTGTTGTTTAAACATTATCAGTGATTGATATGTCTAAAGGATGCGATCGAAAATTGACCGCAACATTAAATTAAGTTAAAGTAATGAATTATTTAATTGTTTATTGAAGATTTGTTGTTGTCTACACATTTACAGTGATTGATATGTCTAAAGGGTGCAATCCACAATTGATCGCAACAATATGTTAAGTTAAAGTAATGAATTATTAAATTGGTTATTGAAAACTAATTGTTGTTTAAACTTTTACAGTGATTGATATGTCTAAAGGGCGATCGACAATTGATCGCAACATTATATTTAGTTAAAGTAATGAATTATTGAATTGGTTATTGAAAACTAATTGTTGTTTAAACATTATCAAAAATTGATATATCTAATGTCTGCGATCGACAATTGATCGCAACATTATATTAAGTTAAAGTAATGAATTATTGAATTGGTTATTGAAAACTAATTGTTGTTTAGTCTTTTAAGGTGATTGATATGTCTAAAGGGCAATCGAGAATTGATTGCAACATTATATTAAGTTAAAGTAATGAATTATTGAATTTGCTATTGAAAACTAATTATTGTTTAAACATTTACAGTGATTGATATGTCCAAAGGGTGCTATTGACAATTGATGGCAACAATATATTAAGTTAAAGTAATAAATTATTGAATTGGTTATTGAAAACTAATTGTTATTTAGTCTTTTACGGTGATTGATATGTCTATAGGGTGCGACCGACAATTGATTGCAACATTATATTTAGTTAAAGTAATAAATTTTTTATTGAAAACTAATTGTTGTTTAAACATTATCAAAAATTGATATGTCTAGAAGGTGCGATCGATAATTGATCGCAACATTATATTAAGTTAAAGTAATAAATTATTGAATTGGTTATTGAAAACTAATTGTTGTTTCGACTTTTACGTTGCTTGATATGTCTAAAGGGCAATCGACAATTGATTGCGACATTATATTAAGTTAAAGTAATGAATTATTGAATTGGCTATTGAAAACTAATTGGTGTTTAAACATTTACGGTGATTGATATGTCCAAAGGGTGCTATCGACAATTGATGGCAACATTATATTAAGTTAAAGTAATAAATTATTGAATTGGTTATTGAAAAATAATTGTTGTTTAGTCTTTTACGGTGATTGTTATGTCTAAAGGGTGCGATCGACAATTGATCACGACATTATATTAAGTTAAAGTAATGAATTATTGTATTGGTTATTGAAAACAAATTATTGTTTAGACATTTACAGTGATTGATATGTCTAAAGGGTGCGATCGACAATTGATCGCAACATTATATTAAGTAAAAGTAATGAATTACTGAATTTGTTATTGAAAACTAATTGTTGTTTAAACATTTAAAGTGATTGATATGTCTAAAGGGTGCAATCGACAATTGATTGCAACATTACATTAAGTTAAAGTAGTGAATTATTGAATTGGTTATTGAAAACTAATTGTTGTTAAGATTTTTATAGTGATTGATATGTCTAAAGGGTGCGATCGACAATTGATTGCAATATTAAATTAATTAAAGTAATGAATTATTGAATTGGCTATTGAAAATTAATTGTTGTTTAAACATTTACAGTGATTGATATGTCTAAACGGTGCGAACGTCAAATGATCGCCACATTATATTAAGTTAAAGTAATGAATTATTGAATTGGTTATTGAAAACTAATTGTTGTTTAGCCTTTTACGGAGATTGATATGTCTAAAGGGTGCGATCGACAATTGATCGAGACATTATATTAAGTTAAAGTAATGAATTATTTAATTTGTTATTGAAAACTAATTGTTGTTTAGTCTTTTACGGAGATTGATATGTCTAAAGGGTGCGATCGACAATTGATCAAGACATTATATTAAGTTAAAGTAATGAATTATTAAATTGGTTATTGAAAACTAATTGTTGTTTAAACATTTACGGAGACTGATATGTCTAACGGGTGCAATCGACAATTGATTGCAATATTATTTTAAGTTAAAGTAATGAATTATTGAATTGGCTATTGAAAACTAATTGTTGTTTAAACATTTAAAGTGATTGATATGTCTAAAGGGTGCGATCGACAATTGATCGCAATAATTATAAGTTAAAGTAATGAATTATTGAATTGGTTATTAAAAAATAATTGTTTTTTTTATGCATTTACATTCATTGATATGGCTAAAGGGTGCGATCGATAATCGATCGCAACATTATATTAAGTTAAAGTAATGAATTATTTTATTGGTTACTGAAGATTTGTTGTTGTCTACACATTTGCAGTGATTGATATGTCTAAAGGGTGCGATCAACAATTGATCGCAACATTACATTAAGTTAATGTAATGAATTATTGAATTGGTTATTGAAGATTACTTTTTGTTGAAACATTTACAGTGATGGATATGTCTAAAGGGTGCGATAGACAATTGATCGCAATATTAAATTAAGTTAAAGTAATGAAGTATTTAATTGGTTATTGAAAACTAATTGTTGTTTAATCATTATCAGTAATCGATATGTCTAAAGGGTGCGATCGACAATTGATCGCAACATTGTATTAGGTTAAAGTAATGAATTAAAGAATTTTTTATTGAAAACTAATTGTTGTTTAAACATTTACAGTGATTGATATGTCTAAAGGGTGCGATCGACAATTGATTGCGACATTATATTAAGATAAAGTAATGAATTATTAAATTGGTTTTTCAAAACTAATTGTTGCTTAAATATTTACAGTGATTGATATGTCTAAAGGGTGCGATAGACAATTGATCGCAACATTATATTAAGTTAAAGTAATGAATTATTGAATTGGTTATTGAAAACTAATTGTTATTTAAACATTATCAGTGATTGATATGTCTAAAGGGTGCGATCGAAAATTGATCGCAACATTATATTAAGTTAAAGCAATGAATTATTGAATTGGTTATTGAAAACTAATTGTTGTTTTAACATTTAAAATGATTGATATGTCTTAAGGGTGCGATCGACAATTGATCGCAATAATTATTAAGTTGAAGTAATGATTTATTGAATTGGTTATTGAAAAATAATTGTTTTTTTAAGCATTTACAGTGATTGATATGGCTAAAGGGTGCGATCGACAATTGATCGCAACATTATTTTAAGTTAAAGTAATGAATTATTTTATTGGTTATTGAAGATTTGATGTTGTCTACAAATTTACAGTGATTGATATGTCTAAAAGATGCGATCAACAATTGATCGCAACATTACATTAAGTTAATGTAATGAATTATTGAATTGGTTATTGAAGATTACTTGTTGTGGAAACGTTTACAGTGATGGATATGTCTAAAGGGTGAGATCGACAATTGATCGCAATATTAATTTAAGTTAAAGTAATGAAGTATTTAATTGGTTATTGAAAACTAATTGTTGTTTAAACATTATCTGTAATTGATATGTCTAAAGGGTGCGATCGACAATTGATCGCAACATTATATTATGTTAAAGTAATGAATTATAGATTTGTTGTTGTCTACACATTTACAGTGATTGATATGTCTGAAGGGTGCGATCAACAATAGATCGCAACATTACATTAAGTTAATGTAATGAATTATTGAATTGGTTATTGAAGATTACTTGTTGTTTAAACATTTACAGTGATGCATATGTCTAAAGGGTGCAATCGACAATTGATCGCAACATTATATTAAGTTAAAGTAATGAATTATGGAATTGGTTATTGAAAACTAATTGTTGTTTAAACATTTACAGTGATTGATATTTCAAAAGGGTGCGATCGACAATTGATCGCAACATTATATTAAGTTAAAGTAATGAGTTATTGAATTAATTATTGAAAACTAGTAGTTGTTTAAGCATTTACAGTGATTGATGTGTCTAAAGGTTACGATCGACAATGGATCGCAACATTATTTTAAGTTAAATTAATGAATTATTGAATTGGTTATTGAAAACTATTTGTTGTTTAAACATTTAAAGTGATTGATATGTCTAAAGGGTGCGATCGACAATTGATCGCAATAATTATTAAGTTGAAGTAATGAATTATTGAATTGGTAATTGAAAAATAATTATTTTTTAAGCATTTACAGTGATTGATATGTCTAAAGGGTGCGATCGACAATTGATCGCAACATTATATTAAGTTAAAGTAATGAGTTATTGAATTAATTATTGAAAACTAATTGTTGTTTAAACATTTACAGTGATTGATATGTCTAAAGGTTACGATCGACAATTGATCGCAACATTATTTTAAGTTAAATTAATGAATTATTGAATTGGTTATTGAAAACTAATTGTTGTTTAAACATTTAAAGTGATTGATATGTCTAAAGGGTGCGATCGACAATTGATCGCAATAATTATTAAGTTGAAGTAATGAATTATTGAATTGGTTATTGAAAACTAATTGTTAATTAAACATTATCAGTGATTGATATGTCTAAAGGGTGCGATCGAAAATTGATCGCAACATTATATTAAGTTAAAGCAATGAATTATTGAATTGGTTATTGAAAACTAATTGTTGTTTTAACATTTAAAATGATTGATATGTCTTAAGGGTGCGATCGACAATTGATCGCAATAATTATTAAGTTGAAGTAATGATTTATTGAATTGGTTATTGAAAAATAATTGTTTTTTTAAGCATTTACAGTGATTGATATGGCTAAAGGGTGCGATCGACAATTGATCGCAACATTATTTTAAGTTAAAGTAATGAATTATTTTATTGGTTATTGAAGATTTGATGTTGTCTACAAATTTACAGTGATTGATATGTCTAAAAGATGCGATCAACAATTGATCGCAACATTACATTAAGTTAATGTAATGAATTATTGAATTGGTTATTGAAGATTACTTGTTGTGGAAACGTTTACAGTGATGGATATGTCTAAAGGGTGAGATCGACAATTGATCGCAATATTAATTTAAGTTAAAGTAATGAAGTATTTAATTGGTTATTGAAAACTAATTGTTGTTTAAACATTATCTGTAATTGATATGTCTAAAGGGTGCGATCGACAATTGATCGCAACATTATATTAGGTTAAAGTAATGAATTATAGATTTGTTGTTGTCTACACATTTACAGTGATTGATATGTCTGAAGGGTGCGATCAACAATAGATCGCAACATTACATTAAGTTAATGTAATGAATTATTGAATTGGTTATTGAAGATTACTTGTTGTTTAAACATTTACAGTGATGCATATGTCTAAAGGGTGCAATCGACAATTGATCGCAACATTATATTAAGTTAAAGTAATGAATTATGGAATTGGTTATTGAAAACTAATTGTTGTTTAAACATTTACAGTGATTGATATTTCAAAAGGGTGCGATCGACAATTGATCGCAACATTATATTAAGTTAAAGTAATGAGTTATTGAATTAATTATTGAAAACTAGTAGTTGTTTAAGCATTTACAGTGATTGATGTGTCTAAAGGTTACGATCGACAATGGATCGCAACATTATTTTAAGTTAAATTAATGAATTATTGAATTGGTTATTGAAAACTATTTGTTGTTTAAACATTTAAAGTGATTGATATGTCTAAAGGGTGCGATCGACAATTGATCGCAATAATTATTAAGTTGAAGTAATGAATTATTGAATTGGTAATTGAAAAATAATTATTTTTTTAAGCATTTACAGTGATTGATATGTCTAAAGGGTGCGATCGACAATTGATCGCAACATTATATTAAGTTAAAGTAATGAGTTATTGAATTAATTATTGAAAACTAATTGTTGTTTAAACATTTACAGTGATTGATATGTCTAAAGGTTACGATCGACAATTGATCGCAACATTATTTTAAGTTAAATTAATGAATTATTGAATTGGTTATTGAAAACTAATTGTTGTTTAAACATTTAAAGTGATTGATATGTCTAAAGGGTGCGATCGACAATTGATCGCAATAATTATTAAGTTGAAGTAATGAATTATTGAATTGGTTATTGAAAAATAATTATTTTTTTAAGCATTTACAGTGATTGATATGGCTAAAGGGTGCGATCGACAATTGATCGCAACATTATTTTAAGTTAAAGTAATGAATTATTTTATTGGTTATTGAAGATTTGATGTTGTCTACAAATTTACAGTGATTGATATGTCTAAAAGATGCGATCAACAATTGATCGCAACATTACATTAAGTTAATGTAATGAATTATTGAATTGGTTATTGAAGATTACTTGTTGTGGAAACGTTTACAGTGATGGATATGTCTAAAGGGTGAGATCGACAATTGATCGCAATATTAATTTAAGTTAAAGTAATGAAGTATTTAATTGGTTATTGAAAACTAATTGTTGTTTAAACATTATCTGTAATTGATATGTCTAAAGGGTGCGATCGACAATTGATCGCAACATTATATTAGGTTAAAGTAATGAATTATAGAATTTGTTATTGAAAACTAATTGTTGATTAAAAATTTACAGTGATTGATATGTCTAAAGGGTGCGATCGACAATTGATCGCGACATTATATTAAGATAAAGTAATGAATTATTGAATTGGTTATTGAAAACTAATTGTTGCTTAAACATTTACGGTAATTGATATGTATAAAGGGTGCGATCGACAATTGATCGCAACATTATATTAAGTTAAAGTAATGAATTATTGAATTGGTAATTGAAAACTAATTGTTGTTTAAACATTTACAGTGATTGATATGTCTAAAGGGTGCGATCGACAATTGATCGCGACATTATATTAAGATAAAGTAATGAATTATTGAATTGGTTATTGAAAAGTAATTGTTGCTTAAACATTTACAGTGATTGATATGTCTAAAGGGTGAGATCGACAATTGATCGCGACATTATATTAAGATAAAGTAATGAATTATTGAATTGGTTATTGAAAAATAATTGTTTTTATAAGCATTTACAGTGATTGATATGGCTAAAGGGTGCGATTGACAATTGATCGCAACATTATATTAAGTTAAAGTAATGAATTATTTTATTGGTTATTGAAGATTTGTTGTTGTCTACACATTTACAGTGATTGATATGTCTAAAGGGTGCGATCAACAATTGATCGCAACATTACATTAAGTTAATATAATGAATTATTGAATTGCTTATTGAAGATTACTTGTTGTTGAAACATTTACAGTGATGGATATGTCTAAAGGGTGCAATCGACAATTGATCGCAAAATTATATTAAGTTAAAGTAATGAATTATTGAATTTGTTACTGAAAACTAATTCCTGTTTAAACATTTACAGTGATTGATATGTCAAAAGGGAGCGATCGACAATTGATCGCAACATTGTATTAAGTTAAAGTAATGAATTATTGAATTGGTTATTGAAAACTAATTTTTGTTTAAACATTTACAGTAATTGATATGTCTAAAAGGGTGCGATCGACAATTGATCGCAACATTATATTAAGTTAAAGTGATGAACTATTAAATTGGTTATGGAAAACTAATTGTTGTTTAAACATTTACAGTGATTGATATGTCTAAAGGGTGCGATCGACAATTGATCGCAACATTATATTAAGTTAAATAAATGAATATTTGAATTAGTTATGGAAGATTAGTTGTTGTTTAAACATTTACAGTGATTGATATGTCTAAAGGGTGCGATCGATAATTGATTGCGACATTATATTAAGTTAAATAAATGAATATTGAATTAGTTATGGAAGATTAGTTGTTGTTTAAACATTTACAGTGATTGATATGTCTAAAGGGTGCGATCGACAATTGATTGCGACATTATATTAAGTTAAAGTAATGAATTATTGAATTGGTAATTGAAAACTAATTGTTGTTCAAACATTTACAGTGATTGATATGTCTAAAGGGTGCGGTTGACAATTGATCGCAACAATATATTCAGTTAAAGTAATTAATTATTGAATTCGTTATTGAAAACTAATTGTTGTTTAAACATTTACAGTGATTGATATGTCTAAAGGGTGCGATCGACAATTGATCGAGACATTATATTAAGTTAAAGTAATGAATTATTGAATTGGTTATTGAAAACTAATTGTTGTTTAGTCTTTTACAGAGATTGATATGTCTAAAGGGTGCGATCGACAATTCATCGAGACAATATATTAATTTAAAGTAATGAATTATTAAATTGGTTATTGAAAACTAATTGTTGTTTAAACATTTACGGTGACTGATATGTCTAAAGGGTGCGATCGACAATTGATCGCAACATTATTTTAAGTTAAAGTAATGAATTATTGAATTGGCTATTGAAAACTAATTGTTGTTTAAACATTTAAAGTGATTGATATGTTTAAAGGGTGCGATCGATAATTGATCGCAATAATTTTTAAGTTGAAGTAATGAATTATTGAATTGGTTATTGAAAAATAATTATTTTTTTAAGCATTTACAGTGATTGATATGGCTAAAGGGTGCGATCGACAATTGATCGCAACATTACATTAAGTTAATATAATGAATTATTGAATTGGTTATTGAAGATTACTTGTTGTTGAAACATTTACAGTTATGGATATGTCTAAAGGGTGCAATCGACAATTGATCGCAAAATTATATTAAGTTAAAGTAATGAATTATTGAATTTGTTACTGAAAACTAATTCCTGTTTAAACATTTACAGTGATTGATATGTCAAAAGGGAGCGATCGACAATTGATCGCAACATTGTATTAAGTTAAAGTAATGAGTTATTGAATTAATTATTGAAAACTAATTGTTTTTTAAACATTTACAGTGATTGATATGTCTAAAGGATACGATCGACAATTGATCGCAAAATTATTTTAAGTTAAATTAATGAATTATTGAATTGGTTATTGAAAACTAATTGTTGTTTAAACATTTACGGTGATTGATATGTCTAAAGGGTTCGATCGACAATTGATCGCAACATTATATAAAGTTAAATAAATGAATATTTGAATTAGTTATGGAATATTAGTTGTTGTTTAAACATTTACAGTGATTGACATGTCTAAAGCGTGCGGTCGACAATTGATCGCAACATTATATTAAGTTAAAATAATGAATTATTGAATTGGTTATTGAAAACTAATTGTTGTTCAAACATTTACAATGATTGATATGTCTAAAGGGTGCGATCGATAATTGATCACAATATTATATTAAGTTAAAGTAATGAAGTATTTAATTGGTTATTGATAACTAATTGTTGTTTAAACATTTACAGTGATTGATATGTCTAAAGGGTGCGATCGAAAATTGATCGCAATACTATATTACGTTAAAGTAATGAATTATTGAATTGGTTATTGAAATCTAATAGTTGTTTAAACAATTGCAGGGATTGATATGTCTAAAGGGCGATCGACTATTGATCGCAACATTACATTAAGTTAAAGTAATGAATTGTTGAATTGGTTATTGAAAACTAATTTTTGTTTAAACATTTACAGTAATTGTTATGTCTAAAAGGGTGCGATCGACAATTGATCGCAACATTATATTAAGTTAAAGTGATGAACTATTAAATTGGTTATTGAAAACTAATTGTTGTTTAAACATTTACAGTGATTGATATGTCTAAAGGGTGCGATCGACAATTGATCGCAACATTATATTAAGTTAAATAAATAAATATTTGAATTAGTTATGGAAGATTAGTTGTTGTTTAAACATTTACAGTGATTGATATGTCTAAAGGGTGCGATCGAAAATTGATCGCGACATTATATTAAGTTAAATGAATGAATATTGAATTAGGTACGGAAGATTAGTTGTTGTTTAAACATTTACAGTGATTGATATGTCTAAAGGGTGCGATCGACAATTGATTGCGATATTATATTAAGTTAAAGTAATGAATTATTGAATTGGTTATTGAAAACTAATTGTTGTTCAAACATTTACAGTGATTGATATGTCTAAAGGGTGCGATTGACAATTGATTGCAACAATATATTAAGTTAAAGTAATTAATTATTGAATTCGATATTGAAAACTAATTGTTGTTTAAACATTTACAGTGATTGATATGTCTAAAGGGTGCGATCGACAATTGATCGCAACATTATATTAAGTTAAATAAATGAATATTTGAATTAGTTATGGAAGATTAGTTGTTGTTTAAACATTTATAGTGATTTATATGTCTAAAGGGTGCGATCGACAATTGATCGCAACATTATATTAGGTAAAAGTAATGAATTATAGAATTTGTTATTGAAAACTAATTGTTGTTTAAACATTTACAGTGATTGATATGTCTAAAGGGTGCGATCAACAATTGATCGCAACATTATATTAAGTTAAAGTAATGAATTATTTATTTGGTTATTGAAGATTGGTTATTGTTTATACATTTACAATGATTTATATGTCTAAAGGGTGCAATCGACAATTGATCGCAACATAATATTAAGTTAAAGTAATGAATTATTTAACTAGTTATTGAAGATTAGTTGTTGTTGAGACATTTAAAGTGATTGATATATCTAAAGGGTTAAATCCACAGTTGATCACAACATTATAGTAAGTTAAAGTAATGAATTATTGAATTGATTGTTGAAAACTAGTTGTTGTTTAAACATTTACAGTGATAGATATGTCTAAAGGGTGCGATTGACAATTGATCGCAACAATATATTAAGTTAAAGAAATTAATTATTGATTTCGATATTGAAAACTAATTGTTGTTTAAACATTTACAGTGATTGATATGTCTAAAGGGTGCGATCGATAATTGATCACAATATTATATTAAGTTAAAGTAATGAAGTATTTAATTGGTTATTGATAACTAATTGTTGTTTAAACATTTACAATGATTGATATGTCTAAAGGGTGCGATCGAAAATTGATCGCAATACTATATTAAGTTAAAGTAATGAATTATTGAATTGGTTATTGAAATCTAATTGTTGTTTAAACAATTGCAGGGATTGATATGTCTAAAGGGCGATCGACTATTGATCGCAACATTACATTAAGTTAAAGTAATGAATTATTGAATTGGTTATTGAAAACTAATTTTTGTTTAAACATTTACAGTAATTGATATGTCTAAAAGGGTGCGATCGACAATTGATCGCAACATTATATTAAGTTAAAGTGATGAACTATTAAATTGGTTATTGAAAACTAATTGTTGTTTAAACATTTACAGTGATTGATATGTCTAAAGGGTGCGATCGACAATTGATCGCTACATTATATTAAGTTAAATAAATGAATATTTGAATTAGTTATGGAAGATTAGTTGTTGTTTAAACATTTATAGTGATTTATATGTCTAAAGGGTGCGATCGACAATTGATCGCAACATTATATTAGGTAAAAGTAATGAATTATAGAATTTGTTATTGAAAAAAATTATTTATTTGGTTATTGAAGATTGGTTATTGTTTATACATTTACAGTGATTTATATGTCTAAAGGGTGCAATTGACAATTGATCGCAACATAATATTAAGTTAAAGTAATGAATTATTTAACTAGTTATTGAAGATTAGTTGTTGTTGAGACATTTAAAGTGATTGATATATCTAAAGGGTTAAATCCACAGTTGATCACAATATTATAGTAAGTTAAAGTAATAAATTATTGAATTGGTTGTTGAAAACTAGTTTTTGTTTAAACATTTACAGTGATTGATATGTCTAAAGGGTGCAATCGACAATTGATCGCAACATTACATTAAGTTAAAGTAATGAGTTATTGAATTGGTTATTGAAGATTAGTTGTTGTTTAAACATTTACAGTGATTGATATGTCTAAATTGTGCGATCGACAATTGATTTCAACATTATATTAAGTTAAAGTAATGAAGTATAAACTTGGTTCTTGAAGATTAGTTGTTGTTTAAACTTTTACACTTATTGGTATGTCTAAAGGTTGCGATCGACAATTAATCGCAACATTATATTATGTTAAAGTAATGAATTATTTAATTGGTTATTGAAGATTAGCTGTTGTTTACATATTTACAGTGATTGATATGTCTAAAGGGTGCGATCGACAATTGATCGCATCATTATATTAAGTTAAAGTAATGAATTATTTAATTGGTTATTTAAGATAAGTTGTTGGTCACACATTTACAGTGATTGATATGTCAAAAGGGTGCGACCGACAATTGATCGCAAAATTACGTTAAGTTAAAGTAATAAGTTATTGTTGAAGATTAATTGTTGTTTAAATATTTAAAGTGATTGATATGTCTAAAGGATGCGATCAACATATGATCGCAACATTATATTAGGATAAAGTAATGAATTATTTAATTGGTTATTGAAGATTAGTTGTTGTTTAAACATTTACAGTGATTGATATGTGTAAAGGGTGCGATCGACAATTGATCGCAACATTATATTAAGGTAAAGTAATGAATTCTAGAATTGGTTATTGAAGATAAGTTGCTGTTTAAAAATTTACAGTGATTGATATGTCTTAAGGGTGCGATCGACAATTGATCGCAACATAATATTAAGTTAAAGTAATCAATTATTTAATTCGTTATAGAAGATTAGTTGTTGTTTAAACATTTATAGTGATTGATAAGTCTAAAGGGTGCGATCGACTATTTATCGCAACATTATATTAAGTTAAAGTAATGAATTATTGAATTGGTTTCTCAAAACTAATTGTTGTTTAAACATTTACAGTGATTGATATGTCAAAATGGTGCGATCGACAATTGATCGCAACATTATATTAAGGTAAAGTAATGAATTATAGAACTGGTTAATGAAGATTAGTTGTTGTTTAAATATTTACAATGATTGATATGTCTAAAGGGTGTGATTGACAATTGATCGCAACATAATATTAAGTTAAAGTAATCAATTATTTAACTGGTTATTTAAGATTATTTGTTGTTTTCACATTTACAGTGATTCATATGTCTAAAGGGTGCGATCGACAATTGATCGCAACATTACATTAAGTTAAAGTAATGAGTTATAGAATTGGTTATTGAAGTTTAGTTATTTTTTAAACATTTACAGTGATTGATATGTCTAAAGGGTGCGATCGACAATTGATTTCAACATTATATTAAGTTAAAATAATGTAGTATAAAATTGGTTCTTTAGATTAGTTGTTGTTTAAACTTTTACAGTGATTGATATGTCTAAAGTGGGTGATCGACAATTGATCGCAACATAATATTAAGTTAAAGTAATCAATTATTTAATTGGTTATTTAAGATTAATTGTTGTTTTCACATTTACAGTGATTGATATGTCTAAAGGGTGCGATCGACAATTGATCGCAACATTACATTAAGTTAATGTAATGAGTTATAGAATTGGTTATTGAAGATTAGTTATTGCTTAAACATTTACAGTGATTGATATGTATAAAGGGTGCGATCGACAATTGATTTCAACATTATATTAAGTTAAAGTATTGAAGTATAAAATTGGTTCTTGAAGATTAGTTGTTGTTTAAACTTTTACAGTGATTGATATGTCTAAAGAGGGCGATCGACAATTGATCGCAACATTTTATTAAGTTAGAGTAATGAATTATTGAATTGGAATATCACTTAATTTTTAAACATTAAAAGTGATTGATACGTCTAAAGGGTGCGATCGACAATTGATCGCAACATAATTTTAAGTTAAAGTAATCAATAATTTAATTGGTTACTGAAGATTAGTTGTTGTTTAATCATTTACAGTTTTTTATATGTCTAAAAGGTGTGATCGACAATTAATAGCAACATTATATTAAGTTAAAGTAATGAATTGTTGAATTGGTTATTAAAGATTAGTTGTTGTTTAAACATTTACAGTTATTGATATGTCTAAAGGGTGTGATCGACAATTGATCACAACATTATGTTAAGTTAAAGTAATGAATTATTGAATTGGTTTTTGAAAACTAATTGTTGTTTCAACATTTACAGTGATTGATATGTCTAAAGGGTGCGATCGACAATTGATCGCAACATTATATTAAGTTAAATTAATGAATTATTCAATTAGTTGTTGAAGATTAGTTGTTGTTAAAACATTAACAATGATTGATATGTCTAAAGGGTGCGATAAAAAATTGATCGGAACATTATATTAAGTTTAATTAGTGAATTATTCAATTGGTTATTTAAACATTTACAGTGATTAATATTCTAAAGGGTGCGATCGATAAAAAATTGAAACATTATATTAAGTTAAATAAATGAATTATTGAATTGGTTATTGAAAACTTATTATTGTTTAAACATTTACAGTGATTGATATGTCTAAAGGGTGCGATCGACAATTAATCGAAACATAATATTAAGCTAAATAAATGAATTATTGAATTAGTTATTGAAAACTAATAGTCATTTAAACATTATCAGTGATTGTTATGTCTAAAGGGTGCGATTGTCAAATGATCGCGACATTATATTAAGTTAAAGTTATGAATTATTTAATTGGCTATTGACAACTAGTTCTTGCTTAAACATTTACAGTGATTAATATGTCTAACGGCAGCTATCGACAATTGATCGCAACATTATATTAAGTTAAAGTAATGAATAATTGAATTAGTTATTGAAAACTAATAGTCTTTGAAACATTTATATGGATTAATATGTCTTAAGGGTGCGATCGAAAATTGATCATTACATTATATAAAGGTAAAGTAATGAATTATAGAATTAATTAATGAAAACTGGTTGTTGTTTAACATTATCAGTGATTTATATGTCTAAAGGGTGCGATAGACAATTGATCGCGTGATTATATTAAGTTAAAGTAATGAATTATTTAATTGGTTATTGACAAATAATTGTTGTTTAAATATTTACAGTGATTGATATGTCTAACGGCTGCGATCGACAATTGTTCGCAACATTATATTAAGTTAAAGTAATGAATTATTGAATTAGTTATTGAAAACTAATAGTCGTTTAAACATTTACAGGGATTAATATGTCTAAAGGGTGCGATCGAAAATTGATCGTTACATTATATAAATGTAAAGTATTGAATTATTGAATTGGTTATTGTAAACCGATTATCGTTTAACATTATTAGTGATTAATATGTCTAAAGGGTGCGATAGACAATTGATCGCGACATTATATTAAGTTAAAGTAATGAATTATTTAATTGGTTATTGACAACTAATTGTTGTTTAAACATTAACAGTAACTAATATGTCTAACGGGTGCGATCGACAATTGATAACAACATTTTATTATGTTAAAGTAATGAATTATTAAATTGGTTATTGAGAACAAAAAGATGATGAAACATTTACAGTGATTGATATGTCTAAAGGGTGCAATCGAAAATTGATTGCAACGTTATATAAAGGTGAAGTAATAAATTATTGAATTGGTTATTGAAAATTAATTGTCGTTTTAACATTTACAGTGATTGATTTGTCTAAAGGGTGCGATTGACAATTGATCCCAACATTATATTAAGTTAAATTAATGACTTATTCAATTGGTTGTTGAAGATGAGCTGTTGTTAAAACATTTACAGTGATTGATATGTCTAAAGGGTGCGATCAAAAATTAATCGCAACATTATATTAAGTTGAATTAATGAATTATTGAATTGGTTGTTTAAACATTTACAGTGATTAATATGTCTAAAGGGTGCGATCGGTAACTACTCGAACATTATATTAAGTTAAATAAATTAATTATTGAAATGGTTATTGAAAACTAATTGTTGTTTAAACATTTACAGTGATTGATATTTCTAAAGGGTGCGATAGACAATTGATCGCAACATTATATTAAGCTAAATAAAAGAATTATTGAATTTGTTATTGAAAACTAATTATTATTTAAACATTTATAGTTATTGATATGTCTAAAGGGTAAGATCGACAATTAACCACAACATTATATTAAGTTAAATAAATGAATATTTGAATTAGTTATTGAAGATTAGTTGTTGTTTAAACATTTACAGTGATTGATATGTCTAAAGGGTGCGATCGACAATTGATAGCAACATTTTATTATGTTAAATTAATGAATTATTAAATTGGTTATTGAGAACAAAATGATGAAATATTTACAGTGATTGATATGTCTAAAGGGTGCTATCGAAAATTGATCGCAACGTTATATAAAGGTGAAGTAATGAATTATTGAATTGGTTATTGAAAAGTAATTGTTGTTTAAACATTATCAGTGATTGCTATGTCTAAAGGGTGCGATTGACAAATGATCGCGACATTATATTAAGTTAAAGTAATGAATTATTTAATTGGCTATTGACAACTAATTGTTGTTTAAACATATACAGTGATTGATATGTCTAACGGCTGCGATCGACAATTGATCGAAACATTATATTAAGTTAAAGTAATGAATTATTGAATTAGTTATTGAAAACTAATAGTCGTTTAAACATTTACAGGGATTAATATGTCTAAAGGGTGCGATCGAAAATTGATCGTTACATTATATAAATGTAAAGTATTGAATTATTGAATTGGTTATTGTAAACCGATTATCGTTTAACATTATTAGTGATTAATATGTCTAAAGGGTGCGATAGACAATTGATCGCGACATTATATTAAGTTAAAGTAATGAATTATTTAATTGGTTATTGACAACTAATTGTTGTTTAAACATTTACAGTAATTGATATGTCTAACGGGTGCGATCGACAATTGATAACAACATTTTATTATGTTAAAGTAATGAATTATTAAATTGGTTATTGAGAACAAAAAGATGATGAAACATTTACAGTGATTGATATGTCTAAAGGGTGCAATCGAAAATTGATTGCAACGTTATATAAAGGTGAAGTAATAAATTATTGAATTGGTTATTGAAAATTAATTGTTGTTTTAACATTTACAGTGATTGATTTGTCTAAAGGGTGCGATTGACAATTGATCCCAACATTATATTAAGTTAAATTAATGACTTATTCAATTGGTTGTTGAAGATGAGCTGTTGGTAAAACATTTACAGTTATTGATATGTCTACAGGGTGCGATCAAAAATTAATCGCAACATTATAATAAGTTGATTGGTTGTTTAAATATTTACAGTGATTAATATGTCTAAAGGGTGCGATCGATAACTGATCGAACATTATATTAAGTTAAATAAATGAATTATTGAAATGGTTATTGAAAACTAATTGTTGTTTAAACATTTACAGTGATTGATATGTCTAAAGGGTGCGATCGACAATTGATCGCAACATTATATTAAGCTAAATAAAAGAATTATTGAATTTGTTATTGAAAACTAATTGTTATTTAAACATTTACAGTTATTGATATGTCTAAAGGGTGAGATCGACAATTAATCGCAACATTATATTAAGTTAAATAAATGAATATTTGAATTAGTTATTGAAGATTAGTTGTTGTTTAAACATTTACAGTGATTGATATGTCTAAAGGGTGCGATCGACAATTGATAGCAACATTTTATTATGTTAAATTAATGAATTATTAAATTGGTTATTGAGAACAAAATGATGATGAAACATTTACAGTGATTGATATGTCTAAAGGGTGCGATCGAAAATTGATCGCAACGTTATATAAAGGTGAAGTAATGAATTATTGAATTGGTTATTGAAAAGTAATTGTTGTTTAAACATTATCAGTGATTGCTATGTCTAAAGGGTGCGATTGACAAATGATCGCGACATTATATTAAGTTAAAGTAATGAATTATTTAATTGGCAATTGACAACTAATTATTGTTTACACATTTATAGTGAATGATATGTCAAACGGCTGCGATCGACAATTGATCGCAACATTATATTTAGTTAAAGTAATGAATTATTGAATTAGTTATTGATAACTAATAGTCATTTAAACCTTTACAAGGATTAATATGTCTAAAGGGTGCGATCGAAAATTGATCGTTACATTATATAAAGGTAAAGTAATGAATTATTAAATTGGTTATTCAAAGCTGATAATTGTTTAACATTATCAGTGATTGATATGTCTAAAGGGTGCGATCGACAATTGATCGCGACATTATATTAAGTTAAAGTAATGAATTATTTAATTGGTTATTGACAACTAATTGTTGTTTAAACATTTACAATGATTGATATGTCTAACGGGTGCGATCGACAATTGATCGCAACATTATATTAAGTTAAAGTAATGAATTATTGAATTAGTTATTGAAAACAAATTGTCGTTTAAACATTTACAGGGATTGATATGTCTAAAGGGTGCGATCAAAAATTGATCGCAACATTATATTAAGTTAAAGTAATGACCTATTGAATTGGTTATTGAAAATTAGTTTTTGTTTAAACATTATCAGTGATTGATATGTCTAAAGGGTGCGATTGACTATTGATCGCGACATTATATTATGTTTAAGTAATGAATTATTTAATTGGCTATTGACATCTAATTATTGTTTAAACATTTACAGTGATTGATATGTCTAACGGCTGCGATCAACAATTGATCGCAACATTATATTAAGTTAAAGTAATGAATTATTGAATTAGTTATTGAAAACTAATAGTCGTTTAAACATTTACATGGATTATTATGTCTAAAGGGTGCGATCGAAAATTGATCGATACATTATATAATGGTAAAGTAATGAATTAATGAATTGGTTATTTAAAACTGATTATTGTTTAACATTATCAGTGATTGATATCTCTAAAGGGTGCGATCGACAACTGATCGCGACATTATATTGTGTTACAAATGATGGAAAGGTATTGGAGAAATTTCTTCACAAGAATATCTTCACTAGATTTTGCATACCCAGGGTACTAATTAATGATGGAGGGTCTCACTTCTGCAATAAACTGTTGGAGAAGGTTCTTAAGAAGTATGGAGTAATCCATAAAGTTACCACAGCTTATCATACGCATGAGAATGGGCAGGTGGAAGTTTCAAACAGAGAGTTAAAGAGAATCCAACAAAAGACTGTAAACGAGTCCAGAAAAGACTAGAGCTTCAAGCTAGATGATGCTCTGTGGGCTTACAGAACAGCTTTTATAACTCTCATCGGAATGTCACCATTTATAATGGTGTATGACTAGTCATGCCATTTGCCAGTGGAGTTGGGACACAGGTTGTATTGGGCTGTAAAACTTCTAAATATGGACTATGAAGAAG
This sequence comes from Cardiospermum halicacabum, assembly GCA_031304145.1. Lineage (NCBI taxonomy): Eukaryota > Viridiplantae > Streptophyta > Magnoliopsida > Sapindales > Sapindaceae > Cardiospermum > Cardiospermum halicacabum. The sequence continues at coordinate 14,857,823 of CM062391.1, read as the reverse complement.
CAGGAAAGCAGAGGCTTCTACAACTAGATGAGATGGATGAATGGCATCTTGAAGCTTATGAAAATCATGAGATGTACAAGCAGAAGGTGAAAAATTACCACGATAAGAAGTTTGTCAAGCGAGAGTTCAAACCTGGACAATATGTACTGCTTTACAATATCAAACTTAGCTTATTTCTAGGAAAACTAAAGTCTAGATAGTCTGGACAATTTAGAACAAACAGTGTTTCCCCATATGGAGCTATTGAATTGTTTGATAACAAGTCTACTGATTCCTTTGTTGTGAATGGACATAGACTCAAGCATTATTTGAGGGGAGATATTTACAAGACAAGAGATATCCTTTACATATCAGATCTTGTAGATATAATGGAAAATCAATAGCAAACTTGCCTTGGTCGATGCTAATGACCTTAAACAAAGCATACTCCTTACACAATTATTTTTTTTTTCTCTGAGAATTATGCTATGTTCAATTAATTGTGTAAGATTTTAACTAACCAAGTTCATGTTTTAAAGATGGCTAATTATGGGATGTCGCCATGCATGGTCGCCTGGGTGAAGACGAGAAAGGATAAACATGCCAAATACTTCGCCCATCTTACTCTTGCAAAAGCGAGGAAGGACGAATCTCGCCTTGTTATATCGCCCAGTGACAAGTAAACTGAGGCGAGAATTCAACACATTGTCATTTTATCTCGCCAAACAGGTATGTTTTCTGGCGCTAAGTTTTAATTGTGCCAAATTTCATCGCCTGGAAACAAGTTAAATTTGGCGTAGTGTGATTTATTTGCCTGGATGATTGCCTACTTTGAAAATATTTTTGGCGAGCTAGTCTCTTTTCGCCTCATTCTTTCGCCTGAAATTCTTTGTGAAGGCGAAGTTATAGATATGTCGCCACTTTATATCGCCAGTTAGGTAAATTTTAAGGAGAGTTTATTCTTTCTCGCCTAGTTTTGGCGACATAAAACATTTCGCCACTTATATCGCTTGCATTTCATGAAGTGGCGAATTAATTAGGTGATACGTAGGCGCACACAAATATTACCGTTGTATGACACGGGGCGAGGCAGGATCTTTACGCCTTCTGCCCAGTTCTTTCATCATTGCACCTATTTTCTTATTTCTTTATAAACCCAATTCGATTTTACCGTTACTATTACCTTGCTCTCTGAATTTTCAATTTTTCCAAAACCCTAAATCGTGAATTTCTCAGTTCGTTTCTGCATTTCAATCGACTTTCATCACAGTAACCAAATAAGGTATGTTTCTTTTCTTTCTCTCTCAGTTTGTTGCAAGCTGTTAGTTATCTTTTGTTTATTTGTGTTGATATGTTAATCAAAATTGTTAGGGTATTAATAGAGCATTGTTTAACGGTAATAATGGTCAAATCTCTATGGGTTTTGAAATGAACATGAATGATTTTAGCTGGGTGTTTCATTTTTGCGAATGTAATTGATTGCGTTGTTGACAGTAATTGTTAGTGTTTAAGCTGTAAAATGTGGTTTAAGGTCTTGATTGTTATATGTGCTTGATAAATGCTAAAACTATGTTGCAATATACTGTCAGTTGTTCATTATTGATAATGCTGTTGCTTGATTGATTTTTAGTTTTGTCAATTTGATATTTGGTTATAACTGTTGAGATGTTGTTCAAATTGCATATAAATGGCCAAAAGAAAGAGTGACAGTAATCTTAGCCCATCTATGAAGGGCAAGAAGGCAAAGACTTCGGCGAGGCCGAAGATCTATGATGAAAAGAATTACCAGGTCAGAGTAATTCTTCCTTGTTCACCCAAATCACAGGAGAAGACTTCCAAGACCCTTTCTACTTCAACTACTGTTAAGGGGAAGACATCTAAAGAAAAATCAGGGAAGTCAGTTGGGTCAGGATCGGTTATGGGTCTTAAACAAAAGGGAATTCGGATTCGCTCATCTGGCTCAACCAAGAAGAAGAGTTTAGAAAATACACCTACAACCCCTTCTACACCAAATGCTGAAAAGTGGGTATTTCAATTGATAAATCAGTTTTGGCTAAGAGACAAGCTGCAGCAAAGTTTAGGGTTAGTAAAAAAGGGAAAAAGGTGAAGCTTAGTTCACCTTTGGTTATCAAGGACAAATCTCAGGGTAAGAGCCCACTACAAAAGGAAAACCTACAATTTCGGCAGGAGAAGAGGAGTTTGATGGATGAGTTGGAAGATAAAAGGTTTGGGAATTACCTCTACAGCTGGTTCATGAAGAAATTGGTGGAGCAACCTAAAAAGGTTAATGCCACCTTAGTAGAGGAATTCTATAATGAAGCTCCAGAGGAATTAGATACACCTTTTAGCATTAGAGGTCATCAAGTGGATGTATCTGCAGAGACCATTTGCAGCTATTATGGTCTAATGGAAGCTCTACATAAAGGTGATAGAGGAATGAATGCTGCAGAATTAACTGTTGAAGACTTAAGGTGTCTCAGAAGGTTTCAACATCCAACTCAAGGGTCTGAAGATGATGTCCTAGCTATTGAATTAGACATTCACACAGCCATATGTTTAACATGGCTGAGGGATAATGTGATGCCTAGAAACAAAGGTAGTCGATTCACTTCAGATGAGAAGATGTTTCTGCGAGATTTCAAAAAAGGAGAGTTTATCCATTTGGGACAGCTGATATTTTCTGAGCTTTAGAAGAGGGTGTGTAGTCTAAGGAAGGAAAAGTCCAGGCAAAAGACTTTATATTTCCCATCTCTTATAACGAAATTGTTGGAAAGATATGGAGTTCAGAGCAAAAAGAAGGATATGTGGCTAGCAAATTATAAGCCTCACACTGGTGGATTAGAACTCTGAATATGGGAAAGTAGAGGTGGTAAGGAAAGCACCTGTACTGAAGCAGTTGAGGGAGTTCTCAAGTTTAAGGCACTGAGAAATGCCTAAAGCTCAAGTAAAAAGAAGAATAAATTTTCTTCACCTATTCCAATTACTAGATCAATACAAGAGTCTACTCCAGCTCCTATTCACAGTTCAAGGATGGAGAATAAAAGGGTAGCTGATCCCTTATCAAGGGAATAGCTAGAGGTTATAGTTTCTGAGATGGTTAACAGAAAGGTTGAAGAGAGAATAGCCGAATTCTTCAACACTATCTCAGATCCACAAGAATTTTTGAGGTTGTGGGAACTACAAAGGGCCAAGCAAAGTGCACCTCCAGTGGGATTTGCAAAATTTGCCATAGGGATAAGCATTAGGGAACCTGTTGAGCAAGGAAGAGAAGAAGATGACCACCAGCGTCTTCAATTTGAACAAGAAGAGTTGATGGATAGCCAACCTGAGTTCAATGATCAATAAGAAGCTCTGATTTTACAGGAGGATCACCTACAGTGGAATTTAGGTGATCAATTTGATCTAGCTACTGAAAAAGTGGCAAGTCAAATCATGGACATAGATGAAAAATTAAATGAGCAGGGCAAAACAGTGGTTGTAGAAGCTACACTTGTAGAAGCTGAAGATGTTGATTCCTCGGATTGTGAAGAGATTGACACTGCAGAGATTGAAGAGCAAAGTAAATTGCTGGCTTTTTATGCTGAAGCTGCAGGTAAACCATCATCAATTCAGGGGGCAGGTGAAGGATCTAATTTCAGTTAGAAGTAGAAATCCTACCTGTTGAAGAAGAACAAACTGAGGATAGAATAACTCAATTACTATGTATTGCCACTTGCCATGTTCTTGAAAGCGTTAGATTTGTCCAGTGTACATATAAACCCCTACTACAGACTACTGAAGAGCATATTCCAAGGCTGCATATTTTGCATCCTGAGGTGCAAAGGATGGTAAATATGGCAAGGATGGGGTCATTTTCTCATAACATCACTATGGATCGGTCTGCTGATTCCATGGCTTTGGTTCAAATCTACCAGCCTGAGCCTATCTCTCAACTGCCATATATTGAAGATATTTAAAATTCATCTGAGTTTGATTCTTACATTGGTTCAGACTGTGATTTTGATGATAATGAAGTTAACTTCATTTTCAATGAGGATGAGTATGCTAGAGAAGTTGCTGAGAGAAATAGTCGGAAATGGTCGCATTTTTTTGCTCCTGTTTTTTGAGGGAGATGACAATGATGAAGATGACTGCCCTATTTTGGAAGCTCTACCAACGGCAGTATCAATAGATCTTCAAGATTCTATTATAGAGATTAATTGTATTTTTGTTTGGGATTTGAAGTTTAACAAATCCCCATGGAACAAAGTTTCTACTCTGGTGATTCCAAATAAATATAGAACTGATTTTTTCTAGCAGGTTAGGGAGTTCATCAGCAGAACTTAAATTCCAGTAAATCCTCCTACTGTAGGAAGAAAAAGAAAAATTCTTGCTTTGGAAACTGAGGAAGTTAGTGAAGATGAGGCTGAAGATGCAAGGCCTAAAGAGAAGAAAAGAAAGCACGACAAGGTAGGAGCCCAGAAGAAGAAAAAGGAAGTCAAGCCTCATAGTTCAAGTTCTCTTTCATCATTTCAAACAGATAGGGAGATCAGAAGAACAGTGGCTAGAGTATTAAATCTCAGACCAGCAACGTCTTCTCATCCTAAGCCAAAGAGAAGGAGATTGAACACTAAATCTCCTCAGCAATCTCAGAATCCAGATCCTTCTTTAGAAGATTTTTAGTTATTTTTTCTACTTGAATTTTCTTATTTTGTAATTGTGAAAACTTCATATGTTATGTTTGTTTTCTTTGTCAATACAAGAGTAATGTGATTACTTGAGTCTTTTATTTTTAATTTTTTTTTTCATTTTTGAATACAAGAGTATTGTGAATGCAGCTGTATCTTTTGTTTTGTCAGATAAAAGAGTAATGTGATTGTTGGTTTTAAATTTGTACAGAGAGTTTTCAAGTTTTGAGTTAGGTGTTGTTTTTCCCTAACAATGTGAGTTGTGTCTACAGGAGGAATCATTAATTGTGTAATCATTTCTCACCTTGACTTCTGAAGTTTACAGATCATTCTGCAAGGGTTTAAATGAAACATTGTGTTGGGTGAAGTACGACCCAAATCGCCAGCATTTTCGCCTTGACTAAGGCGAGATCTTTATTTCTCGCCTGGTTGGTAAGTTCTTTAAAATGGTACAGGCGAATGATTGTGGCGATACATCTTTTATTTCGCCTACTTCTTGATTTCCTTTATGGCGACATTTCTATTTTGTCTAACATTTCGCTTGTAGGATCTGTATTTCGCCATGACATATTACCTCCATGTCACTCTGAGATGGAGATTTTTATATTTCGCATGAGTATTTCGCCTAAGGTTAGCGATCATGTTATTTCTCGCCTATTCTTATTTCGCCTAACCGATTTTCTTCTTAACCTTAATTGGCGACATCCAGGTATTCTGCCTAACTCTTTGGTTTATTTTTTTATTCCCTTCTCTCCTTATATTCTTTTATGTTCTTTTGAGAATTGAGGACACAGTTTTCTTTTAAGTTGGGGGTGGGGTAGCAATAACGTTGCTGTTATTTTTTCTTAGTTTTTTTTAGGTCTATTTTGGGGTTAGTTTTTGTTTAAACTTTTTAGGATATTAGGTCTGAGTGCATGATAGAGCCTACATTGCTCATAATTCAAAGTGATTTAGTTTTTCATAAAATGAGATTTCAAACAGAAAAATAAGTGTTCAAAACAAGTAGTTTTGATGAGCAATTTTTGATAAATTTTTTTGAACACTGATGAAGATTCTAGTTAGATTTGAATTGTGAATAAGTTGATGAGTTTTGATAAGGAAAGAGCGGAGAAAACCTTGGGTAATATGTGAGGTTTTGAGCTTTATTTTGTGTCTTTTTCTTCATGAGAGGGGTTATTTTTATTCTTTTCCTTATTAAACACATTTATCAGAAAATTTTATTATATAGAAATCAGAACCTTCATAGGTTTGCTTTGAATTTCTCATACTTTCCTTAAGTGTATAGGGCATTGGTCGGGTAAAGTCTGTCTTTAATCTGCCAAGGAAAATGATCTGATTTGAGAGAGTGAGTGAAACTACTAAATAGCCTTTGCCTATTTGATATAACCAGACCTTAATATCTTGTGAGGTAAACCATTTTGTTTCCATTCTCATTAATACCTTTTCTTTGGTCCCTAATCCAGTCCAAACCATAAAGAGAGAGATATAATCTCAATCCTACCATTTGGACTTACCATTAAATTTGGGATTGAAAAGATGGGAAGTGAGGATTATCTTAAAGAGTGCATCTGAAGCTGCTGAAAGCAGATATATACGCATTAAAAAAATAGAAGAAAAAAAAGAGAGATAGATAAATGAGAAAAACAAACACAAATAAGTGAAAATGGACGGTGTTCATAAATAAAGTAGTATATGAATAAAGCATTATGGAGTGGGGAAACACTAAAGAGTGAAGAATTAAGGGATTGAGAGGAGTTTAGTGGTATGTCCAAACTTTGATTCCTTGAAGAAATTCTTTTCTTTCATAAGCTAACTTGACCCCATTTTCCCTATATATACAAATCATAGATTCTAAGGCAGACAAAAAGGCAGTACAGAACTTAGGAACCTCTAGTACTGTATAGTGTATGAGTGAAGTTCAATGTTCATGAGGTTCTTAAAATTTTCTTCATACGTGCTTGTGAAGAACTAGAATCACATTTGCCTTGGTACGTAACTCTAATTCTTAAAGTGACTAGATTATTGAGTGAGTAACCTTTAGGATTCTGAGAGGTCAAACACTTATGAGAGACTACAGTGACGAAGTAGTTTCAATCTTCTCAAATACTTTGCAACATGAAGAAAATGACCAATTTTGAGTTAGTTGATTTGAAACTTTAAAAGAAAAGCTGGTCACTGTTAGGAAATTTTTCAAAACATATTAGATGGATTGCTTTGAATTATTATATAAGTTTGCACTGATTGCTGTCTCAGTAGATTTTTAGTCAGTTTGCTTGAGGACAAGCAAAAGGCTAAGTTGGGGGTAATTGATAAGTCTAGAATTTACCTATGTTTTACATACTTTATGAGCTTGAATGTAATGAAATTGAGCTTAAATGATGAGATATTGAATACATTTCTATTAATTCTAGGCTATTATTGTTGAGACATGGACTTGGATGAAAAGCTGTGGAAAAAAAGCTTAAACATGCAAATTTAAAAGAAAGAAGGACCAAATCAGAATTTCATCCAAAGTCAGCAAACTGGCGAAATGATTTTGTTGAGAATTGAATTCGCCTGAAGACATCGCCATGAATTGAAGTAGAGGGCGATGAAGCAAGTGATATAAAGAAGATCTCGCCTCGAAGATTAAAATATGCAAGGCGATTTAGACACTCCTTACCTTCGTATGTCGCCATCCTGGTAGAAAATTTAGGCGATGAAGGTTGGACTTTGCCTGCCTTGAGGCAATAGCTGAGGCGATAAAGGAGAAATGTCGCCAAGTCAAAGGATAATAGCAGGTGACATTTGATGAGACATCGCCTAGAAGATTTTAACTAGAAGAGTGTTTTGACAAAGAATATCAACTCGCCTAAGCATCAGGCGACATAATATGGCAATATTGAGAACATTTTGCCTGAGTAGATTGTTAGCTTGGCAATCAAGACAAGCGAGATTTTAAGATGTCGTTTGGTTCAGGCGATGGAACAGGCGACATAAATGAAGAAAAAATGTTACTTCGCCAATTTGTGTTTCTTTGTTGATTTTATTTCAAAATTGCCACTGAGCCAAACTTTATAAATAGGAGCTCAGATGAAGTAGAGGTGTGTGAAGTTTTTTTGGAGAGTAGAAAGTTTAGACGATTGATTTTACTTTTGACATTCTGTTATACTTTAAGAGAAATTCTAGATTCTTCTATACGCATTATTCAACATCTTCAGAGAAGTTTCTTGAAGAAGTCTTATACTCTATTTCTATTGATCATTGAGATTTAGCTTGAAGATTGTGAAGCAACAACTGTGACAGAGTCTAGCTTCAATCTTCCTTGGTAAGATTTAGATCTTAAGCATGTCGATAATGATTTTGTACTTGAATGGATATGCTGAAGTAGATGTGCTAGCTAAAAGCTCTGTTGATTTGTTCAATTTTGATGTTAATTATCACTTCAATTGCAATGTTTCTTGTTCAATTATAGCCAGATCTACTTGATTTCATGAGCTAATTGAATTACAAGAATGAGAGTTACCTAATTTTGTTATTCTGAGATTTGATTTAGACTAAAGATGGCGATTAGGTTTCAGATCAAGATGCATATTGATTCCTAAGTTGGAGGATCAATAATGGACAAGGAACTAGAGGATGCTCACAATTTCATTGAGTTACTGGAAAATAATGATTTTGAGTGGAATGAGAGAGAAAAGGCTACAAATAAGAAGCATTTAGGAGTATATGAACGAGAGACATTTAATGCATTGTCTGCATAGATAGCATTACTGAATAAGAAGATGGATAACATGGCATCCAACAAACAAGGTTATCAGAATAAAAAGACTTCTTCATGCAGGTATAAATTTTCCTAGATAGTGAATGGGTTAGTCTAGTATAGTGTGTGCCTAATAATGGAGGGATAAAAATGATAAAAAAAAGAGAAGAATGAATTAATGCCTACTAGGACTGTCATAGGATGGAGAATTTGTATAAATTATAGAATCCTGAATGATGGTACTGAAAGGACCATATTCACATTCCCTTCATAAATGAAATGTTAGACAGGTTAGCAAGACATCCATACTTCTGTTTTCTGGATGGTTATTCTGGATATAACCAAATTCCAACAGCACCTGGTGATCAGCACAAAACAATATTTACATGTCTTTTTTGAACTTTTGCCTACAATAGGATGCCATTTGGATAATGTAATGCACCAGGTACATTCCAAAGATGTATGCTAGCCATTTTTACAGACTTCATAGATAAGTTTTTAGAAGTATTCATGGTTGATTTTTCCATCATTTGCGATAGTTTTGAGGATTGCCTTGACAATTTTGGCAAAGTCTTAAAAATCTATGAAGAGACCAACTTGGTTCTCAACAGGGAGAAATGTTACTTTATGGTTAGAGAAGGTATAGGTCTAGGGCATAGTGTGTTTGCTAAAGGTCTAGAAGTAGACAAAGCTAAGACTGATGTAATTGCCAACTAACCTCCACGTACCAATATAAAAGGAATAAGAAGTTTCTTAGGACACACAAGTTTTTACAGGAGATTCATTAAAGATTTCTCAAGGACCCCTGACCATTGTGTGTTTTACTTGAAAAGGATAAGAAATTTGATTTCATTGATGAATATTTCAAAGTTTTTGTGCAGTTAAAAGAAAAACTTGTTTTAGCACAAATTATAGTTCCACCAGATTGGAATTGTGAATTTGAGATCATGTGTAATGCATCAGACTATGCAGTGGGTGTTGTTTTAGGAAAAAGACTAGAGAGGTTGTTCAGAGTCATTTATTACGCACGCAAATCTTTGGTGGAAGCACAAAGAAACTATACAACCACAGAGAAAGAATTGCTAGCTGTTGTCTTTGCTTTGGATAAAATTAGATCATATATACTTGGATGTAAAATTTTATTTTCATATTGACCATGCAGCATTGAAGTATCTCTTTGCTTAAAAGGAATCAAAACCTAGATTGATTAGATGGGTACTTTCGTTGCAGGAATTTGACATTGAAATCAAAGACAAAAAGGGTACAGAAAATGTAGTTGGTGATAACATTTCCAGACTACAGATTAAGGACATAGAAGCTCAAGTTGACATAAAAGAAAATTTTCCTAATGAACAATTATTTCTGTATGAGGTAACATTTTATCCATGGTATGTTGATTATGCAAATTTTCTCGTCAGTAAAGTGTTACCTGAAGGTTTGAGCAGTCATCAGAAAAAAAGAAATTTCTTCATTATGTGAAAAGATATATATGGGATGAACTATATTTGTTCAGAAGATATCCTAACCAAATTTTGAAGAGATGCATTCCATATGAAGAAACTTTTGATATCCTTAAGCATTGTCATTCGTCAGAATATGTAAGGCATTTCGCTGGAACTAAAACAGCGGCTAAAGTACTTGAATGTGGATTTTACTGACCTTAACATTTAAAGGATGCTCATGCTTTTGCTACTAATTGTTACAGATGCAAAAGAATGGGTAATATTTCAAAGAGACAAGAGATGGCTCAGAATTTTATTCTTGAGGTGGAAGTTGATGTTTGGGGAATAGATATCTTGGGCCATTTCTTGCATCTAACAAATATAAATATATACTTATAGTAGTTGATTATGTATCCAAATGGATAGAGGCCATAACTTGCACGATAAATGATAGCAAGGTGGTAGAGAAGTTCTTACAAAAGAATATCTTTACACGTTTTGGCATACCTAGGGTGTTAATCAGTGATAGAGGGTCTCATTTCTGCAATAAGCTTTTGGAAAAAGTACTTAGAAAGTATGGAGTTATCAATAAAATGACTACAACTTATCATCCACAAGCAAATTGTAAAGTAGAAGTATCAAATAGAGAATTAAAAAGAATTCTGCAGAAGACTGTCAATGAGTCTAGGAAAGATTCGAGTCTTAAATTAGATGATGCTCTCTAGCTTACAGGACAACTTTCAAAACTTCTATTGGAATGTCCCCATTTCGAATGGTATATGGTAAGGGATGTCATCCGCCAAACGAGTTAAAGCACAAATCATATTAAGCAGTAAAGCTTTGTAAACATAGACTATGACAGAACAGGTAAACAAAGACTTCTTCAACTTGATGAAACAGATGAATGGAGATTGGAAGCTTATGAGAATCATGTGATGTACAAGCAGAGAATGAAAAATTACCATGATAGAAAGATTGTCAAGGGAGAGTTAAGACCTGGACAATATGTATTGTTGTACAATACAAAACTCAGTTTATTCCCAGGAAAGCTAAAATCTAGATGGTCTGGACCTTCTAAACTCAGTTTATCCCCATTTGGAGCTGTAGAGTTGTGTGATAACAAGTCCACTGACTCTTCTATTGTTAATATTTAGAGACTCAAACATTATATAGGGGGAGATATCTACAGGGCAAGAGAAGTTTTATACATCTTTGATCCTGTAGATATAATGGAAAGATCATGAACCAAACTTACCATGGTCGATGCTAACGACCTTAAATAAAGCAATCTCTTTGCACAATTAATTTTTAAATTGGTTCATGGTGATAATGCTTAATTGTGAAAATCTCTTTACTGATCAGGTTTATGTTTTTGTAAGAATTTTTATTTTTGAAGAGAACTTGAAATGAGAACTTGAATTTGGAGGCGATAAATCTTCGTTACTTTTAAATTGTCTTGCCCAACTAAGCTTTATCCTGGTGAGGATTTGAAAAATATCATTTTCAATGATATGAGGAGAGTGGCGATAAGCTATATTCTGCCATAACAATATCGCCAAAGGATAGACAAAGTCAGTTTTCTCGCTTAAACTTTCGCCTGGTAAGAGCTAAGGTAAGGCAAGTGAATGAGTTTATGCCTGACATATCGCCTTGCATAGTTACAATTCAGGCGACATAGTTGGTATCGCTTTTGCACATCGCCACTCAGGAAAGTATTCTTTGCGATATACTTTTAATTTTGCCGATTCATTTCGCTTTTTGCTTGTCGTTAATCTGGCTAAATAGAATCAAGTCGTCTATAATATCACCCATGCTAGGAAACTTTTTAGCAAGATAGGCTGATCTCGTTTTACTTTTTCCGCCTAAACTAGTAACACGAGGTGAAATAAAGTTTTGTTGCCTACATTTTTGTTTTTCCTCGCCCAAATTTGAAAACGAAATAATGTTTTCTCGCCTTCTTGTTTTGCTTGAGTTTCAAAATTGCTAAGGCGAGATTAAACATTATTCGTCTTAAACACTTCATTTTATGAAATTGAAAAAACCCAATTGTGTGATTTCTCTCTGTCAATTGTTTGGGCTAATCTTTATAGTTTGACACCTAAAGTAAGCAAGGTATGTCGTTTATTTCATAATTACTATTAAAATTTGTGGTTTTTGTTTCTTGTTCTAACCGTTTGAAGTTTCGATTGCGATAGATTGGAGTTTAGTTCGAATTAGGATGAGATTTTTTTGGGTTTTGTTTAACTTTTTATCATACAAGTAGTGTTAATTATTGTGATACACACTAGTATATCGTTGATTAAAAGGAATTTGGTTTTGAAATTGTTTACTGCTAAATAGAATTAGGGGTTATAAACTTGAAAGTGAACTTGTTTGGTAGTATCGATTTGTTGCTATTGATGAATATACATGCTGGGTGTCATTATTTGTAGCTAGAGAAATTGGAATGCAGTTCTAGAATAGGATGTGTTGAGTTTGTTAAATGCTTGAACCAAATGGGTACACAAAATGCTAACTTTCGGGTACATGAAATGCTAACTTTCAGGTACATAATGGCTAAGAGAATGAATCAATCAACTCCAAGCCCTTCAAAAAAAAAACCAAGAAGGCTAAGACCTCTGCTAGACCTAAAATATATGACAAAAAGAATTTCAAGGTCAAAGTTATTCTCCCTTATTCTCCAAAAGCTGACAAGGGAAAGACAAGCAAATCTCCCAAGGAACCCTTTGCACAAATTGCTGATAATAGGAAGAAATCTAGGGAAAAACATGTGATAATGTCAATTCGAAAATCATCTGCTGGTGTTGCAAAACAGAAGAGAATTCAGCCAAAATCTCCAAAAACTTATAAAGGTAAGTAGGTGAGATTGCTTCACCAAGAGCAACTAAGGTTGATACTCAAGGCAAGAGTCCTACGCAAAAGAACAACCATCAATTTTTGTAAGAAAAAGGGATATTGTTGAAAAAGTTTGAGGATCACAGATTTGGAAATTATCTCTTTATCAAGGATATGAGGAAACTAGTGGCACAACCACAGAGAGCAAATGCCACACTAGTTAAAGAATTTTACAATGAAGCTCCTGAGGAGTTGGATACTTCTTTTGATCTTAGGGGAGTTGAAATTGACATATCAGTAGATAGCATTTTTTATTATTAGGGGTTGATGAACCCAGACCTTCAAGGTGATATAGGAATGAGAGCTTCTGATTTGACAGCTAAAGAATTGAGAAGTTTGAATAGATTTTCAAACCCAATCAATAAGAGTCAAGATAATGTGTTGGCTAGTGATTTGGATATTCACTCAGTTATTTGTCTAACTTGCTATGAGATAATACTATGCCAAGATGATAGGGGAGTAGATTTACAGCTATTTGTCTCACTCTGCTATTTAATGAGACTGAAAGTGAAGAAATACCAAGTTTTCCAGCTCTACCACAACAACACACTACACAAGTTTATGGTAGGAAGAAACATTTTAAGGTAAAAGCTGTAAAGAAAATAAAAATAGAAAGAGATTCTCAGTCACCATTGGTTCCTTTAGTTTCAAAATCACAAACTTTAGAGCCGAGTAGCAGACCTGTAGAAGCTCCAGCATGTCCAATCCGATCTCCTGTTGATACTGCCATTTGTCGGATAGATGCAAAAGAACTAAAGCTCAAGAAACGGGTTCCTTCTACATCACCACCTTCCTTACTGAATCCAATTGTATCTCCAGTTCGAAGAAGGAGATTGGTTCCTAAGTCACAAGGGAAAACCTCATCTCAATTAACATAACCAACCTTAGATGATTTTCAAATTGTTACATTTTATTTTCGATTTTTTTTTGTAATTTTTTTTTTTAGAAATTGGTATTTTGTTCTAGTCTGTTGGGAAAGAGTAATGTGACTATTTTGAGTCAATTTAACTATTTTGTTTCATTTTAGAAATAGTGATTTGCTTGTTTTTCCTTTTTTTACTTTTGTTTTAAGAGTAATGTGATTTTTGATGGTATTTACATGCATTCAATTCAGGGATTTTTTTAGGTTTTTAAGTTGGAGATTCTTTTCTTCCTATACTTCGAAACTTTCTCTCTTACAGAGTTAGTTAGTCATGATAACTTAATGAGATTCATTTTATATCAAGACAGATTTTTCTATGCAGGTTGACTGGAGAGTTGGAATGTTCTAACTTGCATTTCAATGACTAGGCGATATCAGGTATTTCGCTTTAACATTTCACCTGGAACATAAGTGAGGAATTGTTGATTGGTCTTATGTTGCTATCTTTTATATCTTGAGAAAAGGCGACATTGTTTATTTCACCTTAATATGTCGTTTATGTTTCTGGTGTAATTTTCTTTAAATCATGGTCAGTTTTCGCCATGACATATCGTCTGATATGTCGCTCTAATATGGCAATGTTAACTCTTTTTGCCATTTTTTATTTCGCTCAATTTCTTGAAAACTATAATCTATGGCGAATTACAGGTACATGTCCTATGTTCTCTACATCTGACTCATTCTATAGTCTTTCTATCTTTTGCATTGAGGACAATGCTTTCTTTTAAGTTGGGGGTGGGTAGCAATCACATTACTATTTATCTATTAAGAATTTGTTTAACTGTTAAAAAATTTGTTTTGATAGTTGTATTAAGTGAATTCTTTTTTAGGATATTATTGGGTATGAGTGCATGATTGAGCTTACATTGTTCATAATTCAAAGTGATTTTATTTTCAACTAGAATTTCAAACAAAAAAATCAGTGTTCAAAACAAGTAGTTTGATGAGCAAATTTTGAAAAATTTCTATTGGTTGTTGATACAGATTCTGGTCAAATTTGAATTGTGAACAAGTTAAAGAGTTTTGATAAGGAAAGAGTGGAGAAAAACCTTGAGTGGTATGTGAGGTTTGAGTTTCATTTATATGTCATTCTCTTCATGAGAGGGATTATTTTGATTCTTTTCCTTATTAAACACATTTCTTTATCAGTTTTTCGATTATAGAAACATGACCTTCATAAGTTTTCTTTAAATTTCTCATACATTCCTCAAGTGTATAGGGCATTGGTCGGGTCAGAATCTGCTTAATTTCTGCCAAGGAACATGACCTTATTTGAGAGAGTAAGTGAAACTAGAAAAAAGCCTTTGCTTGCTTGATATAACCCGACCTTGATATCTAGTGAGGTAAAACATTTTGTTTCCATTCTCATCTGAACATTTTTTTGGTCCCCAATCCTGTCAAAGCCATAAAGATGGAGACATGATCTCAATCCTACCCTTTGCACTTACCACAAAATTAGGTATGAAAATATAATAAGTAAGGATATACTAAATAGTGTTTTTGAGAAAATTGAGGATGAAAAGAATGAAAAAGCCACTGGAAAGAAAGAATTCGACAGTTGTATATAAATAAAGTAGTGATGTACATAAAATATCATTGAGTGGGGAAACAATAAAGAATGAATAATAGAGGGATTGTGAGGAATTTATAGGTATTTCCAATTTTGAATCTTCCTTATAATTTCCTTTCTTTCATAAGCTTACTTGGCCCCATCCTTCCTATATTTACAAATCAGAGATTTTAAGGCAGAAAGACAGGCAGTTCCAAACTTAGGAACCTCTAAGTGCTATACTGTGTATGTGTGAAATTCAATGATCGTGAGGTTCTTAAATTTTCTTCATATGTGTTTGTGAAACACTAAATCACATTTCCCTTGGTATATAACTCTGATTCTTAAAAGTAACTAGTGTGTTGTGTGAGTGATAAGTCTAGAATTTACCTATGTTTTAGCATACTTTATGAGCTTGAATGTAATGAAATTGAGTTTAAATGATGAGATATTGTATACATTTCTATTAATTCTAGACTATTATTGTTGAGACAGGAACTTGGATGAAAAGTTGTGGAAAAGAGGCTAAAACAAGTAAATTCAGAAGAAATGAGGACTAAATCAGAACATCATCCAAAGTCAGCAAACTGGCGAAATAATTTTGCCAAGAAAAGAATTCGCCTAAAGACGTCGCCATGATTTGGAGTAAAGGGCGATGCAGCAGGCGATATAAAGAAGATTTCGCCTCGAAGAGTAAAGAATGAAAGGCGAATCAGAAATTCCTCGCCATCGTATATCGTTGTCTTGATAGAAATTTTGGTGATGAAGTTTGAATTTCGCCTACCTTGAGGCGATAAAGGTGAAATGTCGCCAGATCTAAGGATTATAACAGGCAACTTTTGATGAGAAATTGCCTAGAAGATCTTAACTGAAAGAGTGTTTGGGCGAAAAATGTCAACTCGCCTAAAAATCAGGCGACCTACTGTGGCAACATTGAGTATATTTTGCCTAGAAAGATTGATAGCTTGGCGATTAGGACAAGCGAGATGTGACGAAGTCGTTTGATTCAGGTGAAGGAACAGGCGACATAAATGGAGAAAAATGTTACTTCGCCAATTTGTGTTTCTTTGTCAATTTTATTTCGAAATTGCAACTGAGCCAAACTCTATAAATAGGAGCTCAGATGGAGTAATGAGTGTGAAGTTTTTTAGAGAAAAAAACAGTTTAGACGATTTATTCTCACTCATGAAATTCTGTTATACTTTAAGAGAAATTCTAGATTCTTCTATACACTTTATTCAACAACTTCAGAGAAGTTTATTGAAGAAGTTGTGTACTTTGTTTCTGTTGATCATTGAGATTTAGCTTGAAGATTGTGAAGCAACAACTGTGACAGAGTCTAGCTTCAATCTTCCTCGGTAAGATTTAGATTTTGAGCATATTGATAATGATTTCCGTACTTGATTGAATATGCTAAAGTAGATGTGCTAGCTAAAAGCTCTGTTGACTTGTTGAATCTTGATGTTGATTATCATTTCAATTGCAAAGTTTCTTGTTCAATTATAGCTTGATCTACTAGATTTCATGATCTAATTGAATTACAAGAATAAGAGTTACGTAATATTGTTAATCAGAGATTTGATTTAGACCAGAGATGGCGATTAGGTTTCAGATCCGAGAACAGAGGATCGTAGTACAAGAGATAGACTACAAATCTGTTTTTCTATAGATTGTGCTTATCAATTGTATAGGTTGTAGTATAGAGATATATGCAACTATATAATTGAGATCAATTAAATTGAATTGAGAAATCTTTTATCAGATCAGTGATGATGATCTAAAAGGTTAATCTGTGATTTAAGATGAAACTTGCATGATAAGTTAATTGATAACAGATTTAGCAAATCAGTTTATTCATTGTTAAGATCAATTGCAGAATAGAGTGCTGACTTGAGTTTTAATTGAATGAATGTCATGAGTTACTTTTTCTTCACGTCAATTCAATGATTCTATGATTCTATGATTCATTTTGTATAAAGATTCTTTCAACAATTCAGTATAGATCTTAGTCTCAATCATGCTTCTTAGCTTACAATCCCTATGGAGACGATATCTAAAATACTACATTAGACGTTGATAGGAATTTTGATTGATTACTATGAATTCTAAAAATCAGTCATGTTTCGTCCCATCAATTTCTTGGCACCATTGCCGGGGATTGTTTCTTTGAAGATTAAGAATTATTTTGAACTGCGCTAACATGATTTGTTAAATTCTTTTTCAGTTTTAAATTTGTTTGTTCAAGTGTGTAGTGTATGCAGACAAGATCTAAAGGTACTCAAGACTTGCAGTTTGATCCGGAACCTGAAAGAATTTTTAGACAATCTAAATCACGAACAAGATCAGCAGCGAGAACTGAGTCAAGAGTAATAATGTTTGGAAATCGCTACAACAGAAATAATAATGATAATGAAGAACGAGTGGATCCTGAGAGGATGACACTTCGTCAATATTCCATCCAATCTGTTGATGGCATGCCGCAGGCCATCAACTTACCAGCAATAACAATTGAGAACTTTGAGTTGAGATCTTGACTCATCCAAATGGTTTAACATAACAAGTTTGGTGGAGGAGCCACTGAGGATCCTAATCAGAATTTGAACACATTTCTGCATCTGTGCAGTACATTTAGACACAATGGAGTAACAGAAGATGCAGTTAAACTTCGACTATTCCCATTTCCTTGAGTAACAAAGCTCACGCCTGGCTCTACTCTTTACCACCAGGTTGCATTAATAACAAGGAGGATTTAGTCATTAAGTTCTTAGCTCGCTACTTTCCACCCATGAAGATGGTAAAACTGAGAAACATGATATCATCTTTGCAATATGTGGATGGAGAGTCACTCTATGATAGCTGGGAAAGGTTTAAGGAGCTGATCAGAAGATGTCCACACCATGGCATAGCATCTTGGAGCATTTTGATGACATTTTATAGTGCCATGCCTCCTCAGATCAAAATGCACATTGATTCCTCAACTGGAGAATCAATAATGGATAAAGAGCCAGATGACACTCATGACTTCATCGAATTACTGGCAAACAATGATTTTGGATGGAATGAAAGGGAAAAGGCTGCAAACAAGAAGCAGTCGGGAGTTTATGAGTTGGAGTCTTTCAATGCATTATCTGCTCAGATAGCATTGTTGAATAAGAAGATGGACAATGTGGCAGTTAATAAAGCCCATCCAAAGAAGACTTCAGTTAATTCTATTGAAAAACAGAAGACTACTCTGGAAGAATGTGCTCAGGAAGCAGCACTTGCTGATGGTGAAGATGAGCTAGAGGAGTCACAACAAGTAAATTATGTGAATAATAATTATGGGAACCGTCAGAGGCCTTACTATCAACAAAGGAACAAACCCTATCAAAATCAGGGTTATTACCAAAGAAATCCTCAACCTGGTTACCAACTGCAAGGACAGACTCTGTATCAGATGGGACAGAAGA
This sequence comes from Cardiospermum halicacabum, assembly GCA_031304145.1. Taxonomy (NCBI): domain Eukaryota; kingdom Viridiplantae; phylum Streptophyta; class Magnoliopsida; order Sapindales; family Sapindaceae; genus Cardiospermum; species Cardiospermum halicacabum. The sequence continues at coordinate 14,839,178 of CM062391.1, read as the reverse complement.
AGCCTAGTATAGAGGATCTTCTGATTAAATACATGGAGAAGACTGATGCTGTTCTTACCAACCATACCACTTCAATTAGGAACTTGGAAACTCAGATGGGGCAGCTTATGCAAGGTCTAAACCAAAGACCTCAAGGAGCACTTCCAAGTAACATTGTGCCCAACCCAAAGGTTAAAGATAAATCCAATGAGGAAGCACAAGTGCATGCTATTACACTGAGAAGTGGGAAACAGCTGGAGAACTCTAAGGAAAAGAAAAGTTATGAACCTCCTACACAGAATAAGGAAAATGAAGAAATCAGCAAACCTTTTGCTAAAGAACAGGAGGCTGTGAAGATTGCCTTACCTTTTCCTCAAAGAGATAATAGAAAGAAGCTGGTTAAGCAGCTTGAGAAGTTTTTCGACATGATGAAGCAAATCTATGTCAACATCCCATTCATTGAAGCATTGAAACAGATGTCTATTGTGGTTTACCTATTGTGGTTTTCAATGACTTACCTTAACTCTAAGGATTCTAGCTTACCTATTGTGGTTTTCAATGACTTAACAGGTGAACAAGAGGAAAGCCTCCTCCAAGTGGTGAGAAAACACAAGAAAGCCATTGCATGGACAATAGCAGATATTAAAGGAATCAACCCCACTTTCTGTACACACAAGATCATCTTGGAGAACAAACATACACCTAAGATCCAACCTCAGATTGAATCCAACTATGAAGGAGGTTGTGAATAAGGAAGTACTGAAACTCCTTGATGCAGGTATTATTTTTTCAATTTCAGATAGTGAATGTGTTAGTCTAGTGCAATGTGTACCAAAGAAGGGAGGGATTACTGTGATAAAGAATGAAAAGAATGAATTGATCCCTACTAGAACTGTTACAGGCTGGCGTATGTGTATAGATTATAAAGTTTTGAACAATGCCACTAGAAAGGATCATTTTCCCCTTCCCTTCATAGATGAGATGTTAGATAGGCTGGCAGGACACCCTTATTTTTGCTTTCTAGATAGTCATTTTGGATATAACCAAACCCCCATTGCTCCTGGTGATCAGCATAAAACAACTTTTACTTGTTCTTTTGGAACCTTTGCTTATAATAGGATGCCATTTGGACTATGTAATGCACAAGGAACATTTCAAAGGTGTATGCTAGCATCTTTATTGATTTCATAGGTAAGTTTTTAGAAGTTTTCATGGATGATTTTTCCATTATTGGAGACAGTTTCAATGATTGCTAGAATAATCTTGAAAAAGTGCTTAAACGATGTGAGGAAACTAACCTAGTCCTCAATTGGGAAAAATGCCATTTTATGGTAAGAGAGGGTATTGTTTTAGGCCATAAGGTGTCTGCTAAAGGATTAGAAGTAGACAGAGCAAAAATTGATGTGATAAGTAATTTACCTCCTCCTGCTAATGTAAAAGGCATCAGAAGTTTCTTAGGACATGCTGGGTTCTACAGGCGTTTTATTAAGGAATTTTCAAAGATAGCTAGACCCTTGTGTGTTTTGTTATAAAAGGAAAAGAAATTTGATTTTACTAATGAATGTTTGAAAGCTTTTGTTCAGCTTAAAGAAAAGCTTGTCTCAGCACCAGTCATAATTCCACCAGATTGGAATTCTGAATTTGAAATCATGTGTGATGCATCTGATTTTGCTGTAGGTGCAGTGCTGGGACAGAGAAGGGAGAGGCTATTCAGAGTCATTATTATGCTTGTAAATCGTTGGTGGAAGCTCGGAGAAATTACACCACTATTGAGAAAGAATTACTAGCAATAGTCTTTGCGTTGGATAAGTTTAGATCATCCATTTTAGGGTGTAAAATTATCATTCATACTGATCATGCAACATTGAGATATCTATTTGCTAAGAAAGAATCCAAGCCTAGGTTGATAAGATGGATGCTCTTGCTGCAAGAGTTTGACATAGAAATTAAAAACAAAAAGGGCGCTGAAAATATTGTAGTTGATCACCTCTCAAGACTGCGCATTAAGGATATGGAGGCTCAAGTTGATGTAAATGAACAATTTCCAGATGAGCAACTTTTTCCTTTGTGAGGTAATATTTTATCCATGGTATGCTGACTATGCAAACTATTTGTCATGTAAAGTGTTACATGAAGATTTAAACAGTCATCAGAAGAAAAGGTTCCTTCATGAGGTTAAGAGGTGCATATGGGATGAACCTTACCTGTTTAGGAGATGTGCTGATAAAGTGTTAAGCCGTTGCATCCCATATGAAGAAACATTGGACATCATTAAGCACTGTCATTCGTCAGAATATGCTGGTCATTTCACTGGAACAAGAACAGCAGCCTGAATTCTGGAATGTGGTTTCTATTAGCCATCAATATTCAACGATGCACATGCTTTTGTTGCCAGCTGTGATAGATGCCAGAGAATGGGTAATATTTCCAAGAGGCATGAAATGGCCCAAAATTATATCCTAGAGGTGGAGTTATTTGATGTCTTGGGTATTGATTTCATGGGACCATTTCCTCCATCCAACAAGTATGAGTATATACTTGTAGCAGTTGACTATGTATCCAAGTGGGTAAGGGCTGTTGCTTGTGTTACAAATGATGGAAAGGTAGTGGAGAAATTTCTTCAGAAGAATATCTTCACTAGATTTGGCATACCCAGGGTACTAATTAGTGATGGAGGGTCTCACTTCTACAATAAGCTGTTGGAGAAGGCTCTGAAGAAGTATGGAGTAATCCATAAAGTTACCACAGCTTATCATCTGCAAGCGAATGGGCAAGTGGAAGTTTCAAACAGAGAGTTAAAGAGAATCCGGCAAAAGACTATAAATGAGTCCAGAAAAGACTGGAGCTTTAAGCTAGATGATGCTGTGTGGGCTTACAGAACAGCTTTTAAAACTCCCATCGAAATGTCACCATTTAGAATGGTGTATGGCAAGTCATGTCATTTACTAGTGGAGTTGGAACACAGGTCGTATTGGGCTGTAAAACTTTTGAATATAGACTATGAAAAAGCAGGAAAGTAGAGGCTTCTACAACTAGATGAGATGGATGAATGTCGCCTCGAAGCTTATAAAAATCATGAGATATACAAGCAGAAGGTGAAAAATTACCATGATAAGAAGATTATCAAGCGAGAGTTCAAACCTGGATAATATGTATTGCTCTACAATACCAAGCTTAGCTTATTTCCAGGAAAACTAAAGTCTAGATGGTCTGGACCAATTAGAATTAAGAGTGTTTCCCCATATGGAGCTATTGAATTGTTTGATAACAAGACTACTGACTCTTTTGTTGTGAATGGACAGAGACTCAAGCATTATTTGGGGGGAGACATCTACAGGACAAGAGATATCCTTTATATCTCAGATCCTGTAGAAATAATGGAAAATCAATAACAAACTTGCCTTGGTCGATGCTAACGACCTTAAACAAATCATACTCCTTACACAATTATTCTTTTTGGAAAATTATGCTATGATCAATTAATTGTGTAAGTTTTTAACTAACCAAGTTCATGTTTTGCAGAAGAATTGTTGTTTTCAGATGAACTTGAAGTTTAAAGAAAAAGGCAAGATGTCATTCTTATTGCCAAAATACTCGCCTAAGCTGTTTACCTATTGGCGAGGAATAACTTCATTTCGCCTATATGGATACTTTGAAGATGGAGAAATATGGGATGTTGCCATGTATGGTCGCTTAGGTGAAGATGAGAAAGAAGAGTCATGCCAAAAACTTCGCCTATCTTTCTTTTGAAACGGCGAGGAAGGAAGAATCTCGTCTTATTACATCGCCCAGTGACAAGAAGAGTGAGGCGAGAATTCAACACATTGTCATTTTATCTCGCCAAACAGGTATGTTTTCTGGTGCTAAATTTTAATTGTGCCAAAATTCTTCGACTAGAAACAAGTTAGCTTTGGCGAAGTGTGATGTATTCGCCTAGAAACTCGCCTGTTTTTTAAAATATTTTTGGTGAGGTAGCCTCTTTTCGCCTCATTCAATTCGCCTGAAACTCGTTTTGAAGGCAAAATAATTGATATGTCGCCACTTCTTACCGCCAGTGATGTCATTTAAGGCGAGTTTATCCTTTTTCGCCCAGTTCTGAATTTTATCACACCTACACTTTAGGCGACATAAAATATTTCGCCACTTACATAGGTGCACGCAATTATTACCATTGAATGACACGGGGCGAAGCAAAAACTTTACGCCTTCTGCCTAGTTCTTTCATCATTGCACCTATTTTCTGATATCTTATTAACCTAATTCGATTTTATCGTTGCCATTACTTTGCTCTCTGAATTTTCAATTGTTCGAAAATCGTAAATCGCGAATCTCTCAGTTCGTTTCGGCATTTCGATAGACTTTCATCACAGTAAACAAACAAGGTATGTTTCCTTTCATCTATATTGATATGTTAGTCGAGATTGTTAGGGTATTAATAGAGCAATTGTTTAATGGTAACAATGTCGAAACTCCGTGGGTTTTACAATGAACATGAATGATTTTAGTTGGGTGTTTTATTTGTGTGAATATAATTGATTGCATTGTTGACAGTAGTTATTAGTTTTTAAGTTGTAAAACATGGTTTAAAGCTTTGATTGCTTAATGTGCTTTATAAATGCTGAACCCATGTTGCGACATAATGTCTGAATGTTTAATGTCGATAATGCTGTTGTTTTACTGAGTTTAAGTTTTGCCAGTTTGAAAATTGGTCATATTTGTTTGACATATGGTTACAAATTGCAGATGATGACCAAAAGAAAGAGTGACAGTACTCCTAGCCCATCTAAGAAGGGCAAGAAAGCAAAGACTTTGGCCAAGCCGAAAATATATGATGAGAAGAACTATCAAGTCAGAGTGATTCTTCCATCTTCACCTAAGTCCCACAAGCAAAAGGGAATACAAATTGGTTCTTCTGAATCAACTAAGAAGAGAAGTGTGGAAAGCATACCAAAAACCCCTTCTATACCAAATGCTGAAAAGAGGGGTGTGTCTGCTGAAAAATCTGCATTGGCTAAGAAAAAGGCAGCAGCTGAGTTTAGAGCCATTACTAAAGGAAAGAAGGTGACATACAGTTCACCTAAAGTTTCCAAAGATAAGTCTAACATCAAGAGCCCTTCTTGTAATTCATTTCTGTTCTCCTAAGCATTGAGGACACTGCTTTCTTTTAAGTTGGGTTTGGGGTAGCAATCACGTTGCTGTTGTTCTTTGTGTTTAGTTCTATAGTTTGATTTTATTTGTAGATTTTATTTTAGTATTTTCTTAGAATATTAGATATGAGTGTATGATTGAGCTTACATTGCTCATAATTAAAAGTGATGTAGTTTTTCATAAAATGAGTTTTCAAATAGTAAAACAAGCGTTCAAAACAAGCAGCTTTGATGAGCAATTTCTGACAAATTTCTTTGAACACTGATGAAGATTCTGGTTAAGTTTTGAATTGTGAATGAGTTTATGAGTTTTGTTAAGGAAAGAGTGGAGAAAACCTTGAGTGGAATGTGAGGTTTTGAGCTTAATTTTGTGCCTTTTTCTTCATGAAAGGGGTATTTTTATTCTCTTCCTTATTAAACACATTTATCTGAAAATTTTATTCTATAGAAATCAGAACCTTTGTAGGTTTGCTTTGAATTTCTCATACATTCCTCAAGTGTACACTCTATCTTTAATATGCCAAGCAAAATGATCTGATTTGAGAGAGTGAGTGAAACTACTACATAGCCTTTGCCTACTTGATATAACCAGATCTTGATATCTTGTGAGGTAAACCATTTTGTTTCCATTCTCATTAAAACCTTTTCTTTGGTCCCTAATGCAGTCCAAACCATAAAGATAAAGATAAAATCTCAATCTTACCCTTTGGACTTACCATTAAATTTGGGAATGAAAAGATGGGAAAAGAGGATGATCTTTAAAAAAAAAGAGAGCGTGTTTCTGAAGCTGCTAAAAGCAGAATATACGCTATCAAAAAAAGAATGAATGAAAAGAAAAGAACAGACAAAATCAAGTAAAAATGAACAGTGTTCATAAATAAGTAGTATGTGAATAAAGTATCATGGAGTGGGGAAACACTAAAGTGTGAAGAATTGAGGGAATGAGAGGAATTTAGTGGTATCTCTAAACTTTGATTCCTTGAAGAAATTCCTTTCTTTCTTAAGCTAACTTGACCCCATTTTCCCTATATATACAAATCAGAGATTCTAAGGAAGTACTGAGCCTAGGAACCTCTAAGTGCTGTACAGTGTATGAGTGAAGTTCAATGCTCGTGAGGTTCTTAAAATTTTCTTCATACGTGTTTGTGAAACACTAGAATCACATTTGCCTTGGTACGTAACTCTGATTCTTAAAGTGACTAGTGTATTGAGTGAGTAACCTCTAGGATTCTAAGAGATCAAACACTTATGAGAGAGTACAGTGAGGAATTAGTTTCAAAACTCAAATACTTAGATCTTCTCAGATACTTGGCCACATGTAGAAAATGACCAATTTTGAATTAGTTGATTGGAAACTTTGAAAAAAGAGCTTGTCGTTGTATGAGATTTTTAAAAACATATTAGATGGATTGCTTTGAATTATGATATAAGTTTGCACTGATTGCTGTCTCAATAGATTTTTAGTCAGTTTGCTTGAGGATAAGCAAAAGACTATGTTGGGGGAAAATGATCTGATTTGAGAGAGTGAGTGAAACTACTAAATAGCCTTTGCCTACTTGATATAACTAGATCTTGATATCCTGTGAGGTCGGCCATTTTGTTTCCATTCTCATTAAAACCTTTTCTTTGGTCCCTAATCCAGTCCAAACCATAAAGATAGAGATAAAATCTCAATCTTACCCTTTGGACTTACCATTAAATTTCGGAATGAAAAGATGGGAAGTGAGGATGATCTTTTAAAAAAAAGAGAGCATTTCTGAAGCTGCTAAAAGCAGAATATACGTTATCAAAAAAAATGAATGAAAAGAAAAGAACAGACAAAATCAAGTGAAAATGAACAGTGTTCATAAATAAGTAGTATGTGAATAAAGTATAATAGAGTGGGGAAACAGTAAAGAGTGAAGAATTGAGGGACTGAGAGGAATTTAGTGGTATGTCCAAATTTTGATTCCCTGAAGAAATTCCTTTCTTTCATAAGCTAACTTGACCCCATTTTCCCTATATATACAAATTAGAGATTCTAAGGCAGTACTAAACCTAGGAACCTCTAAGTGCTGTACACTGTATGAGTGAAGTTCAATGTTCGTGAGGTTCTTAAAATTTTCTTCATACGTGCTTGTGAAACACTAGAATCACATTTGCCTTGGTACGTAACTCTGATTCTTAAAGTGACTAGTGTATTGAGTGAGTAACCTCTAGGATTCTGATAGATCAAACACTTATGATAGAGTACAGTGAGGAATTAGTTTCAAAACTCAAATACTTGGATCTTCTTAGATACTTTGCCACATGAAAAAATGACCAGTTTTGAATTAGTTGATTGGAAATTTTGAAAAAAGAGTTGGTCGCTGTTTGGATATTTTTCAAAACATATTAGATGGATTGCTTTGAATTATGATATAAGTTTGCACTGATTGCTGTCTCAATAGATTTTTAGTCAGTTTGCTTGACGATAAGCAAAAGGCTAAGTTGGGGGTGATTGATAAGTCTAGAATTTACCTATGTTTTAGCATACTTTATGACCGTGAATGTAATGAAATTGAGTTTATATGATGAGATATTGAATACATTTCTATTAATTCTAGGCTATTATTGTTGAGACAGTGACTTGGATGAAAAGTTGTGGAAAAAAGGCTAAAACATGTAAATTCAGTAGAAAGGAGGACTAAATCAGAACTTCATCCAAAGTCTGCAAACTGGCGAAATAATTTTGCCAAGAAAAGAATTCGCCTAAAGACGTCGCCTTGATTTGGAGTAAAGGGCGATGCAGAAGGCGATATAAAAAAGATTTTGCCTCGAAGAGTAAAGCATGAAAAGCGAATAAGAAATTACTCGCCTTCGTATATCGCCATCTTGACAGAAATTTAGGCGATGAAGTTAGAATTTCGCCTACCTTGAGGTGACGTTTGAGGCGATAAAGGTGAAATGTCGCCAGATCTAAGGATTATAACAGGCGACATTTGATGAGATATCGCCTAGAAGATCTTAACTGAAAGAGTGTTTGGGCGAAAAATGTCAACTCGCCTGAATATCAGGCGATATACTGTGGCAATATTGAGGATATTTTGCCCAGAAAGATTGATAGCTTGGCGATCAGGACAAGCGAGATGTGAAGGAACAGGCGACATAAATGGAGAAAAATGTTACTTCGCCAATTTATGTTTCTTTGTCGATTTTATTTCGAAATTGCCACTGAGCCAAACTCTATAAATAGGAGCTCAGATGGAGCAATTAGGGTGAAGTTTTTTAGAGAAAAATAGTTTTAAGCATTTGATTTTCACTCTTGACATTCTGATATACTTTAAGACAAATTCTAGATTCTTCTATACGCTATTATTCAACATCTTCAGAGAAGTTTCTTGAAGAAGTTTTGTGCTCTGTTTTTCTTGATCATTGAGATTTAGCTTGAAGATTGTGAAGCAACAACTGTGACAGAGTCTAGCTTCAATCTTCCTTGTAAGATTTAAATCTTGAGCATGTCGATGATGATTTCCGTACTTGATTGAATATGCTGAAATAGATGTGCTAGCTAAAAGCTCTGTTTAATTGTTGAATCTTGATGTTGATTATCATTTCAATGGCAAAGTTTCTTGTTCAATTATAGCCTGATCTCCTGGATTTCATGAGCTAATTGAATTACAAGAACAAGAGTTACATAATATTGTTAATTTGAGATTTGATTTAGACTAGAGATGGCGAATAGGTTTCAGATCTAAGAATAAAGAATCGTAGTACTGTAGATAGACTACAGATTTATTTTTCTATAGATTGTGCTTATCAATTGTATAGGTTGTAGTATAGAGATATATGCAACTACATAATTGAGATCTGTTAAATTAAATTGAGAAATCTTTTAATAGATCACTGATGATGATCTAGAAGGTAAATCTGTGATTTAAGATGAAACTTGCATGAGAAATTAATTCATAACAGATTTAGCAAATAAGTTTATTCATTGTTATGATCAATTGCAGAATAGAGTGCTGACTTGAGTTTTAATTGAATGAATGTCATGAGTTACTTTTACTTCACGTCAATTCAATGATTCTATGATTCATTTTGTATAAAGATTCTTTTAGCAATTCAGTATAGATCTTTGTCTCAATCATGCTTCTTAGCTTACAATCCCTTTGTAGACGGTATCTAAAATACTACATTAGACGTTGATAGGAATTTTGATTGATTATTGTGAATTCTAAAAATCAGTCAAGTTTTGTCCCATTAGTGAGTAAACTTAGGATTCTGAGTGATCAAACAGTTTCTTAAAGACTACAGTGAGGAAGTAGTTTCAAAACTCTAACACTTAGATATTCTTACATACTTTGCAGCATGAAGGAAATGACCAAGTTAGTATTAGTTTATTTGAAATTTGAAAAAAAGCTGGTAACTTTTTAAAAATTTTCAAAAAAAAAAACATTCTTGATAAGTTGCTTTGAATTATGCTTACAATTTTTTACTAATTGCTATCTCAGTTAGTACTTAGTCAATTTTCTTGAAGACAAGCAAAAAGCTAAGTAGGTGGTAATTGATAAGTCTAGAATTTACCTATATTTGGTGTATTTTATGAGCTTAAATAAGTAGAAATAAAGCTTAAAGATTTGAAATATTGAATGGATTTCTAGTAATTCTAGACTATTTTATTGAGAAAGGTACTTAGATGAAAAGATCAAGAAAAGAAGAATAAACGAGCAAAAATTTGGAAAAAGAGGGATAAAATGGAATTTCATCCAAAGTTCAAGATAATGGCAAATTATTATAAGGAAAGAGTATGTCACCTAGCAATCTCGCCTGCAAGCTCAGAGAATATGGCGACATAAGAAGCAACATATGTGAGCATCGCCTTAAGGGAAAGTGGAAGATGGCAACATAGAGATTTCTCGCCTTCATGATTTCGTCACACTAGGCGAAAACTTTAGGTAACAAAAATGATTGTCGCCTAAAATACAGGCAATAAGCTAAGGCCAAATATTGAACATCGCCCTAAGGAAGAAGCATGTATGATGGCAAAAATCTGACTTATCTCGTAAAAAATCCTTGTTGAAGAAATATACAAAAGGCGAGAAGAAGCTTAATTGCTTAGATGGGTGACGATATGGAAGGCGATGGTAAAAGACATTTCTCATAAAAATCTTACTATCTGGCGAACAAGTTTAGCGAAGAAATAGAATGTCATTTGAGTTCAGGCGAAGGAACAGGCGACATAAGGAGATATTTTGTACTTCGCCTATTTTTGTTTTCTTTCTTTAAGTTAATTTCAAAATTGCCACTGAGGAACTCTATAAATAGGAACTCAGTCGAGGCAATTAGAACCTTTTGACACTTTCAGATATTTTCTAGAATCTTCTGTTCTTTCATTTTTAGATCTAATTGTTATAAGTTTCTTGGAGAAGTTTTTGTGCTCTATTTTGCGATGATCACATAGATTTAGCTCGAAGTGAAGAAGTGAAAACACTGACAAAGTTCAACTTCTAACTTCCTTAGTAAGATTTAGGTCTTTTGAGCATAGTGAAGATGTTTATGAACTGTATTGCATATGAAAAAGTAATTGTACTTAACCAATAGCTCTATTGTTTTACTTAGACCTTTTTCTTTATGAACTTTTGATTGTATGATTTGTGTTCATTCATAGTCAAGTTTGTTTAGTTTTTATGAATCTATTGAATTACGAGAATGAGAGTTAGGTAATCTTGTTATTGTGATGCTTAATTTAGTCTAAAGATGGAAATTAGATATCAGATCTAAGAACAGATGATCGTAGAATAAGAGATAGACAATAGATCCAATTTTCTACAGATTGTACTTGATCAATTAGTTGAGTTTAGTATAGAGATATATGCAACCTTTTAGCTGAGATTTGTTAATTGAATCAAGAGATCTTTAATAGGTTATTGATGATAATCTAGGTTGTAAATCTCAAGTTTCAATTTCAATTGTGTAATCAAATTAGGTGTAGGAACAGAGATCTGTAAATAAACTTGATTCTACATTAGATCATTGAAAATAGAATGCAAAACTTACATGCGATTTTTATGATTGTCAAAAGTGTCTTAAATTCATATTGCATTTTATAAGATTTTCAATTATGTAGCTGATCAATTCTTATTACAATTCATTTAAATATTAATAGTATCATTTCTTTCCAAGTAAAACAATCCCTAGGGGTGGGCAACTACATGTTCGGTTCGGTTTCGAGTGAATCCGAACACGAATATGTAAATTGGGTGTTCGGTTTTAGGTGTTTTCGAAAACCCAAATATCATATGGCGAACTGAACCAAACCGAACACCTTCAAACATGTTCGGTTCGGTTCGGTTCTTGGGTGTTCAGATTTTGTTGACTTTTCTTTGACTATTTATAAAAATACATAGTCATTAAAATGTATTTTAATGAAATTGATTCAAATATAGAACAAATATTAGTATTTACACAAAAACAAGTCAAAATCAAATCAAATATGTAGATTTTTTGGGTGTTTGAACTTTAAATAATAGTAAAATATATAAAATATTTTAAAAATATGTTTAAGTGTTCGGTTCGGTTTTTTGGACCGAAAACCGAATCGAACACCCTACCTTGGGTGTTCGGTTCTATTGAGAACCGAACACCCAGAGAAACATGATAGGAACCGAACCAAACATGTTCGGTTCGGATTGGATCGGTTTGGTTTAGGTGTTTGCATGTTTTTTTGCCCACCTCTAGGAGATGATATCTTTAAAACTATAAGTAGACATTTATAGGAATTCTGTTTTCTTTGTGTTATTTTATGTGTTAGAAAAATCCTCATCACTGACAGATGGCGAATTGTGGCAAATACTATCCCCCTAACGATCAATTGTTCGTCTACTATTAATAAACTAATCAATCGTCGGCCTTCATCCATCCACTCTTGATGCCTTTGACATAACAGAATGCATCCTTCTATGCACCTCGCAGCCAGGTGTCTTTTGCTCGAGGCTGAATCGCAGCACGTTTATCCCATTGTTGACATTGAAATGCCTAAACAACTGTCTCATTACATGCCTGAACAGAGCCTCAGGGTTACAACACTCCACACACTGCGCAAAGAAAGTCATCTTCTCTAGAGGCACAATCTAGTGGATGAAGGAATAAGGCTCCAAGTTAGCAACCCTGTAGATGGAAGTTTCCTAGCCTATCATATAAAGGTTTTTATTCGCAGTAGTAAAACTGAAAGCATCACAGACAGAATCCTTCACACACTTTGCGATAATGTTGATCACAATTTCAGAAGGGAGGACTTCTACCATGCTTCTACGTGACATGAGGAAGAAGAACACATGGTTTGTTTAGGTTAACCATGGGATTGTGTATTAATTTAAGTAGGGTAAATGAAAGGAGGTTTTAGTGGATGGGTAAGTGTGGGTTACTATACCTAAAATATACCTAGTGGGTGGAGGGTAATGATGATTTTTTTTAGAGGCGTGTGAAGCCACAGACTTAACCTGACAGAGCAGTTAAAATGGCGGCAATGAAATGAAGTTGATATTACAGGGCTTTATATGTGATCATTACGTTTATAATACTTAGATATTTCAATTATTCATATCTTAGGAAAACCGTTTTAATTAAAATTATCAAAAGAATTCATTAGCAACAAAATTGTAAAGTTCGTATAATCTAATTTAAGTTTTTAGACACTTCTTACATCTATCAATAAAGCAAAGATTTATATTCAGTATTTAAAAGATCTCAGATGGAATCAAATTGATCTGCTACTTTCTATTGTTATTCATCCTCTAATTTGTTAATTCATATCTAGATTTCAGATTCACACTCTAGATCATCATCAATGATCTGATAAAAGATCTCTCGATTCAATCTAACATATCTGAGTCACACAATTGTATATAACTCTATACTACAATTCCTGTAACTAATAAGCACAATCTGTAGAAAGTTAGATCTATTGTCTATCTCTAGTGCAATTATCTTCTATTCTTAGATCTGAAACTCAACTGTCATATGTAATCTAAATTTAGCAAAAGAATAACAAGATTACTTAACTCTTGTTATTGTTATTCAATAATCACATGAAAACTCAGCAAAACTGACTATAATTTGAACCAGAATTTCACAATTAGAATCACAATCAACAACAGATCACAGCAAACACACAGAGCTATTAGCTTACATATTTACTTCAGCTTAAGAAGTCAGATAATGGTAAGAGAACTAAAGCGTCTCAGAGAGATGATGGTAATTGGTTTTTCAGTGATTGGATTTATGTGTCGTTATCAGATAATCTTAAAACAAAAATACTGATGGAGGCGCATAGGCAAGTGTATACTATGCATCTTTGTGTGTAATGTCCGCAAGTTGGGCCTAGAAGTTAAGGCCAATTTGAAATTTTTGCATGTTTTATTTTCAAAAACTCCACAAATGAATGAATCAAATATAATATTAAGGGCAATGATGAGATTGGTAAAAATTGTTTTGACAACAAAAAGCCTAGGATCAAACATCATATTTAATTCAAAAATTAAATATCAATATTTTGGCTTCTAAATCTAAAATAGATCTTTAAGGGCAAAACATGATTCAATTGGAAGCTTAGAGCGTAGTTAAATTGAAAATTGAGAAAAATATTGATTTTGGGTCAAAACGTCGATTTTTGGTCAATTTACCTTTTTATTGGTGGCTATTTTTAAAATTGGCAACTATTTTTATTGTGAAATGTCAAAATAAATTTAGAGAAGTAAACGAAAGTGTTAGGAAAGTGTTTTTGTGGAATGATGGGCTCGAAATTGGATTGGGTCCAAATTGGCCCAATCCACTTTTAAGTCCAAATATGTTTCATGACACACATAAGCCCACCAAACACACCCCACTTATTTTTACTATTCATCTTCTTCATCCAAATACTTTCATTTCTCTCTACACTTCTTTTACATATTTTAGTCTCCACACAGACCCTAGCCACCATACCCCATAATCAACCACTAACATTATCTAAATCACCCCATTTTCATCTCTCTTAACCTCTAAGGAGTCTATTTAATGGTTCAAGAGTGTTTTTGAAACAAGATAAAATCCTACACTTTCTACTCATTTCAAATCTAAAAATAGAGTTATGGTTTTCGGTATTGAATGCTTTCATTTTGCTTTTGGATTGATTTTTAATGGTTATCATATGCTCTTAGTCTCTTTGGAGCTTCGATATTGAAATCCCTAATTTTTTTCATCATTGTGAAATCTTTAGTTTATGAATCAGTCTGTGGGTTTTATATATACCTATAAATTGATATTGAGATGATTTTGAGATTAAATAGAGTGTTATTAGTTTCTAGTTGAATTAAAGTGGTTTTTGGCTATAATGCCTATTTTGTCAAAATTTCTTACTTGAATATTTGGATTTGCGTTCTTAAATATTGAGAATGGTTTAATGATTATCTTAGGAGGTTACTAAATAATTTTGGGTTAATTTTTACCTATTTTGAATATCTCTAATCTCATCACTATACTAATGCCCTCAATCGAACTATTTGCGGTAATTTATGTGTGTTGGAACCATGTAATGATGTGTGGTCTGTATGGGTGGTTGTAGTGTGATAGTTGTATACAAGTGATAGCTGAGAACAAGTGGAAACCCTCAAGGGAGCAGCTTTCTTACTTGTGGATCGACGGATGCGAGGTTCGTATTTCCATTTTAAGCTCTACAAACTTGTCTGTTATTGATTGATGCATTGAATATATGTTTACTTGTAATCATGCCATGAAATTAAATAAATAAGATAACCATCCAAAAGTTGAAGTGATGTGCATATTTTCCATGCTAGGGCGTTAGAACATATATGTGATGCACGTAGAATCATGCTAGGCGCTGCTATTGGGAATTGAAGTTTTGGGTGGACCGAGTCAATAATGTTTGTAGATATTGAAAGGCATATATTAGAGACTTATATTTCCGCTCTTGATTGTGGTTGTATGAATTTGTGTTGACATGTTTTTGGTAAATATATATTGGTTGAATACATGACTTGATTATTATGAATGTATTGCATTTACGACTATATGAAAATGTATATGTGGTTGCCTTGTGGCTAAATGATTTTAAATGACAATGTTGTCTTAGTACCTCTCAGAGGTCCAATGTGCAAACGAAAGTTATAAAAGAAAGGATAAATGTGTGATTGTGGTTGAATCACTAAAACGGATGAATTGCCCTTGTTATAGCTAATTAGCGAATTTAGTGGCATGCCATAGGGAAACTCGAGATATATCTCCACATATGTAATGTATGTGAACTTGGTCATGAAATAACCTTAACGAAATAAGCGATGGCTCCTAACGGGTGTGACGGCACCACTGCCTTCGAGCCTAACGATCGAATCCAAAGGTAGATGACTGACTTAAGGGAGAATAAATCGGCTCAACGGATTATTTAGTCTTCAGACCTCAATGAGAGCTTTGCTCTGAAACAGTGGCTTCAGCCATAACATCCCGTTTTCACTAATCAAGCTAGAATTAACGGCGATTGAGAAATGGAATAGTGTGTTTATTGAAGTTGATTGTTGGGTATCTTGCTTTTTAGTAGTCACATATTGTGGAAACTTATATTATTAAATGATCTAGAACTCGAATTGCCTTGAGCTTCAAATGTTGCAAACTCCGAATACTTTGCACTTGCATCGTTTGGAACTTGAAATGTTATTGATAAATGATCTTGATGATGAGTTGATATTGTCCTAATAATGAACTTGGTAGTGTTCTTGAACTTGAACTTGAATTTGATGAGGAAACTCATTAGGTGGTAGGAAAAACTTCTTAATGAACTTCATAACAAAATAACATTGTTATGAATATTGAAAATTTAGAATTGATATGAGCATGCTTGATTATCAAGATGATTAATGAACTTGACTTAATAAGAGATCATGACATGTCTTGCGCATGATCTTGATGCTTTGGAATGTTTATTTTGTGAGCCGACCCTTATTCCAATATACTCTTGTCTAGTGGTGCTATCTTAAAGTATTTTTGTCAAGTTAATATGGGTATTTGTATGCTTAATTAGATAGATTATGATTTGGAAATCATATTGAATTTTTGATAATCAACTTGTTATTAACTTGGTTAGTAAGTGTTGGTTTTTCTTGAATTGCTATTGAAATGGTAGAATAGGTAAGAACTTGAAAAACTAGAAATTGTTTACTTGTGTTGCTGCTGCAATAAGTTGATCAAATAAACATTTTGTTCTTTTTCGTTAGCCTAAACACTTGGGTCACTTAACAAACAGATTATTTGTATGTGTTGTTTGATATGCATAGATGATGTGCTTAAAATTTGGTTGCATTCTGATGTCGTTTCGTTGGGTTTTGAAACTGAGCAAATAACTCAGATGGTGACCTGAGAGGTGTCACTGTTCTGCCCAAGACAGGGCACATTCGCTGCCTATTTTTCCTCATCTCGCTGACAGCAAATGGTGGCAGCCAACGAGGACAATGAGCGTCGCGGCGTTTGCTGCCAATTTTTCTTCGTCCGCTCCCAGCCAACGTTGCCGGCGGATGGACTCCTAGAGCGTCACAACATTATTTTTTTTTCAAATTGTCGGCCTTTGTTCTCCCTCATCTGGACTCCGTTTTAGGTTTCATTTACGGTTACGAATTCTTCTTTGAGTTTACTTTCCAACAATATTTTCAGATTTTAAAAATATTATCATTTGAATATCCAGACTTAAAATCTCCTCCAAGAGTTCGTAAATTTCAGCTTTTCGAAAATACTTGTAACTTGTATAAGTTTAGCATCTGGACAACAAATTGAGTCCTGTTTGTTGCTATGAATTTATGATGATATCCTTTAATTACTTTATGTTTTGAAATTATAGAATAAATCAATGATATTTCAAGAATTGCAATCTTCTTTAATTGTACAAAACATTCTATATTAAGGAGTCGAAATTCTTAAATTAAAAACCTCTTGATTAAATTGTCTCCAAAACATTTTAAAGCATTCACAAGTGTATTTAATTGCTACTGAACTCATCTAATTTTGATCATGCCTAGAGTTATTTTGTTACCGAATATCTTGTCGACGAAATGCCATTAAAGGTATTTAAAAATAATATAGTTTTCGTAACATGAGAATTTTGCAATGTGGTTAATTTGTTGATTGCTTCTTGTTCAAGAAATTACCTTGTATCTTTCTTTTTTTATATGTTACCAAATTGTAATTCAGTGTACAGTTCGGTAATATATTTAAAACCTTAAAATGGAATATATATTTGTGGCATAATTAAACCCTATTTGATTATAGGTTGAAATATGCGATTATTTGATTGATTAGTGATCTCCTTGAGTCGGGTTGTTTGTACTAAGCGGGGTTTGGCTCATAAATTGATTTTCTTGATGGGTCATTATGAATTGTTTGTCTTGATTTGATCACCATGAGATAATTGAATCGATTGACTTTATTAAAATGATTGTTTTTGATTGACTTAGTTGAATTGGTTGTCTTAATCGACACAATTGTATCCATTGTCTTATTGATCGCATTATTGGTTGATAGATCCATATGGTTAATGATAAGATGAATGAGATTAATCCTAATAATTGGTAAACCATAGAATGAACATGAATGTATTTATAGCATGCCTCTACTGTTACACTAGCATTATTGATTACTAGGGATTAGTTGTGTTTGACTTTTATGAGTTACGGTGAGCTTAGAGATTCTCACATTAATATTGCATTATGTGTTAAAGCATTGCATATCGACAGAAAGGTAAGAGCATTTGTGTGTGCTTGTTTGAGACATGGAATGCGAACTAAGTGTGTGCCTTCTTCTTTTCTATTCCCCTGAAAATTTTGTTTTCAGGTTTGATCGAGCAAGGCATGTGGTATTTGAGCTCTCATGGTTAAGTCCATTATGTTTTTACCACCCAAACATGTATTTTAGATTTTTATCATGTTTGTAAATAAGCTTATAATGTGTTTGAATTATGATTGTAAAAGATGTTTCATTCATTTGGAATTTTTAAACATTGTCTAGGTATGATTTAAATCAAGTATCTTATGTTTAAGAGAGTAATGTATTTATTCGTTTTCCGCATAAATATCATATAAACAGATTAACTTTTGAATTGTTCTCAAATTGTAAGTTGAAATTGCATCGTTAATGTGGCGGTCTGTGCCACCCGCTACGGTCTTGACCGGGGCAAGTGGTTCGACGCTACATGGTGCTAGCAAGATGTATCACGACTTGAAGGAGATGATTGGTGGCCAGGCATGAAGAGAGATATTGTTGATTTTGTAAGGATGTGTTTGGTCTATCAGTATGTTAAGGTAGAACATCAACTTCTGTCTGGCTTGCTTCAGCCAATATCAGTTCCGGAATGGAAGTGGGATCGAGTCGCTATGGATTTTGTTGTTGGGTTGCCGTTGACTCGTGAGAAATTTGGTGCGATTAGGGTGATTGTGGATTGTTTGACCAAGTTTGCTCACTTCTGCCAATCTGGGTTGATTATCTCTGGACATATTGGCAGAATTATATCTGAAGAAAATTGTGAGGTTACATCGGGTTCCATCTTCTCTCATTTATGATAAGGATCAAAAGTTTCTTGTTCAATTATAGCCTGATCTACTGGATTTCATGAGGTAATTGAATTACAAGGACAAGAGTTACGTAATATTATTAATTTGAGATTTGATTTAGACCAGAGATGGCGATTAGGTTTCAGATCTGAGAACAGAGGATCGTAGTACTAGAGATATACTACAGATCTATTTTTCTATAGATTGTGCTTATCAGTTGTATAAGCTGTAGTATAGAGATATATGCAACTATATAATTGAGATCTGTTAAATTGAATCGAGAGATCTTTTAACAAATCGCTGATGATGATCTAGAAGGTAAATCTGTGATTTAAGATGAAACTTGCATGAGAAGTTAGTTGAAATCTGATCTGCAAATCAGTTTATTCTTTGTTAAGATCAATTGCAAAATAGAGTGCTGACTTGAGTCTTCATTGAATGAATGTCATGAGATATTTTTACTTCACCTCAACTTTATAATTCCATGATTCTCTGATTTTATGATTCATTTTGTATATAAACTCTTTAAGCAATTCAGATTAAATCTTAGTCTCAAAGATGCTTCTTAGCTTACAATCCTTGTGGAGACTTTATCTTAAATACTACATTATACGTTGATAGGAATTTAGATTGAGTGCTGTGAATATAAATATCAGTTGAGTTTCGTCCCATCAATTTCTTGGCGCCGTTAACGGGGATTGTTTTTCTTTGAAGATTAAGATTTATTTTGAACTGCGCTAACATGATTTATTAAATTATTTTTCAGTTTTAAATTTGTTTGTTAAAGTTTGTAGTGTATGCAGACAAGATCTAAAGGTACTCAAGACTTGCTGTTTGATCCTGAACCTGAGAGAATTGTTAGACAATCAAGAACAAGATCAAGATCAGCAGCGAGAACTGAGTCGAGAAACACAATGTTTGGAGATCGCTACAATAGAAATAATAATTATAATGAAGGACGAGTGGATCCTGAGAGGATGACACTTCGTCAATATTCCATCCCACCTATTGATGGCATGCCGCAAGCCATCAATTTACCAGCTATAACAGCTGAGAATTTTGAGTAGAGATTTGGACTCATCCAAATGGTTCAACAGAACAAGTTTGGAGGAAGAGCCACTGAAGATCCTAATCAGCACCTGAACACATTCTTGCATATGTGTAGTACATTTCGACACAATGGAGTCTCCGAATATGCAGTGAAACTCCGGCTATTCCCATTTTCACTGAGTAACAAGGCTCACTCCTGGTTATGCTCATTGCCACCGGGATATATCAATACTTGCGAAGATCTAGTTAAAAAGTTCTTAGCTTGCTACTTTCCTCCCATGAAGATGGTGAAACTGAGAAATATGATTTCTTCTTTCCAGTATGTGGATAGAGAGTCATTATATGAAAGCTGGGAAATGTTTAAGAAGCTGATCAGAAGATGTCCACACCATGGCATAGCATCCTGGAGCATCGTTATGACATTTTATAGTGCCATGCCTGCTCAGATCAAAATGCATATTAATTCCTCAGCTGGATGATCAATAATGGATAAAGAGCCAAATGATGCTCAAGATTTCATAGAATTTCTGGCAAACAATGATTTTGGATGGAATGAAAGAGAAAAGGCTGCAAACAATAAGCAGTCTGGAGTTTATGAGCTGGAGTCTTTCAATGCATTATCTGCTCAGATAGCATTGTTGAATAAGAAGATGGACAATATGGCAGTTAATAAAGGCGATCCAAAGAAGACTTCAGTTAATTCTGTTGAGAAACAGAAGACTACTCTAGCAGAATATGCTCAGGAAGCAGCACTTCCTGATGATGAAGATGAGCCAGAGTAGTCAGAACAAGTAAATTATTTGAATAATAATTATGGGAACCAGCAGAGGCCATACTATCAACAGAGGAATCAACCTTATCAAAATCAGGATTATTACCAAAGAAATCCTCTGCCTGGTTTCCAATAAAAAGGATAGTCTCAGTATCAGAAGAAGTCTAGTATGGAAGACCTTCTAATCAAGTACATGGAGAAGACTGATGCCGTTCTTACAAATCATACCACTTCAATTAAGAATTTGGAAACTCAAATGGGGCAGCTTATGCAAGTTCTGAACCAAATACCTTAAGGAGCACTTCCAAGTGACACTGTGCCCAATCCAAAGGTTAAAGATAAATCCAAGGAGGAAGCACAAGTGCATGCTATTACATTGAGAAGTGGGAAACAACTGGAGAACTCTAAGGAAAATAAAAGTTATGAACCTCCTGCACAGAATAAGGAAAATGAAGAAATTAGCAAACCTTTTGCTGAAGAACAGGAGTCTGTGAATATTGCCTTACCTTTTCCTCAAAGAGATAATAGAAAGAAGCTGGATAAGCAGCTTGAGAAGTTTTTAGACATGATGAAGCAAATCCATTTCAACATCCCATTCATTGAGGCATTAAAACAGATGCCTGTTTATGCTAAATTCATGAAGGACCTATTGTCAAATAGAAGGAATTTAGCTGATGTGGGATGCATTTATATGAATGAAAGTGTGAGCCAACTTGTCAAGTATCAGATTCCTAGAAAAGAGAAGGATCCTGGCAAGTTCACCATACCTTTGACCATAGGCGAAATATTCAAAGGAAGAGCTCTCCGTGACTTGGGAGCTAGCATAAACTTGATGCCTTTGGCCATCTATGAAAGGTTGGGAATAGGGCATTTCAGACCTGATAATGTCTTATTGCAACTTGCTGATAGATCTTTCACTCATGCAAAAGGAGTTGTGGAAGATGTGATAGTCACAGTAAACAAATTCATGTGTACAATGGATTTTGTAGTGCTTAACATGGAGGTAGATAAAGATATACCTTTGCTACTAGGTCGACCATTTTTAAGAACTGGAAGAGCATTGATAGACATGGAAAATGGTGATGAATTTTCCATACGATTTTGATGAAGTCAATAGAATACAATTGGCACCTGATACAACGTTGATGGATAAGATTCTCTCATTGAGAAGTTCTGATCCACTGAATAATGTATTGATCAATGATGTGGATATGGACATTCCAGAGGAAAGTGCTTACAATGGTGAGCTGGAATGCATGACTTCTCATTTTGTCCTCAACATTAGTGATATACAACTATCTGCCGAGCCAATGCTTCCCTCAACCAAAAAACCACCACAGTTGGAACTGAAGGCACTCCCAAGTCATCTCAGGTATGCATTCCTTAACTCTAAGGATTCTAGCTTACCTATTGTGGTTTCCAATGACCTAACAGATGAACAAGAGGAAAGCCTCCTCTTAGTGGTGAGGAAACACGAGAAAGCCATTGCATGGACGATAGCAGATATCAAAGGAATCAACCCCACTTTCTGTACACACAACATCATCTTAGAGGAAAAACATACACCCAGGATCCAACCTGAGAGAATATTGAATCCAACTATGAAAGAGGTTGTGAAGAAGGAAGTACTGAAACTCCTTGATGCAGCTTAAGGAAAACTTTGTCTCAGCACCAGTCATAATTCCACCAGATTGGAATTCTAAATTTGAAATCATATGTGATGCATCTGATTTTGCTGTAGGTGCAGTGCTGGGACAGAGAAGGGAGAGGCTATTCAGAGTCATTTATTATGCTAGTAAATCGTTGGTGGAAGCTCAGAGAAATTATACCACCACTGAGAAAGAATTACTAGCAGTAGTATTTGCATTGGATAAGTTTAGATCATACATTTTAGGGTCTAAAATTATCATTCATACTGATCATGCAGCATTGAGATACCTATTTGCTAAGAAAGAGTCTAAGCCTAGGTTGATCAGATGGGTGCTCTTGTTGCAGGAATTTGACATAGAAATCAAAGACAAAAAAGGCACTGAAAATGTAGTAGCTGATCACCTTTAAAGATTGCACATTAAGGATATGGAAGCTCAAGTTAACATCAATGAACAATTTCCAGATGAGCAACTTTTCCTGTGTGAGGTAACATTTTATCCATGGTATGCTGATTATGCAAACTATTTGTCATGTAAAGTGTTACCTGAAGATTTAAACAGTCATTAGAAGAAAAAGTTTCTTAATGAGGTTAAGAGGTACATATGAGATGAACCCTACTTATTTAGGAGATGTGCTGATCAAGTGTTGAGACGTTGCATCCCATATGAAGAAACATTGGACATCATCAAGCACTGTCATTCTTCAAAATATGTTGGTCACTTTGCTGGAACAAGAACAGCAGCCAGAATTCTGGAATGTGGTTTCTATAGGCCATTTATATTTAAAGATGCACATGCTTTTGTGGCTAGCCGTGATAGATGCCAAAGAATGGGTAATATTTCCAAGAGGCAAGAAATGACCCAAAATTATATCCTAGAGGTGGAGCTATTTGATGTCTGGGGTAATGATTTCATGGGACCATTTCCTCCATCCAACAAGTATGAGTATATACTTGTAGCAGTTCACTATGTGTCCAAGTGGGTAGAGGCTGTAGCTTGCGTTACAAATGATGGAAAGGTAGTGGAGAAGTTTCTTCAGAAAAATATCTTCACTAGATTTGGCATACCCAGGGTACTAATTAGTGATGGAGGGTCTCACTTCTGCAACAAGCTGTAAATCTTACTAAAGAAGATAGAAGTTAGACTCTGTCACTGTTGTTGTTTCGCTATCTTCAAGCTAAATCTCAATGATCGCAAGAAAAGAATATGAAATTTCTTTAAGAAAATTCTCTTAAAATGTTGAATAAAGCGTATAGAAGAATCTAAAATTTTTCTCCAAAAATAACAAAAATGTTGAAAGGTTAAATGATGATCACAATGATCTCCAAATTTTTCTAAGATTGATCAAAAGATATCTATCACTACATCTGAGCTACTATTTAGAAAGTTTCGCTCAGTGGCAATTTTGAAATAAAAACATCAAAGAAACACAAATTGGCGAAGTATCAATTTTCTCTTCTTATGACGCCTGTTCCTTCGCCTGAACTTCACGACTTTCATAATCATCGCTTGTCCTGATCGCCAAGTCATAATTCTTTAGAGGCGAAATATTCTCCTTGTAGCCATTTTATGTCGCCTAAAGTTTAGGCGAGAAAATATTCTTTCGCCTTATCATTTTTCTATTTGAGAGCACTTTAGGAGATATATTCCTATGTTGCCACATACATCGCCTCAATAAGGCGAGATTCTTCCTTCAGCGCATGATAAAATTTCCTAGAGTGGCGACATACGAAAGTGAATTGCCTCAATTCTAATTTCCTAGGCGACATTATACAGACTTCGCCTCACACGTTACCTTCTCTTTTCAGCTAATGGTGACATATACAAGCGACATTCATTTTTCAACAACAATTATTTCGCCTCAATTGTTGACTTTGGATGAAATGTTAGACATTCCTTCTTTCTTCCGAATTTTGCAACTTTTGCGACATAGAAATGTTAGAATATTGCCACATTAAGTCACTTATCATACTTTTGTTATGGCGAAGTGTGTAAACTGTCGCTTTTAAGTCCCGCCTTGAGTAAGGGAAAGTGAGGCGAAATTGCAACATCGCTCTTATATCTTGCCAATCAGGTATGTTTTCTGGCGCTTAACCTTTATTTCGCCATCATTATTTCGCCTCAAATGACATTATACTAGGAGAAGCGTGTTTTTCTCGCCTTTGGAATGGCCAGTTTATAGATGTTTATGGTGAATTCTGTTTATACCACCTCAAATATTTTGCCGAAATACTTTGTTTAGGCGAAATTTTCTTGTCACTCGCCTATTTCTTTTGATTGTAGGCGAATTATTAGTATTGACGCCTACTTTATGTCGCCAAAATTTTTTAATTTAAAATAGTATTTAGCGACACATAAGAAATCTAAAGGTGACCGTTGTGACACGAGGCTAAGTTGTTTCTATTTGGGGGTAATTTCTAGATTTATCCATTACCCCCAACTTAGCCATTTGCTTGTCCTCAAGCAAACTAACTCAAAAACCAACTGAGACAGCAATTAGTGCAAACTTTATCATAACTCAAAGCAACTCATCAATAAGTTTTGAAAAATTTCCAAATAGTGACCAGCTCTTCTTTCAAAATTTCAAAGAAACTAACTCAAAATTGGTCTTTTTCTTCATGTTGCAAAGTTTCTGAGAAGATCCAAGTATTAAAGTTTTGAAACTACTTTCTCACTATAGTGTCTCATAAGTGTTTGATCACTCGGAATCCTATAGGTTACTCACACAATACACTAGTCACTTTAAGAATCAGAATTACGTACCAAAGCAAATGTGATACTTGTGTTTCACAAGCACATATGAAAAAAAAATTAAAGAAACTTACGATCATTAAATTTCATTCATACACTGCACAACACTTAGAGGTTCTTAAGTTCAAAACTTTCTATTTCTCCGATACAGAATCTCTAATTTGCTTATATAGGAAAAATGGGGTCAAGTTAGCTTATTAAAGAAAATGAATTTCTTCAGGGATTCAAAAACTGGACATACCACTAAATTCCCCTCATTCCCTCTTTTTTTTCTCTCACTAGTGATTCCTACAAACTGTTACTTATTATAATACCTTTGCGATATATATATATACATATATATATATGTATATGTATATATATTTTGAATAGCAGTGGCTCTATTTATTTTCTCTTTAATCAGCCACAATAATATATATATATATATTTTAGAAACACTCTTTTATCAATTCCTCACTTCCCAATCTTTTCATCCCTAACTTAATGGTAAGCCCAAAGGGTAGGATTGAGATTATATCTCCATATTTATGTTTTGGACTGGATTAGGGACCAAATAAAAGGGAAACAAAATAGTTTACCTTACAGGATATCAAGTTCTGGTTATATCAAGCAGGCAAAGGCTTTTTAGTAATTTCACTCACTCTCTCAAATCAGATCATTTTCTTTGGCAAATTCGACATAGATCTTTACTCGACCAATGCCTTGTGCACTTGAGGAATGTATGAGAAATTCAAAGCAAACCTATGAAGGTTCTGAATCTAATAGAACAAAAACAGATCAGATAATGTGTTTAATAACGAAGAGAAAAATATAACCCATCTCATGAAGAAAATGTGTGAGATAAAGCTCAAACCTCACACACCGCCCAAGGTTTTCTCCACTCTTTCCTTATCAAAACTTATCAACTATTTCACAATTCAAATTTGAACATAATTTATATCAATGCTCAAAGAAATTTATCACGAATTACTCATCAAAACCTGTTTGTTTTGAACACTGATTTTAATGTTTGAAACATAATTTTATGAAAAAATGAATTGCTTTGAATTATAAACAATGGAAGCTCAAACATGCACTCAGACCTAATATGACCTAAAAAAATTCAAACAAAATGTGTAATTAAAACTCTACTAATGAAAATATGCTAACACATAAAAATAATAATTCTTATAAGTAATGTGATTGCTACCCCACCCCTAACTTAAAAGAAAGCACTGTCCTTAATGATTTAGAGAACATGAAAGAATTGAAGGAGGAAAAGGGAAACTGAAAATAGGAAATCAGAGAGTTAAAAAGTGTACCTAGACGTCACCATTATCAGTCATTATCTCGCCCAAAGTAAAGCACAAGCATTTAAGTGAGGCGAGAAGATTAAGAATATATGACGAAAATTGAAAATGAGCCGATTGATGGTGAAATAATCATGCGACAAAACAAAGGCGAAATAAAAGGACGTCATCAGAGACATCACCCCTTACCAATACAACCCAATTACCATTTAGGCGACATGAAGAAAACTTCGCCTGGAGAAATAAGATAGAGACGAGGAAAGTCAAATATCGCCTTAAGCATTTGAAAAGCCTTATTTGTCCTGCAAAACAACTTGTAAACCAACATGAATGATCTGTCTTGTCAAAATAACAGTGTTGGGAAAAACAACCCCCAACTTAGAACTTTGAAAACTCTCTACACAGGTTACACAAAACAATCACATTACTCTTTCAACAATGGAAAAACAAACAAACGTACAAGCAATTCATACTACTTTAAAAATTTCACAGAAAAGAAAATAAAGACTCAAATATGCACATTACGCTTTACCAAAATATCTTAAAAGAGAAAAAAAATATCACATTACTCTTTTAATGACAAAACTAGAAAAAACTAAAATATAAGTAACTTTCTAAAGAGTACAAAATACAATATTAAATCAAGTAATCAAAAATCTTCTAAGGTAGGATCTGGATTTGGGGAGAGTTGTGAATCTTGCTGGCGAGATTTTGTGACTAATCTCTTCTTCTTGGGTCAAGCAATCAATGGAGAAGTGGGTACAGCTTTAGAAGGATTGGAAATTTTCTTTTTCAACTTCAATTCACCCAAAACTGCAACTCTGATAGCAGCATCATCTGACAATTTAGCTACAACAGATCCTGTAATTCTTCTTGGAGTTTCTGGAGGCAGGTTCATGCATTGGTCTTGCAGGTGGGACAGGAGAAGAGAATTTATTCTTCTTAGTATATTTCTTTCTGGTATCCCTTAGTGCTTTCAACTATAACACCCTAGCAACTGCCTTAGGACAAGAGTTTTCCTTAACTCCTCTGCTTTCCCAAATCCATAACTCAAGCTCTCCAGTGTGTGGTTTTGAATCAGCTAACCACACATCCTTTTTCTTATGCTTAACTCCACATATGTCCAGCAAACCAGTGATGAGAGATGGGAAATAGAGAGTGTGCTGCCTTGACTTGGCCTTCCTCATGTTGTTCACCTGTTTCTGAAGCTCTGAATATATCAGTTGACCCAGATGAATGAATTTTGCCTTGTTGAAGTCTCTCTAAAACCTCTTTTCATCAGCTGTAAGCCGACTGTCCTTGCACCTTGGCATCACATTGTCCCTCAACCAATTCAGACCAATGGCTGAGTGAATGTCCAACTCACTAGCCAGCACATCATCTTCTGCCTCATTTGCAGGATTGGGGAATCTCCTCAAACTTCTCAAATCTTCTGAGGTCACCTCCTAAGCTTCCATTCCTCAATCTCCTTGAGGTGCAGCTTCCATCAATCTATAATATGTACAGATACTTTCCACAGAAATATCCACCTGGACACCTTTAATACCGAAAGGTGTATCTAGTTCCTCAGGAGGTTCATTATAGAATTCCTCAACCAATGTTCCATTGGCCATCATAGGCTGCTCCATCAAATGTATCATATCCCAACTCCACAGATAATTCCATAAGCGTTTATCTTCCAAATTATCTATTAAGAAAGCTCTCTCCTACTAAAATTGCAGGTTATCCTTTTGCAATGGGGCTGTTGTTGGCCGTTTACCCTTTATGTTCTCGGGTGAATAGATTTTCCTCTTCTTATTCTTCTTACAGACCCCAAAAATTTGCCGCTCGCTTCTTATTCACCAAAGCTTTTTCAACTAACACATCCCCTTTTTTAGCATTTAATCTAGAAGGGGTCCTAGGCGATTCAGCTATACTTTTTTTCTTAAAACTGGAGAGTTGATTTGGACTCCCTTTTGTTTAGATTTCTAGACTTACTTCCCTACATGCTTCTTCTCCTTGTTAGCTACTGAAGTAGAAGGATTTTTAGCCTTAGTCGTTGGTGAAGATGGAAGTCTAACTCTCAAAGTATAATTCCGCTCATCATAAACCCTTGGACTGGCCGAAGTCCTTGCTCTCTTACCCTTCTAAGATGGGCTAGGAGTACTATCACTTTTCCTTTTCG
Organism: Cardiospermum halicacabum; assembly: GCA_031304145.1. Taxonomy (NCBI): domain Eukaryota; kingdom Viridiplantae; phylum Streptophyta; class Magnoliopsida; order Sapindales; family Sapindaceae; genus Cardiospermum; species Cardiospermum halicacabum. Next base: position 14,810,830 of record CM062391.1, on the reverse strand, counting down.
CCATTAGTCTGCAAAATGAAAATTTACCTCAATAACCAAAACCATATCGAATAGCAACAGCTAAATGACCTAATATACAACAGCAGTATTTATCCAAGTCGAATGACAGTATATCGCAATAAGTCTCAAAATAGTGTACTTAACAGCCAATAGATAGTTTCAAACTTATCGCATCATCGTTACTATCAAAACTTGCTTAATCTATGCCCTAATAACAACAATTCCCAAAATAAAATAGACTGACTTTAAACAAACATCTATTCAATTGAGAAATAAAAATAACATACGTGATTGATTACTCTACAGATTCAAGCTTCACAACACAATCGAATATCTTCGCAATTTAGGGTTTTCGTGAGAAGAAAACTCATAGTGCAAGTATACTAATAATAAGAATGAAATGAGTGTTGAAAAGGGTAATGGAATAGGTGCAATAATGAGAGATGTATGTGGGTGGCGAAAAGAAACAACTTAGCCTCGTGTCACAACGGTCACCTTTAGATTTCTTATGTGTCGCTAAATACTATTTTAAATTAAAAAATTTTGGCGACATAAAGTAGGCGTCAATACTAATAATTCGCCTACAATCAAAAGAAATAGGCGAGTGACAAGAAAATTTCGCCTAAACAAAGTATTTCGGCAAAATATTTGAGGTGGTATAAACAGAATTCACCATAAACATCTATAAACTGGCCATTCCAAAGGCGAGAAAAACACGCTTCTCCTAGTATAATGTCATTTGAGGCGAAATAATGATGGCGAAATAAAGGTTAAGCGCCAGAAAACATACCTGATTGGCAAGATATAAGAGCGATGTTGCAATTTCGCCTCACTTTCCCTTACTCAAGGCGGGACTTAAAAGCGACAGTTTACACACTTCGCCATAACAAAAGTATGATAAGTGACTTAATGTGGCAATATTCTAACATTTCTATGTCGCAAAAGTTGCAAAATTCGGAAGAAAGAAGGAATGTCTAACATTTCATCCAAAGTCAACAGTTGAGGCGAAATAATTGTTGTTGAAAAATGAATGTCGCTTGTATATGTCACCATTAGCTGAAAAGAGAAGGTAACGTGTGAGGCGAAGTCTGTATAATGTCGCCCAGGAAATTAGAATTGAGGCAATTCACTTTCGTATGTCGCCACTCTAGGAAATTTTATCATGCGCTGAAGGAAGAATCTCGCCTTATTGAGGCGATGTATGTGGCAACATAGGAATATATCTCCTAAAGTGCTCTCAAATAGAAAAATGATAAGGCGAAAGAATATTTTCTCGCCTAAACTTTAGGCGACATAAAATGGCTACAAGGAGAATATTTCGCCTCTAAAGAATTATGACTTGGCGATCAGGACAAGCGATGATTTATGAAAGTCGTGAAGTTCAGGCGAAGGAACAGGCGTCATAAGAAGAGAAAATTGATACTTCGCCAATTTGTGTTTCTTTGATGTTTTTATTTCAAAATTGCCACTGAGCGAAACTTTCTAAATAGTAGCTCAGATGTAGTGATAGATATCTTTTGATCAATCTTAGAAAAATTTGGAGATCATTGTGATCATCATTTAACCTTTCAACATTTTTGTTATTTTTGGAGAAAAATTTTAGATTCTTCTATACGCTTTATTCAACATTTTAAGAGAATTTTCTTAAAGAAATTTCATATTCTTTTCTTGCGATCATTGAGATTTAGCTTGAAGATAGCGAAACAACAGTGACAGAGTCTAACTTCATATTCTTTAGTGAAGAAATTTGTGTTTTGATTGAATATGTTGAAATCAATATATTAAGCTAAAAGCTCTTCTGATCTGCTAACTTCTGTTGATGATCATTTTTCTAGATGTATGTTTCTTTTTCAATCTAAGTCAGTTGTACTTGAATTTCATGAGTTAATTTAATTACAAGAATGAGAGTTATGTAATCTTGTTTGATTTGAGGTTTGATGAGACTAGAGATGGCGATTATACTCTAGATCTAAGAACCGAGGATCATAGATCTATGGATAGACTATAGATCTGATCTTTGCAGATTATGCTTAACAGTTATAATTGTTGAAGTATAGAGATATATGCAACTTTATAATTGAGATTTGTTAAATTGAATCGAGAGATCTTTTGACAGATCAGTGATGATGATTTAGAAGGTAAAAATGCGATCTTAAGATAAGGCATACATAAGAAGTTGATTAACAGCAGAGTGTAATAGATAAACATAATCATTGTTTAGATCATTGCAGAATAGAATACTGATCCATGCTTTCAACAAGAGAATGTCATTAGTGTCTATAACGTCATTTTCATATTATGATTCCGGTGATTCGATTTGTGAATAGATTCTTTTGACAATTCAGTTTGAATCTTAATCTCAATTACGCTTCTTAGCTAACAATCCCCGTGGAGTCAATATCTTAAATACTACATTAGACGTTGATAGGATTTTTGTTAGTTATGGTAAATTTATATGTTAGAAAAATCCTTATCACCGAGCAAGGTACCGAATAACATACCGGACTATCACTTTAAATTCGATCCTGGAAAGTAGGATGGTCTATGGCCGAGCTCCTTACCGAGCTTGTTACTGAAATACAATTCGATCAGCCTTGTGATCAATGTATATACTCCCTGACCGAGCTTAGTACCGAATTAGTTACCAAACTGTAGTTCAGTATAAGCTTTAGGAGACTCTTCAAACTCCCTGACCGGACTTCTTACCGAGTTGATTATCGAAATATAATTCGATGTGTCTTAGAGATTTTGTAGCTGTCTGAACGAATTACGTACTGGTATTGGAACCGAACTGTCACTTAGTCATTTATGTAACTCGACTAATTTAACTTCTGACAGAACTAGTTGCCATACTCCTTACCGAATTATTATGTCAAAAATCCTAATTATATAAAATGATGCAATGACTAAGATTTCGTACACGCAAGTGCACGTAATCAAGTAGTAAAGTGAATAAAATTCAGGTTGTCGAACCCACAGGGACTAAAGCTAATCTTATATCAATTCTATAATATTCCTATATCTAAGCGTAAAATTTATGAGAGTGAATATTATGAAGAATTAAATAAACTAATTTCTTAAGGTAAGGAGTCAATATAGAGCTTAAGTTCTAGGTCTACAAATTCACCTCACCAGTAAGCTATCATGCCTAATATGTCAACAATCTTTTATTCCTATTCTCAAGGTTTTACTATTCCCAAGGTTTCTTCGAAACACACATGAGATTATCTACCTATCCTAATTCCATATTTCTATGTGAATAGTCAAGGTAGATGCATTAAGAAACACCTATCCTTGAATATTTAAATTTTATGTTCTATTCCTAGCAACATAAACAAACATTCTCTTGCCCTAATCTAATCTAATAAATCTCTTCCAAGCATTCATCAAATTACTAAATCATGCAATTGGTGATCAAGCAAAGCAAGCATTAGGCACATGCAAGAGAATGAATAAAAACTGTCTTATTCATAAAAGTAATAATCAAATTAGGGTTACATGGTTAGTCTATTTCATAGCCCTATACTGGGAGTTTAGTTACAAATAGAAATCATGTTTACTCTCTCTAACATAATCATTCCTAAAAAGCGAGAAAGAGTTCACCGATTTTCTCCTCTTGATCTCGCCTTTCGAATGTTGATCTTGAACTTTCGTGTTGTTTCTCGCAGCACTCTCTTATTTTGAATCCGCTTAAAAGTCCATTCAACATCTTGAAACTTCATATTCATAGACTTCTCTGAGAAATGACCAAAACCCCTTTAACATCAGGTGGAATTCGCCATAGTCGATCTCTGGCGACAAGGCTAGCGACATAAGGCCTATATCGCCAGACACTACCGAGCCTTGCTTTTTGGAATTGCTGATTACATTCGTTGGCGACAAGGCCAGCGACATAAGAGCTATGTTGCCAGCAGTTACAGTGTTGAATCCATTTGAAGTCGTTGAATCGTTTGTTAGCGACAAGTTTGGCGACATAAAGGCTATGTCACCTGAAACTTTAGTGAACTGCTCTATCGCTTCCTTCCTCGTTCGACTTTGTTTCTCCGAACTTTAGCTTTCTGTCCATATAATCTTAATTATCAATTTTTACCTGTTCAACTCAATTACCTGAAACATCTTAACAAATTCATCAAATAACAAGATAATTCTCTGGATTCATCACAAAAGCTTAAGAATTAACATGAAAAATTCGTATAAGTCAGAGACTTATCACAACCCCCAACTTACACCTTTTATCGTCCTCGAGCATGCAATAAAGTACAAGCAGAGATTAATCAAGACAAAACAATCTTAAACAAACGGAAAACATCCAAGAATTAAACCCAAAATAACCTAGCCACTTTTGTAAAACACACGATGACATTTAGCATATGTCACAAGCCTTTAAACCTCTAAGTGGCCCTAGAGGAGGAGTTATAGTCTTCGAGGGTTTACCTAGTACGACACCCACAAACATATTGCATAAAAATAATTCAAAACCAGAGCATAACCAAATCATCAGGTTTATAATTTCTGTATGAAAAGAACAATAGAACACAATGAACACCAGCTTCAAGCCTTATTCACCCTTCTATGATATTCTTTTAACAAGCATTTTAGAAAGTCTAACTCCCTATTCGAACAAGCCTAGGAATATAGTTCGCTTCGATCTACTCTTCTCAGAATTCACTCAAATATTTCCTCTCCGATCTTAGGGACTCTCAGCAATACTAAGTAGTATGAATATTGACATAATGTCGTGAACTACTTAGATTCAATTTCAGTATAAGAATACAAAGAATAGTGAACTTTACCCTCGTGACCAATAGAATTAGCAAGATGTTGCATGGCACTTAAAAATTTTAAGGTGCTGGACTAGCTTGGCTCCATGTGAGTCAGTGGATCTTTCAAGGTTCTGCGAGGTTAGGCTCAGCTCTGAAAAAGTAATGGATTATTGGAAGGATACAAAATTGAACTCGCGAATTGTGAAGATTCACCCCAAACTTGAACTCTTTCATCTTTTTATCACAATGGCTTTCTCGTTCAATATTTCCCATCACTTTTCTCTGAGCAGCAAAAATTACTATGCACTTCTAGAATTATTTATTTATTTATTAATTTCTTTATTTTTTTAATCAAAGAATAACAAAAAGTGCATAATTCTTCAATAATTTTTTAACCTTCCTAAAATTTCAGTTGCACATCATCTCTTCCTGTACCCCCAACTTATTTTCTTGAGTGCCTTTCAAGAGTTTCCAAGTAGGTAAGTTTTTAGAACTCCAGTTTCAGCTTCAAAATTCTCAAAATTTTTACCTCAAATTCTTGGCTAGGACTGGATTGGGACCACGAAATAGCTTCGGAGTGTTTTGCTTCAACTTGGCTCAAGATTTAACACAGATATGATTTTAGGATATGCTTTAGGCTTGGACTAATTTGTGGCTCTCTCTTACTCACAATGCCTAAGTTATTCTACACATTTTGCCTTGCTGCCCAGCTTACCCAATCAATGCCCTATGCACTTGAGGACACCTATCAAAACCAACAACCCTAACGAGGGATTCTAATGCACAAAAACTAATAGAAGAGTGTATGTTAAGTGAATAATAAATAATTCTCTCCAAAATATAAAAGTATCAAGGTCCAAAATCTCACTACAGTATCTCCACTACATGTTCCCAATTGCCTACACAAACAGATCATTAGAACTCTTAAAACTGGTGCTTTAGTGGTTTCTGACGAATAAAGAAAGTAGTTATTCTATAAAACTATCTATTGTTCAGCTCAACATACCCAATATAAAACCTGAATAATAATAAAATATCCAAACTGCTCCAGTGCCTGAATCAAGTAATACATAATGCTCTATATAACATCTCACCCCAACTAAAACCGTACATTGTCCTTGATGTACCATAAAAAACACATAAAAGGAGGTAGAAATAGAGAAACTACCAAATCTATGAGCAAATAACATCCAACATCCAAGAAAAACCAGTGCCAGCCAACCAAAAGTAACCTACATAGTCAGAAATCATAAAAACAACATAAGATGAAAAGCATATAAAAGAGAGATAGTCAACTGCGCTCAATCTGCAAATCGAGCATTGATCTGTGACTGCAGCTCCTCAATCTTGGCTTCCAAGGCTGTCTGTCTCGCTTTGAACTGAGCAATTTCTTCATTCTCTTCCTCACGGTTCTAGGTCATAGTTTCCAGCATCGCAGCTTGAGAGTGAACCAACTCCTGCTGAGTAGCCACAGTATGCTGAAGCATAGTCTCCAAAGGTGTGGGAGCAGAAGTGTGAAGGGAAGTAGTAGAACCTGGCTGGCTGAAGGATACAGAGGAAGAACCGGAACTGCGAGATCTCTTTTCTCTATGAGCTCGCTCTCTCGCACTTAGAATAAGAGGCATGGCTCTCTTACCTCGAACATAGTTGACGGTCATGAAAGAGATCACAGATTGAGTGATCATGTGATTGCCGGCGCCATCTACATCCAGTCCTGCTTTCCTGTAAAAACCAGTGATAACGGAAGGAAAAATGATAGACTGATGACCAAGCTTACCTTAAAGCTGGAGTGGACCCCAAATTAATAGCATGGCCATTCTTCAAACAGTATAAAACTCAGACCTGGACAAGAGTCAGACCACGTTTGCCCACTGGAGTGATGGAATAGGAGCAGAAGATGTTCCAGACTTGAGCTTCATAACATAAATCCTCCATCCCTGTTTGGCGGGCATCAGCTGCGTGGTCTGGACCACAGAGATCCTGTAGCAGTATCCTCTCAGGCATGGCTTGAACGACATCCGACCACCTAAATGTGTAATTAAGACAATTAGTTCGAGGAATCCCATAATACTCATTAGTTTATTCATCAGTGAAAGCAATTAAAGTTCCTTTGAATCGAGCCCAACCATTCTTCATGATGCTAAGACCATCAGTATTAATATAGAACTCCTTTAATACAACAATGTTGAATGGTGGTCGCACAATTGCCAACTGTAACCAACCCCTCTGAGCAAGAATATCTCGCCACCCCAATTGCTGCAGAAGGTCTTCATTAATGCTTTTTCTTCAAGAATCTGAGAGTTCTCAACAGCACTCCTCCTATCTTCAATCAATTTACGATGCTGCTCCTCCAGCCTTACTTCTTCATCCCTTCAGTTTTGATCAGCTCTTTCTTCGTCGTAGTAGTGCGGCGAAAGAATCTAAAGTTACGGCGATTGTATGCCCAGCTGCTGCCAATTCTGATATACGCAAGTTGTCGCTCGCTGGTGACAAGGCTGGCGACAAGTTGTTTTTATCGCTAGCTTTAATGATTGTGTGCGTGAATTTGTCGAGCGCTGGCGACATGGCTGCCGACATGATGGCTTGTCGCCAGCGCTGAGAGATGTGTGATTTTAAGTGTCGTTTGTTGGCGACATAAAGGCTATATCGCCAACATGAACTGATGCTTGGACATTTGCTACTTCTAAGACGTGCTGGCGACAAGAAGACTTGTCGCCAGCAGTGTATGAACCTGCACATCCTGCACGTTTTGATTTTTTTTTTCACACACACCCAACAAAGAAAATAAGTGTAATAAAATAAAAATAAAACTTATAAACATAAGTAAAAATCAAATAAAATAAAACCAAAGCGAATGCGAAGAACGAAAATATTAGGTTGCCTCCCAACTAGCGCCTTGTTTAACGTCATGTGCTCAACCATGCCGTTCTCTATTTCTCATCCCAGTACTGTACGCTAGCAAATGGAACATCCTTATCGCCTCCATAATAAAATTTCAGCCTCTGACCATTGACCGTAAATTTATGGCCATCAGTCTCATATTCCACTTTTATGACACCATTTTTGTGTACATGATGAACTCGAAAAGGTCCGGATCACCGCGATTTGAGTTTACCTAAAAAAAATTCAAACGAGAGTTATAAAGTAGAACATGCTGACTTGGAGTAAAATCACAACGCATAACGTGCCGATCATGCCATTACTTTGTTCTATCTTTATATAACCGAGAGTTCTCGTAGACTTCAAGTCTGAATACATCTAATGCTTGTAATTGCCAAAGCCTTTTTTTTAGCTGGCTTGAAGTCAAAATTTAGGTATTGAATTCTGCAGAAAGCTTTATGTTCCAACTCCACAGGTAGATGACAATTCTTTCCATAGACTAATCGGAATTGAGACATCCCAATTGGTGTCTTGAATGCTGTGCGATACGCCCAAAGAGCATCATCTAATTTTTAACTCCAATCTTTTCGTGACTGGTCACTGTCTTCTCAATAATGCCCTTAAGCTCTTGATTGGAAATCTCCACTTGCCCACTAGCTTGAGATGATAAGGAGTGGTGATCTTATGTTTCACCCCATATTATGTCAATAACCGGTCAATGAGAATGATAAGTCTAGAATTTACCTATGTTTTTCGCATACTTTATGAGTTTCAATATAATAAAATCGAGCTTAAAATGTGAGATATTGGATGCATTTCTAGTAATTCTAGACTATTATTGTGAGATAAGGACTTGGATGAAAAGTTATGGAAAATGAGCTAAAACATGCAAAATCAGAAGAAAGAATAACCAAATTAGAATTTCATCCAAAGTAAGCAAATTGGCGAAATGATTTTGCTAAGAAACGAATTCGCCTGAAGACATTGCCACAATTGGGAGAAAAAGGCGATGCCGCAGGTGATATAAAGAAGATCTCCCCTTCAAGGTTAATGCACGCAAGGCGAATCAGGAACTTTTTACCTACTTATGTCGTCATCTTAGCAGAACTTAGGCGATGAAGTTTGGACCTCGACTATTGTAAGGCGATTCTTAAGGCAATAAAGGAGATATGTCGCCAAGTCAAAGGATGATAAAAGGCGACATTTGATGGGTCATCGCCAAGAATGTTTTTAATTGGAATAGTACTTTGGCGAAAACAAATCAACTCGCCTAAGCATCAGGCGACATACTATGGCAACATAAAAAACAATTCGCCTAAGGAGATTGTCAGCTTGCTGATCAGGACAAGCGAGATTTGAAGAAGTCCTTTGGTTCAGGCGAGGGATTTGGCGACATAAAATGAAGAAAAATGTTACTTCGCCAATTTGTGTTTCTTTGTTAATTTTTTTTCAGAATTGCCATTGAGCCAAACTCTATAAATAGGAGCTCAGATGAAAGGGAGATAGTTTTATACGAAGGATTGATTTCACTTTTGACATTCTAATATACTTTGAGAGAAATTCTAGATTCTTCTATACTCCTTATTCAACATCTTTAGAGAAGTTTCTTAAAGAAGTTTTGTACTCTGTTTCTGTTTATCATAGAGATTAGCTTGAAGATTGTCAAGTAACAATTGTGACAGAGTTTAGCTTCAGTCTTCCTCGGTAATATTTAGATCTTACACATGTTGATGAAGAATTTGTACTATAATTGCTTATGCTGAACTATACATGTTAGCTTAAGAGCTTTACTTGATTTTCTTGAGCGGATTGAATTACAAGAATGAGAGTTACGTAATATTGTTAATCTAAGATTTGATTTAGACCAAATATGGTGATTATGTTTCATATCTGAGAACAGAGGATCGTAGTGCTAGAGATAGACTATAGATCTGTTTTTCTACAAATTGTGCTTATCAGTTGTATAGATTGTAGTATAGAGATATATGCAACTATATAATTGAGATCTGTTAAATTGAATTGAGAGATCATTTTACAGATCACTAATGATGATCTAGAAGGTAAATCTGTGATTTAAGGTGAAACTTGCATGAGAAATTAATTGATAACAAATTTAGCAAATCAACTTATTAATTGTTAAGATCAATTGCAGAATAGAGTGTTGACTTGAGTTTGAATTGAATGAATGTCACTAGTATCTTTTACTTCACATCAATTCTATGATTCTTATGATTCAATTTGTATATAGGATTCTTTTAGCAATTCAGTTTAAATCTCAGTCTCAATCATGCTTCTTAGCTTACAATCCCTGTGGAGACGATATCTAAAATACTACATTAGACATTGATACAATTTTTGTCTGACTACTGTGAACATTAGTGTCGGTAGAAAATTCCACCATTAGAGATGGTTGCAAAAATGTGTGCCCCCATCACTAATTATTACTCATAGAGTCCAAAACGCACAAAATATGACTTTTGAGAAACTTTTGTACTACTTTCCCATCGTTTGTTGGGGTTGCAATGGCTTCAACCCACTTAGAAACACAGTCAACAACAACCAAGATTTCCTCATTTTTGTTGGATGGGGGAAAGGGTCCCATGATGTCAATGCCCTAAACATCAAATAACTCTACCTCAAGAAATCCTTTCTGAGGCATCTCCCATTTCTTGAAAATGTTTCCAATGTGTTGACAACGATCATATCTTTCAATGAATGCTCGAGTGTCCTTGAACATGGTAGGCCAACAAAACCGGATTGGAGAATTTTTGCAATTGTCCTATCTGTAGAAAAACGTCCTCCATACTCCGACGAATGACAGCATTGTATAACCTGCTCAACTTCTTCACAAGGAACACATTTACGCAAAATATTGTCAGCACACCTACGGAAAAGAAAGGGTTCGTCCCACACTTACCTCAAAGATTCATGGAAGAATTTCTTCCTCTGATGTGGGGAGAGGTCCTCTGGAATAACCTTCGAGACTATGTAGTTGACATAATCCGCATACCACGGAGTCTGTGCTACTTGTAAAACATAGAGCCATACATCTGGGAAGCTCTCGTTGATGTCTACAGTAGTCTCTAAACAAATGATCTGTAACTTGATTTTTCACTTTCGTTCTGATCTTTAATTTTCAAATCAAATTCCAGCAGCAGTAAAACCCAACGAATTAGTCTAGGCTTACTATCTTTCTTTTCCACCAAATACCTGATAGCTGCATGGTCAGTAAAAATAATGACTTAAGACCCTATCAGATAAGATCTAAATTTATCAACTGCAAATACCACAACTAATAATTCCTTCTTAATGGTGGTGTAGTTGCACTGAGCATCATTCAATGTCCAACTGACATAGTAGATGGTGTGGAAAACACGATCGCGTCCTTGACCTAACACACCGCCAACTGAAAAATCACTTGCATCGTACATTAGTTCAAAATGAAGGTCCCAATTGGGTGAAATAATCACTCAAGCAGAGACCAATTTGTTTTTCAAAGTATTGAAAGCCTACAAAACAAGTATCATCAAATAGAAAAGAGTTCTATTTTTCTAACAACATACTCAAAGGTTTAGAAATATTTGAAAAATCACGAATAAATCTTCTATAAAATCCTGCGTGACCCAAGAAACTCCTAACACCTTTAAAAAAAATGGGGTAGGAAGTTTTTCAATCACCTCTATTTTTTCTCTATCCACTTCTAGACCTTTGGCAGACACCTTATGCCCTAACACTATCCTTTCTATGCCATAAAGTGACATTGTTCCTAGTTTAAGACTAAATTAGTCTCCTCACATCGCTTTAGCACAAAACCTATATTTTCTAAACAATGATTAAAAGATGTCCCAAAAACTGAAAAATCATCCATAAATTTTTCCATGTATTTTTTAATCATCTCAGAAAAAAGGGTCATCATACATCTCTGAAAAGTGGGAGGGGCATTACATAAACCAAAAAGCATTCTCCTATGAGCAAAAGTGCCATAAGGGCAAGTGAAAGTGGTCTTTTCATGATCTGCTAGAGCTATGGCTATCAGATTACATCCTGAATATCCATCTATAAAGTAGTAAAAGGAATGACCCCAACCTATCCAACATCTGATCAATAAAAGGTAATAGGAAGTGATCTTTCCTAGTGGCTTTATTAAGCTTCCTATAATCTATACAGACACGCCAACCAGTAACAACTCTCTGAGGAATCAACTCATTTTTCTCATTAGCTACTATTGTCATACCACCCTTTTAGACACACACTAGATAGGACTAACCCATGCTGAATCAGAAATAGGATAGATAATACCTGCATCCAGTAGCTTAAGGACCTTCTTTTTCACCACCTCTTGCATGTTGGGATTTAATCTCCTCTATGCTTCAATTGAAGGTTTGTGGTCCCCTTCCATTAGAATCTTGTGCATACACAGTGAGGGGCTAATTACTCTAATATCTGCAATTTTCCGACCTATTGCCTTCTTGTATTGCTTAAGAACCTCAAGCAATTTCTCTTCCTAATTGTGAGTTAGTTGGGCAGATATAATAACAGGTAAAGTGGAAGAATCACCCAAGAATGCGTACCTTAAATGCTCTGGGAGTTGCTTCAATTCCAACACTTGTGGTTCTTATATGGATGGATTTGGTTGATTTGAGGGTAAAGCCACCTCACAATGCATTGTCTTTTGGTATGGACTTCTGTCTAACTCTAAAGCTACTGCAGCTGCTTCCTCTCTTTCTTCTATCATATTAGTTACAGCAGCTTCTAATGCATCCATAAACAAGCAATCTTCTACAGTCAGTTCTTGTGGATCTTCCTAGACAGTAGAAATCCTCATACATTATGGGTCTTCTGTGGGATATTTATGGGCTTTGAAAATATTAAATTTTATCTCCTCATTTCCAACCCTCATCACCAGCTCACCTTTCTGAACATCAATGAAAGCTCTACCAGTGGCCAATAATAGCCGTCCCAAGATAAGTGGCGCCTGTAAATCAGCTTCCATGTCTATAACAATAAAATCTGCGGGATATATGAATTCTCCCACCTTGAGAAAAATATCTAATATGACACCCTTGAAAGGGATCCATCAGCTAACTGCAATGTTACTGATGTAGGCTTGCAATTTCCGAACCCTAATTTTTGAAAGACTGAAAAGGGCATCAAATTGATGCTGGCCCCCAAATCGCAAAAACTTTTCCAGAAAATTGATCTCCTATTGTGCATGGTATGACAAAACTCCAAGGATCTTTTAATTTGTAGGGGAGATCCCTTTAGAGTATGGCGCTACACTCCCTTGTGAGGGCTACAGTCTCATAATCACCTAACTTCCTTTTCTTGGACAGAATGTTCTTCATGAATTTCACATAGCTGGGCATTTGCTCCGAGGCTTCAGCAAAAGGAATATTTATCTCCAATTTATTGAAGACATCAAGAAATCTCTTGAATTGCTTATGCAACTTCTTTTTTATTCAGCTGATTGGGGAATGGAGGTGGTGGTACAATGTCAGCCAATTAACCCTTTTGGGGTGCCTTGACTTTTGGATCTTGTGTCTCTATAGTAACCTCCAATTGAATCTCCTCGTTATTCCCCTCTTCTTTTTTACCATGGGGTGTCCCCCCTCTATCTTTTATGGGTTTTTCTTTTGACTCTATCTCATTAAGAACTCTCCCATTTCTCAAGGTGACCGCTTTAACAGATTCTTTTTTATCCCGTGGATTATTCTGGGTATTACTAGGTAAAGCCCCAGCTTGACAATCTTGCATTGCTTAAACCAATTGACCCATTGGACCTTGCATGAATTAAGTCTGAGTCTGCATAAACTATTGTTGTGACTTTACTAGTTAAGCAAGCAGGTCATCTGTGGTAGTCTTCTTCTCTGCATGAGCTTGAGATGCAAAACCTGACGGTGTGTGTTGCTTTGCAAAAGTGTTTTGAGGTGCTTTTTCCATTGGTTGATTGACTTTGTTAGAATCTTGCTTTTACCCAAAATTTGGGTGACTCTTCCAACCTAGGTTATAAGCCTGCGAGTAGAGGTTATTTAAAGAAGATTTATTAGAGAATTTACCCCTTCTGCAGAGCCCTCAATGTCTTGTTTGCAGCTGCAATTCTCCACATTGCATTCTTCAAATGCATTGACCTCTGAGACGCTTAGTGAATCCACTTTCTTAGTCAACGCCTCCAGCTGAGCAGCTTATTTGTCATAATGACTCACTTTATGAACTCCGACTACTCTCTTTTGTGGGTTGCATTCTGATTCCCACTGTACATTCATTTCCATATCTTCAATTCTCCGGTACGCATCTTCGTACGTCATATAGGCGAGTGATCCACCAGCACCCGCATCCAACACCGAACGAGTAGTGATATGCAAACCTGAATAGAAAATTTGCATAATAATTTCATCAGTTAAACCATGGTGTGGACATTTTCTTACCAACTCCTTTATACGCTCCCAAGCCTCATAAAGTGTTTCTCCATCTTCTTGACGGAAGGTAGTGATCTCATGTCTGAGGCGTGCAGTTTTGGCAAGTGGAAAGTATTTGGCCAAAAACTATTCCACTTACTAGTCCCAATTGGTAACTGACCCGTTAGGGAGCGATTCAAGCCAACTCCATGCCTTGTCTTGCAAGGACAATGGAAACTGTCTCAAAAGTACAACTTCTTCTGAAACTTTGTTTGTCTAAAAGGTTCCACATATTGCAAGTATAGATATTTATAGAATTAATACTAAGAAAATAGTCATAGTCCCCGGCAACGGCGCCAAAAACTTGTTGTCAAAAATCCTAATAAAATTAAATGATGCGATTACTAAGATTTCCTGCACGCATGTGCACGTGATCAAGTAGTAAAGTGAATTAAATTCAGGTTGTTGAACCCACAAAAACTAAAGCTAATCTAATATCAATTCTATAAAATTCCCAATATCTGAGCGTAAAATTTGCATTGGAGAATCGAATAAACTAATTTCTTAAGGTAAGGAGTCAATATAGAGCTTAAGTTCTAGGTATACAAATTCACCTCACCAGTAACCCATCATGCCTAATACGTCAACAAGCTTTTATTCCTATTCTCAAGGTTTTAGTATTCCCTAGGTTTCTTCCAAACACACATGAGACTATCTACCCATCCTAAATGCATGTTCCTATGTGAATAGTCTGGGTAGATGCATTAAGAAACACCTATCCTTGAATATATGAATTTTATGTTCTATTCCTAGCAACATAAACACACATTCTCTTGCCCTAATCTAATCTAATTTATCTCTTTCAATTATTCATCAAATTACTAATCATACCATTGATGATAAAATAAAGCAAGCATTAAGCACAGGCAAGAGAAGGAATAAAAACTATCTCATTCATAAAAGTAATAATCAAATTAGGGTTAAATGATTTGGCTATTTTGTAGCCCTAGACTGGGAGTTTAGTAACACAAAGCAATCATGTTTACTCTTCGTAATATAACCATTTCTTAAAAGTGAAAGAGTTCACTGATTTTCTCCTCTTGATATCGCCTTCCGAATGTTGATCTTGAACTTCCGTGTTGCTTCTCGCAGTAGTCTCTTATTCTGAATCTGATAAGTCTAAAATTTACCTATGTTTTAGCATACTTTATGAGTTTTAATAAAATAAAATCGAGCTTAAAAGGTGAGATATTGAATACATTTTTATTAATTCTAGACTATTATTGTTGAGACAGGGATTTGGATGAAAAGTTGTGGAAAAGGAGCTAAAACATGCAAAATCAGAAGAAAGAATAACCAAATCAGAATTTTATCCAAAGTCAGCAAACTGGCGAAATGATTTTGCTGAGAAACGAATTCGCCTGAAGACATCGCCACAATTTCGAGAAGAAGGCTAATCAGGAACTTTTTACCTTCATGTGTCGCCATCTTAGCAGAACTTAGGCGATGAAGTTTGGACCTCGACTACTGTAAGGCGGTTCTCAAGGCAATAAAGGAGATATGTTGCCAAGTCAAAGGATGATAACAGGAGACATTTGATGGGACGTCACCTAGAATGTTTTTAATTGGAAAAGTATTTTGGCGAAAAAGATCAACTTGCCTAAGCATCAAGCGACAGACTATTGCAATATAGAGAACATTTCTCCTTAGGATATTATCAGCTTGGCGATCAAGACAAGAGAGATTTGAAGAAGTCATTTGGTTCAGGCGAAGGAATTGGCGACATAAAATGAAGAAAAATGTTACTTCGCCAATTTGTGTTTCCTTGTTGATTTTATTTCAAAATTGCCACAGAGCCAAACTCTATAAATAGGAGCTCACATGAAGTTAATTAGAGACAGTTTTAGACCAACGATTGATTTCACTTTTGACATTCTATTATACTTTGAGAGAAATTCTAGATTCTTCTATACGCTTTATTCAACATCTTCAGAGAAGTTTCTTGAAGAAGTTTTGTACTCTGTTTCTGTTGATCATAGAGATTAGCTTAAAGATTGTGACGCAACAACTGTGACAGAGTTTAGCTTCAGTCTTCCTCGGTAATATTCAAATCTTACACATGTTCATGAAGAATTTGTAATGTAATTGCTTATGCTGAACTATACATGTTAGCTTAAGAGCTCTGTGACTTGTTGAGTTTTGATGTTCATTATCACTTCAACTGCAATGTTTCTTGTTCAATTATAGCCAGATCTACTTTTTTTTCATGAGCTGATTGAATTACAAGAATGAGAGTTACGTAGTATTGTTAATCTGAGATTTGATTTAGACCAGAGATGGCGATTAGGTTTTAGATCTAAGAATAGAGAATCGTAGTGCCGGAGATAGACTATAGATCTGTTTTTCTACAGATTGTGCTTATCAGTTGTATAGATTGTAGTATAGAGATATATGCAACTATATAATTGAGATCTGTTAAATTGAATTGAGAGATCTTTTAACAGATCACTAATGGTGATCTAGAAGGTAAATCTATGATTTAAGGTGAAACCTGCATGAGAAGTTAATTGATAAAAGATTTAGCAAATCAACTAATTCATTGTTAAGATTAATTGCAAAATAGAGTGCTGACTTGAGTTTTAATTGAATGAATGTCACTAGTATCTATTACTTCACATCAATTCTATGATTCTTGTGATTTTATTTGTTTATAGGATTCTTTTAGCAATTCAGTTTAAATCTTAGTCTCAATCATGCTTCTTATCTTAAAATCCCTGTGGAGACGATATCTAAAATACTATATTAGACATTGATAGGAATTCTGATTGATTACTGCGAAATTTAATATCAGTCGAGTTTTCATCCCATCAATTTCTTGGCGCCGTTGCCGGGGATTGTTTTATGAAGATTAAGATTTATTTTGAACTATGCTAACTTGATTTATTAAATTCTTTTTCAGTTTTAAGATTATTTGTTCAAGTGTGTAGTGTATGTAGACAAGATCTACAGGTACTCAAGACTTGCAGTTTGATCCTGAACCTGAAAGATTTGTTAGACAATCTAGATCATGAACAAGATCAGCAGCGAGAACTGAGTCAAGAGTAATAATGTCTGGAGAACGCTACAACAGAAATAATGACAATGATGTACGAGGAGATCCTGAGAGGATGACTCTTCGTCAGTATTCCATCCCACCAGTTGATGGCATGCCACAAGCCATTAACTTACCAGCAATAACAACTGATAATTTTGAGTTGAGATCTGGACTCATCCAGATGGTCCAACAAAATAAATTCGGAGGAGGAGCTACTAAGGATCCTAATCAGCATCTGAACACCTTTCTACATCTGTGCAGTACATTTCGACATAATGGAGTCTCATAGGATGCAGTTAATCTTCATTTATTTCCCTTTTCTGAGTAACAAAGCTCACTCCTGGTTATACTCATTGCAACCAGGATGTATCAATAGCTGGGAAGATCTAGTTAGGAAATTTTTAACCCGCTACTTTCCTCCCATGAAGATGGTGAAACTGAGAAATATGATATCTTCTTTTAAGTATGTGGATGAAGAGTCATTATATGAAAGCTTGGAAAGGTTTAAGAAGCTGATCAGAAGATGTCCTCACCATGGCATAGCATCTTGGAGCATTGTGATGACATTTTATAGTGCCATGCCTCCTCAGATCAAAATGCACATTCATTCCTCAGCTGGAGGATCAATAATTGATAAGGAGCCAGATGACGCTCATGACTTGATCGAATTGCTGGCAAACAATGATTTTGGATGGAATGAAAGGGAAAAGGCTGCAAACAATAAGCAGTCTGGAGTTTATGAGTTGGAGTCTTTCAATGCATTATCTGCTCAGATAGCATTGTTGAATAAAAAGATGGACAGTATGGCAGTCAATAAGGGTCATCTAAAGAAGACTTCAGTTAATTCTGTTGAAAAACATAAGACTACTCTGGCAGATTATGCTCAGGAAGCAGCATTTGCTGATGATGAAGATGAGCCAAAGGAGTCAGAATAAGTAAATTATGTGAATAATAATTATGGAACTAGCAGAGGCCATACTATCAACAGAGGAACCAACCCTATCAAAATCAGGGTTATTACCAAAGAAATCCTCAACCTGGTTACCAACAACAAGGACAGACTCAGTATTAGCCGATGGGACAGAAGAAACCTAGTATGGAGGACCTTCTGATTAAATACATGGAGAAGACTGATGATGTTCTTACCAACCATACCACTTCAATCAAAAATTTGGAAACTCAGATGGGGCAACTTATGCAAGTTATGAATCAAAGACTCCAAGGAGCACTTCCAAGTGACACTGTGCCCAACCCAAGGATTAAAGATAAATCCAAGGAGGAAGCACAAGTGCTTGCTATTACACTGAGAAGTGGGAAACAACTGGAGAACTCTAAGGAAAAAAAAGTTATGAACCTCCTGTACAAAATAAGGAAAATGAAGAAATTAGCAAATCTGTTGCAAAAGAAATTAGCAAATCTGTTGCAAAGTTATGACACTTTACCTTTTCCTCAATGAGAGAATAGAAAGAAGCAGGATAAGCAGCTTGAGAAGTTTTTTAGTCAGGATGAAACAAATCCATGTCAACATCCCATTCATTGAAGCATTGAAACAGATGCCTCTCTATGCTAAATTCATGAAGGAGCTGTTGTCAAATAGAAGGAATTTAGCTGATGTGGGATGCATTAATGTGAATGAGAGAGTGAGCCAGATTATCAAGTATCAGATTCCCAGAAAAGAGAAGGATCCTGGCAAGTTCACCATACCTTTGACCATAGGCGACAAATTCAAAGGAAGAGCTCTCTGTGATTTGGGAGCTAGTTTAAATTTCATGCCTCTGGCCATCTATGAAAAGTTGGGAATAGGGCATTTTAGACTTGACAATGTCTTATCACAGCTTGCTGACAGATCTTTCACTCATGCAAAGGGGTGGTTGAAGATGTGATAGTCACAGTAAACAAATTCATGTTTAGTGTAGACTTTGTAGTGTTTGATATTGAGGTAGATGAAGATATACCCTTATTACTCGGGCGGCCATTCCTAAGAACTAGGCGAGCAATGATAGACGTGGCAAATGGTGAACTCACACTTAGAGTTAATGGAGAAGAAGCAAAATTTAGCCTTTTGGAGTCATTAAAATTCCCATACGATTTTAATGAAGTCAAAAGTGTGCAACTGGCAGCTGATGAGGAACTGATGGACAAAATTCTCACTCTAAGGAGTTTTGATCCACTGAACAATGTGTTAATCAATGAAGTGGACATGGATATTCCAGAAGAGAGTGCTTACAGTGGAGAGCTGGAATGCATGACTTCTCATTTTGTCCTCAACTTTAGTAATATTCAACCATCAGCTGAGCCATTGTTTCCCTCAACTTAAATATACCTTGTTGGTTTACTGTGAATGAGATCAATCATCAAGAAGAATTGAAACCAGAGATTCGCGATTTAGGGTTTGCAAACAATTGAAATCTCAGAGAGCAAAGTAATGACAACGGTAAAATCGAATTAGCGTTAATGAGTTAATTAGAGAATAGGTGCGAGATGAAAGAACTAGGTAGAAGGCGTAGAGTTCTAGCCTCGCCCCGTGTCATCCAACAATAACAATTGCTATGCATCTATTTAAGTGGCAAAATAAAATGCAGGTGTTGCAAAATTCAGAAATAGGCGAGAAAGAATGAGCTCGCCTTAAACAACCTAACTGGCGATAAAAGTGGCGACATATTGATTATTTCGCCTTCAAAAGAGGTTCTGGCGAATTAAGTGAGGCGAAATGAATACTACCTCGCCAAAAATATTTTCAAAAACAGGCGAGTTTCCAGGCGAATAAATTGATACTTCGCCAAAACCATCTTGTTGTTAGGCGAAGAATTTTGGCGAAATTAGATTTTTGCGTCAGAAAAACATGTCTGGTTAGCGAGATAAAATGGCAATGTATTAAATTCTCGCCTCACTCTTTTCGTCATTGGGCGTTGTATCAAGGCGAGATTCGTCCTTCCTCGCCTGCACAAAAGTACGTAGGCGAAGTTTTTGGCATGACTCCTCTTTCTCGCCTTCACTCAGGCGACCACTCATGGCCATTTTCCCTATCTCGCCATCTTCAAAATGTCAATACAGGCGAAATGAAGTTGTTCCTCGCCAATTGATAAACAGCTTAGGCGAGTCTTTTGGCAATAAAATTGACATCTCGCCTTCTTCTTAAGACTCCAAGTTCATCTGAAAACAACAATTCTTTTGCAAAACATGAATTTGGTTAGTTAAAAACTTACACAATTAATTTATCATAGCATAATATTTCCAAAGAATAATTGTGTAATGAGTATGCTTTGTTTAAGGTCGTTAGCATCGACCAAGGCAAGTTTATTGTTGGTTTCCCATTATATCTACAGGATCTCAGATATAAAGAATATCCCTTGTCCTGTAGATGTCTCCCCCCACATAATGCTTGAGTCTCTGTCCATTCACAAAAAAAGAGTCAGTGGACTTGTTATCAAACAATTCAATAGCTCCATATAGGGAAACACTCTTTATTCTAAATGGTCCAGACCATCTAGATTTCAATTTTCTTGGAAAGAAACTCAGCTTGGTATTGTAGAGGTTTAAACTCTCGCTTGACAATCTTCTTATCATGGTAATTTTTCACCTTCTGCTCGTACATCTCATGATTTTCACAAGCTTCAAGGCGCCATTCATCCATCTTATCTAGTTGTAGAAGCCTCTGCTTTCCTGCTTTTTCATAGCCCATATTCAACAGTTTTACAGCCCAATATGACCTGTGTTCCAACTCCACTAGTAGATGACATGACTTGCCATATTCCATCCGAAATGGTGAACATTCCAAATAGAGTTTTAAAAGCTGTTATGTAAGCCCACAGAGCATCATCTAGCTTGAAGCTTCAGTCTTTTCCGGACTCATTCACAGTCTTTTGCAGGATTCTCTTTAATTCTCTGTTTGAAACTTCTACTTCACCATTTGCTTGTGGATGAGAATAGGTGGTAACTTTATGGATTACTCCATACGTCTTCAGGACCTTTTCCAACAGCTTATTGTAGAAGTGAGACCCTCCATCACTAATTAATACCCTGGGTATGCCAAATGTAGTGAAGATATTCTTCTGAAGAAACTTCTCCACTATCTTACCATCATTTGTAACACAAGCAACAGCCTCTACCCACTTGGATACATAGTCAACTGCTACAAGTATATACTCATACTTGTTGGATGGAGGAAATGGTCCCATGAAATTAATACCCCAGAAATCAAATAACTCTACTTCTAGGATATAATTTTGGGCCATTTCTTGCCTCTTGGAAATATTACCCATTCTCTGGCATCTATCACAACTAGCCACAAATGCATGTGCATCTTTGAATATTGATGGCCAATAGAAACCACATTCCAAAATTCTGGCTGCTGTTCTTGTTCCAGCAAAATGACCAGCATATTCTGAAGAATGACAGTGCTTGATGATGTCCAATGTTTCTTCATATGGGATGCAACGTCTTAACCCTTGATCAGCACATCTCCTAAACAGATATGGTTCATCCCATATGTACCTCTTGACCTCATGAAGGAATTTTTCCTTCTGATGACTGTTTAGATCTTCAGGTAACACTTTACAAGACAAATAGTTTGCATAATCAGCATACCTTGAATAAAATGTTACCTCACAAAGGAAAGTTGCTCATCTGGAAATTGTTCATTGATGTCAACAAGAGCACCCATCTTATCAGCCTAGGTTTAGACTCCTTCTTAGCAAATAGGTATCTCAATGCTGAATGATCAGTATGAATGATAATTTTAGACCCTAAAATGTATGATCTAAACTTATCCAATGCAAAGACTACTGCTAGTAATTCTTTCTCAGTGGTGGTGTAATTTCTCTGAGCCTCCACCAATGATTTACTAGCATAATAAATGACTCTGAATAGCCTCTCCCTTCTCTGTCCCAGCACTGCACCTACAGTAAAGTCAGATGCATCACACATGATTTCAAATTCATTATTCCAATCTGGTGGAATTATGACTGCTGCTGAGACAAGCTTTTCCTTAAGTTGCACAAAAGATTTCAAACATTCATCAGTAAAATCAAATTTCTTTTCCTTTTCTAAAAGAACACACGGGGGTCTAGCTATCTTTGAAAAATCTTTGATAAAACGCCTATAGAACCCAGCATGTCTTAAGAAACTTCTGATGCCTTTTACATTGGCAGAAGGAGGTAAATTGCTTATCACATCAATTTTAGCTATGTCTACTTGTAATCCCTTAGCAGACACCTAATGGCCTAAAACAATACCCTCTCTTACCATAAAATGGCATTTTTCCCAATTGAGGACTAAGTTAGTTTCCTCACATCTTTTAAGCACTTTCTCAAGATTATTCAAGCAATCATTGAAACTGTCTCCTATAACGGAAAAATCATCCATAAACACTTCTAAAAACATACCTATGAAATCAGTTAAGATAGCTAACATACACCTCTGAAATGTTCCTGGTGTATTACACAGTCCAAAAGGCATCCTATTATAAGCAAAGGTTCCAAAAGGACAGGTAAAAGTTGTTTTATGTTGATCACCAGGTGCTATGGGTATTTTGTTATATCCAGAATAACCATCCAAAAAGCAAAAATAAGGGTGTCCTGCTAGTTTATCTAACATCTCATCAATGAAGGGAAGGGGGAAATGATCCTTTCTAGTGGCATCATTCAAAATTCTATAATCTATGCACATACGCCAACCTGTAACAGTTCGAGTAGGGATCAACTCATTCTTCTCATTTTTTATCACAGTAATCCCTCCCTTCTTTGGTACACACTGCACTGGACTAACCCATTCACTATCTGAAATTGGAAAAATAATACCTGCATCAAGGAGTTTCAGTACTTCCTCCTTCACAACCTCTTTCATGGTTGGATTCAATCTTCTCTGAGGTTGGATCTTGGGTGTATGTTTTGTCCTCCAAGATGATCTTGTGTGTATAGAAAGTGGGGTTGATTCCTTTGATATCTGCTATCGTCTATGCAATGGCTTTCTTGTGTTTTCTCACCACTTGGAGGAGGCTTTCCTCTTGTTCATCTGTTAAGTCATTGGAAACAACAATAGGTAAGCTAGAATCCTCAGAGTTAAGGAATGCATACTTAAGATGACTTGGGAGTGCCTTCAGTTCCAACTGTGTTGGTTTTTCAGTTGAGGGAAGCATTGACTCAGCAGATGGTTGTATATCAGTAATGTTGAGGACAAAATGAGAAGTCATGCATTCCAGCTCACCGCTGTAAGCACTTTCCTTTGGAATGTCCATATCCACATCATTTATCAATACATTATTCAGTGGATCAGAACTTCTCAATGAGAGAATCTTATCCATCAACTCTGTATCAGCTGCCAATTTTATACTATTGACTTCATCAAAATCTTATGGAAATTTTAATGACTCCAATAGACTAAATTTTTCTTCCTCTCCATTAACTCTGAGTGTGAGTTCACCATTTGCTACTTCTATCAATGCTTTTCCAGTTCTAAAAAATGGTCGACCTAGTAGCAAAGGTACATCTTCATCTACCTCCATATCAAGCACTACAAAATCCACTATAAACATGAATTTGTTTACTGTGACTATCACATCTTCCACAACTCCTTTTGCATGAGTGAAAGATCTATCAGCAAGTTATAATAGGACATTATCAAGTCTGAAATGCCCTATTCCCTACCTTTCATAGATGGCCAAAGGCATCAAGTTTATGCTAGTTCCTAAGTCACAGAGAGCTCTTCCTTTGAATCTCTCGCCTATGGTCAAAGGTATGGTGAACTTGCCAGGATCCTTCTCTTTCCTAGGAATCTGGTACTTGACAAGTTGGCTCACACTTTCATTCACATTTATGCACCCCACATCAGCTAAATTTCTTCTGTTTAACAATAACTCCTTCATGAATTTAGCATAAACAGACATTTGTTTCAATGCCTCAATAAATGGGATGTTGACATGGATTTGCTTCATCATGTCTAAAAACTTCTCAAGTTGCTTATCCAGCTTCTTTCTATTATCTCTTTGAGGAAAAGGTAAGGCAATCTTCACAGCCTCCTGTTCTTTAGCAAAAGGGTTGCTAATTTCTTCATTTTCCTTATTGTGTGCAGGAGGTTCATAACTTTTCTTTTCCTTAGAGTTTTCCAGTTGTTTCCCACTTCTCAATGTAATAGCATGCACTTGTGCTTCCTCTTTAGATTTATCTTTAACCTTTGGATTGGGCACAGTGTCACTTGGAAGTGCTCATTGGGGTCTTTGGTTCAAAACTTGCATAAGCTGCCCCATCTGAGTTTCCAAATTCTTAATTGAGGTGGTATGATTGGTAAGAACAACATCAGTCTTCTCCATGTACTTAATTAGAAGGTCCTCCATACTAGACTTCTTCTGATATTGAGACTGTCCTTGTTGTTGGTAACCAGGCTGAGGATTTCTTTGGTAACAACCCTGATTTTTATAGGGTTGATTCCTTTATTGATAGTATGGCCTCTGCTGGTTCCCATAATTATTATTTAAATAATTTACTTATTCTTACTCCTCTGGCTCATCTTCATCATTAGCAAGTGCTGTTTCTTGAGCATATTCTGCCAGAGTAGTCTTCTGTTTCTCAACAGAATTAACTGATGTCTTCTTTGGATGGCCTTTATTAACTGCCATATTGTCAATCTTCTTATTTAACAATGCTATCTGAGTAGAGAATGCATTGAAGGACTCTAGCTCATAAACTCCAGACTGCTTCTTGTTTGCAGCCTTTTCCTTTTCATTCCATCCAAAATCATTATTTGCCAGCAATTCTATGGAATCATGAGCATCATCTAGCTCTTTACCCATTATTGATCCTCCAGCTGAGGAATCAATGTGCATTTTAATCTGAGGAGGCATGGCACTATAAAATGTCATCACGATGCTCCAGGATGCTATGCCATGGTGTGGACATCTTCTAATAAGCTCCTTAAACCTCTCCCAGCTTTCATATAATGACTCTTCATCCACATACCGGAAAGAAGAAATCATATTTCTCAGTTTCACCATCTTCATGAGAGTAAATTAGCGAGCTAAGAACTTCTTAACTAGATCTTCCAAGCTATTGATACATCCTGGTCGTAACGAATATAACCAGGAATGAGCCTTGTTACTCAGTGAAAATGGGAATAAGCGGAGTTTCACTGCATCCTCTGAGACTCCATTGTGTCGAAATGTACTACACAGATGCAGGAATGTATTCAGGTGCTGATTAGGATCTTCAAGAGTTCCTCCTCCAAACTTGTTCTGTTGAACCATTTGGATGAGTCCAGATCTCAACTCAAAGTTCTCAGCTGTTATTACTGGTAGATTGATGGCCTGCGGCATGCCATCAATAGGTGGGATGGAATACTGACGAAGTATCATCCTCCCAGGATCCACTCCTTCAGTATCATTATTATTTTTGTTGTAGCGATCTCCAGACATTATGTTTCTTGACTCAGTTCTCGCTGCTAACCTTGATCTTGTTCTTGATTGTTTAACAATTCTCTTAGGTTTAGGATCAAACTGCAAGTCTTGAGTACCTTTAGATCTTGTCTGCATACACTACAAACTTTAACAAACAAATTTAAAAATGAAAAAGAATTTAATAAATCATGTTAGCACAGTTAAAAATAAATCTTTATCTTCAAAGAAAAACAATCCCCGGCAACGACGCCAAGAAATTGATGGGACGAAACTCGACTGATATTTACATTCACAGAATTCAATCGAAATTCCTATCAACGTCTAATGTAGTATTTAAGATATCGTCTCCACAAGGATTGTAAGCTAAGAAGCATATTGAGACTAAGATTTAATCTTAATTGTTGAAAGAATTTTATATAAAAAATGAATAATAAAATCAGAGAATCATGGATTTATAAAGTTGAGGTGAAGTAAAAATATCTCATGATATTCATTCAATGAAAACTCAAGTTAGTACTCTGTTCTGCAATTTATCTAAACAAGAATAAACTGATTTGCTAGATCTGATTTCAACGAACTTCTTATGCAAGTTTCATCTTAAATCACTGATTTACCTTTTAGATCATCATCATTGATCTGTTAAAAGATCTCTCGATTTAATTTTAACAGATCTCAATTATACAATTGCATATATCTCTATACTACAACCTATACAACCGATAAGCACAATCTGTAGAAAAATGGATCTGAAGTCTATCTCTAGTACTACGATCATCTGTTCTCAGATCGGAAACCTAATCGCCATCTCTAGTCTAAATCAAATCTCAGATTAACAGTATTACATAACTCTCGTCCTTGTAATTCAATTAGCTCATGAATCCAGTAGATCGGGCTATAATTGAACGAGAAAATTTGCAATCGAAATGATAATCTACATCAAGATTTAACAAATCAAAAGAGCTTTTAGCTAGCACATCTACTTCAGCATATTCAATCAAGTACAGAAAATCATCATCGACATGCTCAAGATTCTAAATCTTACCGAGGAAGATTGAAGCTAGACTCTGTCACAGTTGTTGCTTTACAATCTTCAAGCTAAATCTGAATGATCAAGAAAAACGGAGCATTAAAATTCTTCAGGAATCTTCTCTGAAGATGAAGAATAAAGCATATAGAATAATCTAGAATTTCTCTTAAAGTATAACAGAATGTCAAGAGTCGAAATCAAACGTATAAAACTGTTTTTCTGTAAAAAACTTCTCACATATTGCTTCATCTGAGCTCCTATTTATAGAGTTTGGCTCAGTGGCAATTTCGAAATAAATTCAATAGAGAAACACAAATAGGCGAAGTAACATTTTTTCTCCATTTAAGTCGCTTGTTCCTTCGCCTGAACTAAACGACATCTTCCTGTTTCGCTTGTCATGATTACCAAGCTTCAACTCTTTCCACGCGAAATATCCTAAATGTCGCCTTCATACGTCATCTGATGCTCAGGCGAGTGGAACTATTTCGCCCAAAACAACTTTTCAGTTAACATCTCCTTAGGCGATGTCTCTTCAAATACCGCCTGTGATAATCAATAAGTTTGACGACATCCCACTTTTCTCGCCTAAAACATAGCCTCAAGGTAGGCAAGACTTTATCTTCATCGCCCATTTCACTGTCGAGAAAGCGATATACAAAGGTGAGGAATCTCTGAATCGCCTTCCTTGCTTAACGTTTTGAGGCGAAGATGACTCTATGTCGCCTGCTACGTCGCCTTCCACTTCAAATCATGGCGAGATATTCAGGCGAGTTTTCTTCTTCAGCAATATCATTTCGCCAATTTCTGACTTTGGATGAATTTCTGATTTGGTCTCTTTTTCTTCTGAATTTTTCACAACTTTTCATCCAAGTCACTGTCTCCGCAATAATAGTCTAGAATTACTGGAAATGCATTCAATATCTCATCTTTTAGTTCCAATTTCATTACATTTATACTCGTAAAATATGCTAAAATATAGGTAAGAGGTTTGGAAATTACTTGTGGAGCTCGTTCATGAAGAAAATGGTGGAGCAGCCTAAGAAAGTTAATGCCACCCTAGTAGAGGAGTTCTACAATGAGGCTCCTGAGGAGTTGGATACCTCTTTTTGCATTAGAGGTCATCAGGTGGATGTACCTGCGGAGACCATTTTCTGTTATTATTGTCTAATGGAAGCTCAACATCAAGGTGATAGAGGGATGGATGCTGCAGAATTAACTGTTGAAGATTTGAGGAGTTTAAAAAGATTTCAGCATCCAACTCAAGGTGCCGAAGAGGATTTCCTGGCTAGTGAATTAGATATTCACACAGCCATATGCTTAACATGGCAAAGGGATAATGTGATGCCTAGAAACAAAGGTAGCCGATTCACTACAGATGAGAAGAAGTTTTTGAGGGATTTCAACAGAGGGAAGTTTATCCACTTAGGCCAGCTTATCTTTTCAAAGCACTAGAAGAGAGTCTGTAGTCTGAGGAAGGAAAAATCCAGGCAAAGGACTTTATATTTCCCATCTCTTATATCTGGTTTGTAAGAAAGATATGGAGTTTAGAGCAAAAAGAAGGATGTCTAGCTGGCTGACTCAAAGCCACACACAGGAGAATTAGAGCTTCGAATTTGGGAGAGCAGAGGGGGGAAAGGAGACAACCTACACTAAAGCTATGGAAAAAGTCATAGAACTAAAGGCTTTGAGCGAGGCCAAGAAGTCAAGTACTAAGAAGAACAAGTTCTCTTCACCAGCTTCAGTTACAAGATTAGTACAGGAGACCTCTCCAGCTTTTACTCAAGCTACCAGGAAAGAAAATGAGAGAGTAGTTAAACACTTATCAAGAGAACAACTAGAGGTTATAGTTTCTGATATGGTTAACAGGAAGATTGAAGAAAGAATAGCTGAATTCTTCAACAACATCTCAGACCCACAAGAATTTATGAGATTGTGGGAATTACAAAGAACCAAGCAGGGTACACCTCTAGTGGGTTTTGCAAGGTTTAAAAAGGGGGTAAGCATCAGGGAACATGTTATGTAAGAAAAAGAAGAAGATGATTACCTGCCTCCTCATTTTGAGCAAGAAGAGCTCATGAACAGCCAGCCTGAGTTTACTAATGCTGTGGCTGTTTCCATTTTTGAAGAAAATCATCTCAAGAGAAATTTAGGTGATCAATTTGATCTAGATACTGAAAGAGCTACTAATGAAGTTATGGAGGAAGATGAGAGGGTAATGAAGAAAGGAAAGGAAAAAGCTGTATAGCTTGAACCAGAAAGGGTCTATGATTTTGATTCCTCAGATTGTGAGGTGATTGATACAGCTAACCTTGAAAAGTAAGGACTTTTGCTGGCATCTTTTGCTGAGGCAGCTGGACAACCTCCATTTATTCAAGAGAGAGGGGAAGGTTCAGGATCAGCTCAACCAGAGGAAAGTGAGGATCAATTTTCAGTTCCAGAAATTTATATCCATGAACCTCTCATATACACTTGTCCGGTTCCTCCACATTTAAGACCTGTCAAGTGTACTGCTCAGCGTCAACCTTCTACTACAGAAGAATTCAATCCAAGGCTCAACATTGTTCATCCAGACATTCAGAGACTAATTAATCAAGCAAGGATGGGAATGTTTTCAACTAAGGATCCTATTCCTATAGGCAGTGATAGTTCTTCTCAGAATATGGCAATAGTACCTTTCTTCAACCTGAACCTATCAGTCAAGTGCCTTTGGTTGTAGAAGAAGTTAGAACTTTTAATGAAGAAGAAGTGGTTGCTATGTTAGGAAAGTTTTTCAGTGCTTTCAATAGGATGTCATCTCATGAATTCTTCAGTGGAATGGAATTCTCTTCTACAAGCTCTTCTGAAGATGAAATGGACAGCCTAAGGGGAGAAAAAAGCAGTTTAAACGAAGGAAAAGCTAGCCAAAAGGGAGAGCGAGCCAAACCAGTGGAAGAACAGATCAAAGACAGCAAGAAAGTGTCTAGTGGTCCTGCAGTTACTTCAGCAGATTTGGAAGGGATGCTCATTTTGGATCACAACAAGACCCCTTGCTCTTGGGAGCCAACCTCTGCATTTTATATTCCAGATGGATATTACTCTGTCATTTTCAGACAGATCCGAAGGTATAGCAACTTCTTAAGGCAATTGGCTAACCCAACGCATTATCCACCCAACAGGGCTTTCACTATTCAACCTCTCAGTGAATATGAGGCTGAAGAAACAAGGGCTGATGAGAAGAAAAAAAAAAACATGGCAAGGTAGGAGCCCAGAAGAAGAAGAAGGAAGTCAAGCCTCATAGTTCAATTCCTCCTTCACTAATTGAAGCAGACAGAGAAATCAGAAGGTTGGTGGCAGAACAGTTGAACCTTAGGCCTTCCAGCACAAAGCCAAAGAGAAGTAGATTGAACTCTAAATCGCCCCAAAAGAAGAAATCTCCAGATCATTCTCGGGATGATTTTTAGTTGTTTCGGTTGTTTAGATTTTATTATTTTGATATGTTCAGAACTTATTTCTTTTGTATGTTTTTGTTAGAAAAGAGTAATGTGAATTCTTTTGTCTTTGTCTTTAAATTCTTTTTGATTTTCAGTAAAGAGTAATGTGAATGGTGTTTGTGTCTCTATTTTATTAAACTTATTTGTATTCTCTTCTTTATTAAACACAGTTATCTGATCAGTTTTTTTTTCTTCTATAGAAATCAGAACCTTCATAGGTTTGCTTTGAAATTCTCATACATTCCTCAATTGTACATGACATTGGTCGGGTAAAGTTGTGTCTTAAATCTGCCAAGGAACATGACCTGATTTGGGAGAGGGAGTGAAACTACTAAAAAGCCTTTGCCTGCTTGATATAACTAGACCTTGATATCTTGTGAGGTAAACCATTTTGTTTCCATTTTCATTAAAACATTTTCTTTGGTCCGTAATCCTGTCCAAACCATAAAGATAAGAGATGTAATCTCAATCCTACCCTTTGGACTTACCATTAAATTTGAGATTGAAAAGATGGGAAGTGAGGATTAACTTAAAGAGTGTTTCTGAAGCTGCTAAAAGCATATATCTTAAAATATATAATATATATATATAATCAAATCAGAAAAGAAAAGAAAGGAAAAGAAAATACAAAGAGAAGATAGATGAATGAGAAGAAGAGACACAAATAAAGTGAAAATGGACAGTGTTCATAAATAAAGGAGTATGTGAATAAAGCATCATTGTGTGGAGAAACACTAAAGAGTGAAGAATTGAGGGATTGAGAGGAATTTAGTGGTATGTCCAAATTTTGAATTCTTTGAAGAAATCCCCTTCTTTCATAAAGCTAACCTGACCCCATTTTCCCTATAAATGCAAATCAGAGATTTTAAGGCAGACAAAAATGCAGTACTTAACTAAGGAACCTTTAAGTGCTATACAGTGTTTGAGTGGAGTTCAATGTTCGTGAGGTTCTTAAAATTTTCTTCATACGTGCTTGTGAAACACTAGAATCATATTTGCCTTGGTACGTAACTCTGATACTAAAAAGTGACTAGTGTATTGTGAGAGTAACCATTAGGATTCTGAGTTATCAAAAACTTATGAGAGACTACTGTGAGGAAGTAGTTTCAAAACTCTAATACTTGGATCTTCTCAGATTCTTTGCAACATGAAGAAAATGACCAATCTTGGGTCAGTTGATTTGAAATTTCGAAAGAAGAGCTGGTCACTGTTTGAAAATTTTCAAAAGATGCCAGATAAGTTTCTCTGAATTATGATATAAGTTTACACTTATTGCTGTCTCAGTAGATTTTTGGTAAGTTTGCATAAGGACAAGCAAAAGGCTTAGTTGGGGGTAATTGATAAGTCTAGAATTTACCTATGTTTTAGCATACTTTATGAGTTTTAGTATAATAAAATCGAGCATAAAAGGTGAGATATTGAATACATTTTAATTAATTCTAGTCTATTATTGTTGAGACAGGGACATGGATGAAAAGTTGTGGAAAAAGAGCTAAAACATGCAAAATCATAAGAAAGAATAACCAAATCAGAATTTCATCCAAAGTCAGCAAAAGTGGCAAAATAATTTTGCTGAGAAACGAATTCGCCTGAAGACATCGCCACAATTTGGAGAAGAAGGAGATAAAGCAGGCGATATAGAGATCTTGCCTTGAAGATTAAAGCACACAAGGCGAATCAGGAACTTTTTACCTTCATATGTCGCCATCTTAGCAGAACTTAGGCGATGAAGTTTGGACCTCGACTATTGTAAGGCGGTTCTTAAGGCAATAAAGGAGATATGTCGCCATGTCAAAGGATGATAACAGGCAACATTTGATGGGACGTCGCCTAGAATGTTTTTAATTGGAAAAGTATTTTGGCAAAAAAGATCAACTCGCGACAGATTATGGCAATATAGAGAACATTTCGCCTAAGGAGATTGTCAGCTTGGCGATCAGGACATGCGAGATTTGAAGAAGTCGTTTGGTTCTGGCGAAGGAACTGGCGACATAAAATGAAGAAAAATGTTACTTCGCCAATTTGTGTTTCCTTGTTGATTTTATTTCAAAATTTCCACTGAGCCAAACTCTATAAATAGGAGCTCAGATGAAGTTAATTAGAGACAGTTTTAGACCAACGATTGATTTCACTTTTGACATTCTGTTATACATTGAGAGAAATTCTAGATTCTTATATACGCTTTATTCAACATCTTCAGATAAGTTTCTTGAAGAAGTTTTGTACTCTGTTTTTGTTGAACATAGAGATTAGCTTGAAGATTGTGAAGCAACAACTGTGACAGAGTTTAGCTTCAGTCTTGCTCGGCAAGATTCGGATCTTACACATGTTGATGAAGAATTTGTACTGTAATTGCTTATGCTGAACTATACATGTTAGCTTAAGAGCTCTGTTGACTTGTTGAGTTTTGATGTTGATTATCACTTCAACTGCAATGTTTCTTGTACAATTATAGCCAGATCTACTTGATTTTCATGAGCTGATTGAATTACAAGAATGAGAGTTACATAATATTATTAATCTGAGATTTGATTTAGACCAGAGATTGCGATTAGGTTTCAGATCTAAGAACAGAGGATTGTAGTGCTAGAGATAGACTATAGATCTGTTTTTCTACAGATTATGCTTATCAGTTGTATAGATTGTAGTATAGAGATATATGCAACTATATAATTCAGATATGTTAATTTGAATTGAGAGATGTTTTAAGAGATCACTGATGATGATCTAGAAGCTAAATCTTTGATTTAAGGTGAAACTTGCATGAGAAGTTAATTGATAACAGATTTAGCAAATCAACTTATTCATTGTTAAGATCAATTGCAGAATAGAGTGCTGACTTGAGTTTTAACTGAATGAATGTCACTAGTATATTTTACTTCACATCAATTCTATGATTCTTTTGATTCAATTTGTATATAGGATTCTTTTAGCAATTCAGTATAAATCTTAGTCTCAATCATGCTTCTTAGCTTACAATCCCTGTGGAGACGATATCTAAAATACTACATTACAATTTGATAGGAATTCTGATTGATTACTGTAAAATTTAATCAGTCGAGTTTTCATCCCATCAGAATCCGGCCAAAAATCCATTCAACATCTTGAAACTTTATATTTATAGACTTCTCTGAGAAATGACAAGAATGCCCTTCAACAGCATGTGGAATTCGCCCTAGTCGGTCTCTGGTGACATAAGGCCTATGTCGCCAGACACTACCGAGCCTTGCTCTTTGGAATTGCTGATTACATTTGCTGCCGACAAGGCTGGCGACATAAGAGTTATGTCGCCAGCAGCTACAGTGTTGAATCCATTTGAAGTTATTGAATTGTTTGTTGGCGACAAGTCTGGCGACATAAAGGCTATGTCGCCAAACACATCGGTGATGTGCTCTCTCGCTTCCTTCCTCGTTCGACTTCGTTTCTCAGAACTTCAGCTTTCTCTCCATATAATCTTGGTTATCAATCTTTTAGTTGTTCAACTCAATTATCGAAACATTTTAATAAATTCATCAAATAACAAGATAATACTCTGGATTCATCAAAAAATCTTATGAATTAACAAGGAATATTCATATAATTTAAAGACTTATCAAATTACAATTTGGTAAGTCTGGTGTTGCTCCCTGACCGAATAACTTGTCGAGCTGCATATCGAACTCCTATGGTATCGGTCATTCTCTCTAAAATAAATTGATAACTGTAAAGCATTTTTCAATTAATGATTTCATAAATTTGTAATCACTTATCGTAGATCACTTAATGGGGATTGTAATAGGGATAATTTGATTTATTAAACAACTTTTTTTATCATTTTTTTACTCCCATGGTTGATAACTATTTGCATACGTGCGTGACATACTATTCTGTTTAATAATTCGCATCCTGTGTGTGTTTGTTGGGCATTGGCATACTAACAAGACATCGATAGACTGACCCTTTGTTGTTTTCATTTTTGTTTTGTATATGTAGAACCTATTTGGGAATGGAAATTGGTGAGTTTAGACAATCAGGTGGAGTAGCAGGATTTCATTTTCATTTCAGCATTAAGAAACATCTCGCATCTTTTCAAACATTTGTTGTCGTTATTAATAAAATGATTTGTTGAACTTAAATCAGTACTTTGTACCCGTTGCACTTCGTTTTGATTTTGTTTTTAGAATAAGTCATTTTGAATATTAAGAGTTAAATTTCATCTTTATTGGAGTTATATTCGAACTATCTATTTTGGACAATAAATGTCTTTCAGTATTGCTTCCGATTTGTATATTTGTTCTGTATGTCTGTTTAATTATTTGTATCTATCAGTCCAGTCTGCCAGTGATATCCGATTTCTGCGTTCCATCCGTCCTGGCGGGTGTTTGGGTGTTACACCCCAAACCTGACCTTTGACAAAAAAAAAAAGCACAAATTAAAAAAAAATGAGACATTGAGAACCATCGGCCGAAACAAACAAGGGCGACCAACACAAAAATAATCAATAATTGAAAAAAACAAATACTTCATTAATTCATAAAAAAAGAGTTACAAAAGGTCCATATTACAAAAAACACTTAGAACTCATCCCGAATCGTGGCCATAGCATCTAACTACTTCTTCGCTAGTTCTCATTAATATATAGGCATACGAGATGTCTAAAGTAATCAAATGGACGCTTATTTAGATTAAGTTCATCGGATGACCCATAGGAGACTACATGTTGAAAAATCGTCTAATATTAGTTCGTGCAAATGTGCTAGACATGAGGTCTCTAATGTTGCGTTTAGTTCTAGTGACCATGTTAGAGACAGGAGACAATACACAAATTTGGAGACGATACAATACAGAAATTGGGAACAATGGAGTGTTTGGTTGTGGTGGATAAAATTGAAAGTTTGTATCCCGTCTCCAGAATAAAATAGTGTTTGGTTAGGGGATAAAACTGAAAAAAGTATTAAAAAGACCAAATTACCCCAAAATTTTAATATACTCCCAATCCTGGTGATGCAAGATGAATTTCTTTTTGTTACACATTTGGAATTGATGAAAATGATGGGGGTATTTTCGGCTTTCTAGAATTATATATGTCTCTGTCACTGTCTCCAAAAAATTGTACCTCAGTTTGAAATAGTACAAAAGTTTTGTATCTTGTACACTAGAGACGGAGACAAAATGAAATTGAGACGAATAGCAAACACGTTCTGAGACAGAGACCTATGTATTTGTACTCCGTCTCCTCTAATTGGGACATCAACTAAACAAAATGTAAAGTATCATAACTTTAGTGTTTTGCATTTTGATGTCATCCTCACAAACTCAAAGAGTTTTCTTATAATGTGATTATTGGGTGTAACACAAACTACTTGAGGATAGTTGAGTGACCAATAAAGGATTTGCCAGTCCTAATGATACGTGAGATATCTCATGTTTCTGGTCAGAAACTTTACACTCTAAATCATTTTTCAATGTGCGTGTGTTTGATGAGGAATATTCTGACATATAAAATAACACAAAGAAACAGAATTCCTTATCAAAGTCTGTTGTAGTTTTAAAGATATCATCTCCATAAGGATTGTTTGTTAGGAAGAAATAATGAGATCAAGATTTAGTTTGAATTGTGAAAAGAATTTACTAACAACAGAATTCTAAAGTTTATAGAATTTTGTTTAAGTTTTTAGACACTTCTGACATTCATCAATCAACCAAAGGATTTAGACTCAGTATTCAAATGATCTCAAATGAAATTGAATTGATCTGCTACTTTCTGTTCTTATTCATCCTCTAATTTGTTAATTCAACTCTTGATTTCAGATTTACAATCTAGATAATCATCAATGATCTTCTAAAAGATCTCTTGATTCAATTTAACAAATCTGACTCACACAATTGCATATTTTAGATTCACAATCTAGATCATCATCAATGATCTGCCTTTACATCTTGATTCATTCTAATAAAAAATTAATTTAAGATGTTGCTTCTTCTCGCTTCCCATGATATGGCCCATTTTTGAACTTTAGGCGAGATAAGTAATTTGTCGCCTACCACTATATGTCTATTTTACGCGATATTCATCATTTAGCCTTGGTCTATCGCCTACTTTCACTTCTCCTTAGGCAATATCTTCTTTTGTTGCCTGAAGATTTCGCCTGTAATGGGGACTTATTATGAGCGAGGAACACATATGTTGCCTTCGGCATCTTTTCTTCTTGATGAATCTCATTTGTTTCGCTTTTTCCTATCGCCATCTTCATCGAATGTGTAGGCGACATAATCTTCTCTTGTAATATTTCGCCATGATCTTGGACTTTGGATGAAATTCCATTTGGTCCTCCTTTGTTCCGATTTTTACTCTTTTCAGGTTTTTTTCCTGATCTTTTCATCCAAGTTCCTATCTCAACGAATTAGTCTAGAATTACAAGAAATCCATTCAATATCTTAACTCTTAAGCACAATTTCTACTCTTTCAAGCTCGTAAAATACACAAAAAATATAGGTAAATTCTAAACTTATCTGTGTTCATGAAAGGAGTTTCTCGTAAGCACCTTCTAAGTAAAAGATTTTTTCATACAAGAAAAGAATAATTCAAAATTAGAATTTCATAATCATTCTAACAAGGAGTTATTATCTAGTCCATTCTGAAATTCGAATGAAACTCATGAATTGGTATGAAATTATCATATTTATTTTGGGCAGGGTATATGCCTATTTAAAGTTGATATTGTTTAAGCTTCTAATTTTGTTTGTTGAGATTTTCTTAAAGAAGTTCTCGTAAATTTATGATTTACTACTGATGAGGATTTTTTTTGACATGTAAAATCACAATAACTAAACAGAATTCCTATCAACGTCTGATGTAGTATTCAAGATATCATCTCCACAGGGATTGTCAGCTAAGAAGTAAGATAGAGATTAAGATTTAAATTGAATTGCTAAAAAAATCTATTTACAAATCGAATCAAAGACACCATAGAATTGATGTGAAATATAGACACTAATGACATTCTTTCAGTTAAAATATAAGTGAGTACTCTATTCTGCAAATGATCTTAATAATGAATAGGCTGATCTGATAATCTCTACTATCAATTAATTTCTTATGCACACTTCAACTCTAAATCACAATTTTACTTTCTAGATCATCATCAGTGATCTATTAAAAGATCTCTCGATTCAATCTAATAGATCTGAATTATACAGTTGCATATATCTCTATACTACAACATATATAACTGTTAAGCATAATCTGTAGAAAACTAGATCTATAGTCTATCTCTAGATCTATGATCCTTTATTCTTAGATCTGGAACCTGATTGCCATCTCTGGTCTAAAATAAGCTTCAAATCAATGAAATTACGTAACTCCCGTTCTTGTAATTCAATAAGCTTATGAAATTCAAGTAAAACTGACTATGTTTGAACAAGAATCATACAATCAGAATGATGATCATCAACAGAAGTTAACAAATCAGGAGAGCTTTTAGCTTAGCATATCTACTTCAACATATTCAATCAAAGCACAAATCATCATCAATATACTCTAAGATCTAAATCTTACCAAAGAAGATAGAAGCTAGACTCTGTCACAGTTGTTGCTTCGCTATATTCTAGCTAAATCTCAATGATCACAAGAAACAGAGTACAAACTTCTTCAAGAAAATTCTCTGAAAATATTGAATAAAGCGTATAGAATAATCTTAGAATTTTTCTCTAAAAATAACAGAATGTCAAAAGGTTCAAAATGATCCGATCCCTATTGTTTCATCTGAGTTGCTATTTATAGAGTTATGCTCAGTGGCAATTTTGAAATAAAAACATCAAAGAAACACAAATTAGCGAAGTAACAGCTTTCTTCATTTATGTCGTCTGTTCCTTCGCCTGAACTCAACGACTTCCAGAAATCTCAATTGTCTTGCTCGCCAAGCTATAACTCTTCAGAGGCGAAATGTTCTCAATTTAGCCATTATATGTCGCCTGATGCTTAGGCGAGTTAAAATTTCCTCACCATATCATTCTTCCATTCTAAGCGATATAATGTAAATGTCGCCTTTCAATATTTTAATCTTAGCGACTTACTGATGTGTTGCCTCAGATGTCGCCTTCAAACATGGTGAGATTCTTCCTTTAGCGCCTAAGGATTCTGCTAGGAGTGGCGACGCATAAAGGTAACTCGCCTCATGAGCTTCAGTCTTCAAGGCGAGATCGTTATTACATCGCTTTTTCATATCGCCTTTTCCTTTAAGCTACTTAGCGATGTATGCAGGCAATCATCAATCATGTCGCCATCTTTGCTGAATCTGGGTGAAATTCTAAATAGTCATTCTTTCTTCTGAAATTCGCAATTGTTAGCTCCTTTCCAAATATTTTCATCCAAGTCCTTATCTCAGAGATAAAAGTCTAAAATCACTAGGAATGTATTCAACTTTTCATCTTTTAAGCTCACATCCTTTACAATTAAGCTTATTGAACATACTAAAATATAGGTAAATTCTAGACTTATCAACTACTATGTTGATATGTGAATTAATGCATTGTGTGCGTTGCCATTCTTATCTTCTTCAAGTGAATAGGTATGTAGATGGTTATTTTATGAGTTTATGAGTCTTGTGGTCTCATCTTTTAATTATAATTTAACATGAGTACTTTTTTCAAATTGATAGCCATGTTTTGAAGAATTATTTTTATTATCAGTATTGTAATTCGTTTAGTTTCATACATATAGTAGTTACGGATGATTTAATCTTGTTTTATGGGGTTGATAGTTTTTTTATAGGATGATTGATGCGTACTTTAAAGTCTTGATGGAAGTTTAAAGTGTCACTGTTAACTAAGTTGTGTGATAAGAAAATTCTTACTGTAACACCCGAACCCCTACCCCGACGGAAAGGGAACGCAGAGTCCGAATATTACCGGTGCGGTGACAAATAACATATATACAAATACAGAAATAAACAGATATACCGATAGCAGACTTACAAAGCATAAATCAAATCTGAAAGACAGTTTTTATAATTCCAAAATCATTTAATTCAAAACAAACCTTACATAATTTGAGAATAAACTCTTAATGTTCAAAAGTACTTATTCTGAATCATAACCAAAACCATAATGCAGCGGGTACAAAAGTCTGATATAAGTTCAACTAAATAAAAACATAAATGAATACATAGTCTAGAAGGTATGCTGAATGATGTGTGAATGCTGACTTGCAAATGATATCCTACTGTCTCACCTGACTGTCTGAACTCAGCAATTTCCGTTCCCAAAAAGGTTCAAATATACAAAACAAAATTGAAAACAACGATGGGTCAGACTATCGATGTCTGGTTAGTAAACCAATGCCCTACAAATACACACAGATGCATCATATTAAACAAATAGCATGTCACACACATATGTAGGTTAGTTAACAACTAAAGGGTACAAACAGAAGCGAACAAGTTGATTAACAAATCAAGTTATCCCAAATATAATCCCTTTTAAGTGATCTAGGATAAGTGATTACAAATTAGTTCATTTACCATCTAAAAAAGGCTTTACAGTTGTCAAATTATTTTCAGAAGTTAGACCGAAACCGAATAGTAGTTCGGTAACCAGTCTGGCATATCATTCGGTCAGAGAGCACTACCAGACTTACCGAAGTGTAATTCGGCAGACAGTCCGGTAGGTAGCTCAGTCAGAGAGCATCACCAGAGTCACCGAATAATATTTCGGTAAGCAATCCGATAGATAACTTGGTCAGTGAGCAATTATACGATTCCAAGGAAGGTTTAAGTGATAGTTCGATTCCTAATCCGGTATGAAGCTCGATCAGAGAGTTTCAAGTCTCCCAGACACATACTGAATTGTAATTCGGTATCAAACTCGGTGAAGAGCTCGGTTAGAAAGGTTGAACAGTCTTCTGAGACTCATACCGAACTACAATTCGGTAGCTAGTTCGGTAAGAAGTTCGGCCAGAGAGTGAATCTAATGATCTCAAGGCTGACCAAATTTTATTTCGGTAACCAACTCGGTAAGGAGCTCGGCCATAGACCATCCTACATCCAGTTTTCCAGTTTTTTAAGTGACAATCCGGTACCTAGTCCGGTATACAGTCCGGTTACAAACACTAGGCACATTTTAAGCCTAGTTTTGATTATGTCGCTCGCTATCCCAGTTCTAACTATCAAATGGGTCTAATCATAACACCTACAGCCAGTTAGGAGCCACAATTCATACTACCCAAAGTTAGAACCCAAAAGAAAAAAAAAGTGCGACAACAGAATCAAACCAAACATATCAAACATACATAATCAGAAGTAGAAACACTTCATAATCACAGAGTTCACATTACCTAATTATTTAGGTGTTTAACTTACCAGGCCTATCCTTAGATTATCAACAAAATCGGGAACACAAACAGACAGATATGGTTAAACCCTCATAGATGGATCTAACATCCCAGAAATGATCGCATCTAGACAGTGAGCAAAGCTTCAGAAGTGATGTCGTCGCATCCAGAAAGTGGTTGGCAATCAAGGTCATATATGATTTCACGCATCGATGTATACATCTAGTTTTCCCTAACAGCATGCTGGTCTTATCGTATTAACCTTAGGACAGGACTTTAACTGATTACAGAGTTCCAATTTTCAGGTTACAGACAAATAAAAGACAGATAAGGACACTAGTTCACATGTCCGATCATAAACAGATAACATGGCAGCAATATACTTAAACAGTTTATGTAAAAAATGCAGCAATTTCAGCTATTCGAATCAGAATTTGTCTTGTATAAATTTTACCAATTTACATACAAGCAAACAAACAATAACAGACAAACATGAGGGTGTAAACACGGCTACTAACCTTATTTGCTAATCCAATCAACCGAATCTACTCTGGTCGGCGATCCCTAACTTGTTCTACACCAAATCAAGAATAAATTCATAAATCCCCTATTCACAAAAGTTAGGGTTTATGCTAAAGAACAATTTAAATTCATTAAAACTCAATTAACACCCATATATGAAATTATATCAAGGGTTTTTAAGACCCAACCCATTATAAGCAAAAACCCCAAATCATTTTGTAGAAAAAAACTTCAAATCATCAAACCCTAGTTCATGTAAAAAATCCCCAAATCATATAAAGTTGATTAAAAGCAAAGAGAGAAGGAATTTATTACCTAGATGAAGAAATGGAGACCAATATCAAATCCCAAGTGAAATTCTCAACAATTAAAGCTTAGAAATATGTGAGAATAAGTGAAAATCAAGTTTCTAGGTTTTGTAACAAATGAATCC
Source organism: Cardiospermum halicacabum (assembly GCA_031304145.1). Taxonomy (NCBI): domain Eukaryota; kingdom Viridiplantae; phylum Streptophyta; class Magnoliopsida; order Sapindales; family Sapindaceae; genus Cardiospermum; species Cardiospermum halicacabum. The sequence goes on along the minus strand of CM062391.1, from coordinate 14,769,551 downwards.
TAAAAGCTTTCTTTTCAATTTATATGGTTGGCAAATATTCTTACCAACCCATATGTCTCATGTGGTTTTTAAAAACAACCCCATTATAGAATTAGTTACATAATTGACTCAAATATCAAATTGTCTTAAAAACAAAGCCGAAAATAAACTTAGTCAAATCATTTGGTCAAACCGGAAAAGCCAACATTTTTCTAAAATGCCCATTTTTCCCTTATAACGAAAATAAATAAAAATTATGAAAATTTTCAAAATAAGACGACAAATAGCCCCAGATTACGGACGTGACACTTATACATATACAAACTCAAACAACAACCGAAGAATTTCTATCAATGTATAATTGTAGTTTAAAGATATCGTCTCCACAATGATTATTTATTTAGAAAGAAAAATTTGACTGAGATCTAAACTGAATTCCAAAAGAATTCATTAGAAAACAGAATAGTAAAGATCATAAGATGTGATATGAAGTTTAGACACTTTTGACAATCATAGAAATTGCATGGAAGTTTAGTACTCAGTATTTACTGATCTAACACAAAATCAAGTTATATAAATTTCTGTTACCTATTATCAAATTTGATTATACAATTTTACTCTAAATATCTGATTAACAATCTAGATCATCATCAATGACCTCTTAAAGAACTCTCGATACGATTTAACAAATCCTGGTGAATAGATTGCATATATCTTTATTATGCAATTCAATTGACTGAATACGCACAATCCGTGGAAAGTTGGATCTAATATTGTATCTCTAGTATAAAGATTCTTTGTTCTTAATTCTGATACTTAGATGCCAACTCCGGACTAGAATATGTATCATAACAACATTACTTATTTCTCGTTCTCTTAATTTAACAGGTTATGGAAAAAGCATGATTAATTATTCATATACAATCATCTTCATCATGCTTAAAGATCTAAATCTTAACAAGGAAGTTAGAAGTTGGACTCTATCATAGTCTTCATTTCTTCACTTCAAGCTGAATCTCAGAGATCAAAACAAACAGAGCACAAAAACTTCTCTGAGAATCTTCTCAAAATAAAATCTCAGTGAAAGAATAGAAGATTCTAGAAAATATCTAAAAATGTCAAAAGGTTCTAATTGCTTTAATTGAGTTCCCATTTATAGAGTTTTCTCAGTGGCAATTTTCAAATTAACTAAAAGAAAGAAATATAAATGGGCGAAGTGCTAAATATCTCCTTATGTTGCCAATTCCTTAGCCTTAACTTCAAACGACATCCTTGATACTCCCCAATTTTCTCGCCTGATAACAAATATTCTTGATTAAATATCATTCATCATCGCTTTCCATATCGCCAACCATATAGGCGACAATACTTCTTCTCGCCACCTAATTTTGCCTTATCAAGGATTTAAGGCGAGATAAGTCAATTATTGCTACCATTCATACTTCTACCTTAGGCGATACTCTACATTTGGCCATGATTTGTCGCCTGTCTTTACTTCTCTTTAGGCGACATCTTCTTTTGTTGCCTGAGGATTTCGCCAAGTGTAATGAAATATTGTAGGCGAGACACATCTATGTTGCCTTGATTGAAGCTTTTCTTCCAAGCAATGTTCACTTGTTTCGTTTCTTATGTCACCATCTTCTCTGAGTGCACAGGCAATATTAATAGGCGACATACTCTTTTCTTGTAATATTTTGCCATAATATTGGACTTTGGATGAAATTCCATTTAATCCCTTTTTGTTATGATTTTCGCTCTTTTCTACTTCTTTGCCAAATTTTTTCATCAAAGTCCTTGTCTCAATAAAATAGTCTAGAATTACTCAAAATTCATTCAATATTTCAACTCTTAAGCTAAATTTCCTCCTATTTAAGCTCATAAAATATATGTAAATTCTAAACTTATCAATTACCCCCAACGTAGCCGTTTTCTTGTTTTGAAGCAAATTGACTAAATACTTCCGGTTATAGCAATCATTGCATGCTCATATACATAAATCAAGGTAACATATTTAAGCATTTTAGAAAATTATCAAACAGTGACAAGTTCTTTTTCAGAATTCACATCAACTAATTCAAACTCTAGTAATTTTCTTCATGTTGCAAATTATTTGAGTGGATCTAAGTATTAAGAGTTTTGTAACTACTTCCTTTTTGTAATCTCTCATAAAGTGTTTGATCACTCAAAATCCTACTGGTTCTCTAACAATACACTAGTCACTTTAAAGAATCAGAATTATGTACCAAAGTAAATGTGATTCTAGTGTTTTACAAGCACGTATAAAGAAAATTTAAGAACCTCACGATCATTAAACTTCAAACATATATTGTACAACACTTAGAGGTTCCTAAGTTTGGAACTGCCTGTCTTTCTTCCTTAGAATCACTAATTTGTTGATATAAAGAAGATGGGGTCAAGTTAGTTCATGAAATAAGGGAATTTATAAAAAGGATTCAAAATTTGGACATACCAGTAAATTCCTTACAATCCCTCTATTTTTCACTCTTCTGTGTTTCCTTACTCAAAGATTATTCTTTGTACATTATCCTTTCACTTATATACAACTGTCTGCTTTCTTATTTTTCAAAGGTTCTCTTATTTTATATTCATAACTCTTTTGTAATATATTTTTTCGATTTTTCTGCTCTGCAGGTTTTCTTCTCTTTTTTTTCTTTCGAAAAGAATATTCTAACTTTTCCATCTTTCAACTCTCTCAAAAACACCATTTAGTATATCCTTACTTCCTAATCGTTTCACCCCCAATTTATTGTTAAGTCCAAAGGGTAAGATTTGAGACAATGTATCAATCTTTATGGTTTTGATAGGATTGAGGACCAAAGAAACAATTTAGATGAAAATGGGAACAAAATGGTTTGCCTCACTAGATATCAAGGCCATGTTATATCAAGCAGGCAAAGCCATTTTGTTAATTTCACACACTCTCTCAATCACGTTACAGATTCTTACCCGACCAATGCCCTGTACACTTGAGGAATACATGAGAAATCCCAAGCAAACCTATGAAGGTCCTATTTCTATATGAAAAAAACTGATCAGAAAAAGTGTCCGATAAGGAAAAGAATAAAAAAAAACCCCTTTCATGAAGAAAACGGCAAAAATGTAAGGCTCAAAACTCATATACCACCAAAGGTTTTCTCCACTCTTTTCCTTATCAAAACTTATCAAATTGTTCACAATTCAAATTTGACAATAATCTTTATCAGTGTTCAATGAAATCTTCAAATTCACCTATCAAACACTATTTTTACTATTTGAAAATTCCAATTTAAAAAACAAATCACCCTAAATTATGAATAATGTAATCTCATTCATCCACTCCGCCCTTATAAACAAAACTAATAATATCCGAAAAATATTAACTAAATCAAATAACAAAAACAACAATGACTAACAACTATAAGCAATGTGATTGCTACCTCACACCCAATTTAAGAGAAAGCATTGTCCTCGATGCAAAAAGTTAAAATGAAGTAAGCTTGAAGAAAAATGAAAAATTGAAAAGAGAGGAGGATAATATGATGCAACAAATTAATCCATGAAAAACAAATGTACCTTTAAGTCGCCACAGAGCATAAATGACAATGAAAAATATGCAAAGTAAATTAGAGGAAAATAGGTAAGGAGAATTAAATCGCCATAATAGAGTGATAAATTAGGCGAAAATGCCATGGCAAAATTATTAAGTCGCCTGAATGTGAAGATCATGCAGGCAAATCAATTAGGTGAAACCAAAAGATGTTGTGAAGACTGCATTCTTACATGGTGAACTTGAAGAAACCATGTATATGTCTCAACTAGAAGGTTTTGAAGTTGAAGGAAACGAAGACCATATTTGTCTACTCAATAAGTCATTATATGGCTTAAAGAAGTCACCTCGACAATGGTACAAGAAGTTTCACTTATTTATGATGGCGCATAGTTTCACAAGGAGTCATTCTGATAGTTGTGTTTACTTCAAAAGGTTATCTGATGATTCATACATCTATCTACTCTTATATGTCGATGACATGTTAATTGCTGCTAAGAATAAGTCTAAGATCAATAATTTGAAGAATCAGTTGAATGGTGAGTTTGACATAAAAGATCTAGGATAAGCAAAGAAAATTTTGAGAATGAAGATTAAGCGAGATAGAGTTGGCGGTAAACTTTACTTATCTCAAAGAAGCTTCCTAGAGAAAGTTATAGAGCATTATGGGATGAAAGACGTAAAACACGTATGTACTCCATTAGCTTCTCATTTTAAGCTTTTTGCCCACTAAAAACTGATGAGGACATAGAATATAGGTCACAAGTTCCCTACTCTAATGTTGTTGGTAGTATCATGTATGCAATGGTGCGTACTCATCCTGATATCACACATCCTATTAGTTTAGTTAGTCGATATATGGTTTATCCTGGTAAACAATAGTAGCAAGCTACAAAGTTGATTGAGATATTTGAAGGGTACTACTCATGTTTATTTGGAGTTCGGTAAAGATAAAGGGAATTTGGTAGCTTATGTTGATTCTGACTATGTCGGTGATCTAGACAAAAGAAGATAGATTAATAGATATATTTTTACTCTCGGAGGTTATGCAATTAGTTCGAAGGCTACCTTACAAGCGATTATTGCATTGTCAACAATAGAGGTCGAGTATATGGCCATGGTTGAGGCTGTAAAGGAAGCAATTTGGTTGAGAAGATTGGTTGGTGAACTCAACAAAGATTTGAAGATGATGGCAGTCCATTATGACAGTCAAAGTGTGATTCATCTAGCAAAGGATCAAATGTTCCATGAACGCACTAAGCACATAGTGTCAAGTTCCACTTTGTTCGAGATGTGATTTCTGAAGGAAATATTACGATTCAAAAAATTGATACTGAAAATAATTCAGCCCATATGATGACAAAGTCCTTATCTACAATCAAGTTCAAGCATTGTTTGAACTTGATTATAGTTTGCTATCATTAAGATTCCCTTACGGGATACAAGGAAGGGGAAGACAATTCAAAGTTTGTTTTATGGGTCAAGGTGAACATATAATTTATAGTGATCAAAGAAACATGATTTAGAAAAGTTAAAATGATTTATGTCAAGGTGGAGATTTGTTGGGATGCCTTGAATCATAAAGAGTCTTAAACTACTTCATTCACTAGCAATCCTTTTTTTGGAAAGAATTCCTATTTTTGTTTTGGATCTATTTCTTATTTATTAGTTTTGCTAATTTGAGAGAAACTGTTTTTCTAATTGTTATTATTATATTTTCTTATTAGAAATAAACTATTAGGAAAGTAGGAGTTGCGATCACTATAAATAGAGGTGTCTCATAAAGAATAAAACATCTTACTCTAGAGAGAATTACATAGTAACAAATTCGTGAGTTCGAAGTTTTAGTTTGGGTGCTTTGGGATGTCAGATTTTAGTGTAGCCATTTGTGGCTATTGTTGTGTGATATCTTTAATCTCTTTGATCGTTATAGTGGATTATTATTCTCTTCCTTCGTGGAGTAGGTACATCGCCGAACCACATTAAATCTCTTGTGTTTCTGTCTACTTTCCATACTTTGTTGTTCTGTTTCTACTCTAATTGATGTTATTCTGTCTAGTCTGTTCCTAACACCTCCAATCATAATATCTTCAATCTCACATCTTTATAATATTCTAACTCTTAATGTCCCTAAAAGAAACAAAAAAAAATATCAATTATGGGGGACAAATTTCTTCCGTTTTAAATTTTTATTTGTCATTTTTCTTTTTAAGATTTGAATTTTTTAATTTTTTCATAGTAACTTATCAGATAATTTTTCATCTAAAGTATTTTTTTTCACTGTCATCTTTTGTTTTTAATAATTTTTGGGAATCTAACTTTTGTTTATTTTTGGATTACACTATATAATGGATATTTATTCCAAAGAACGTAGAAGGAAATGAAGAATAATCCTCTGACTTGTTTCAGATTTCTTCAATTTTAGTTTTTATTTTTTTATTTTAACTATTTTCAAAAAGTCTATAAAAATAATCTTTACAAACTTTCACACTTATGAAATGAGCCAAATTTACCCTTTTACCATTCATTTAAATTTTTTTTTTGAATGAAATAGGCAGAGTTCATCAGGAATCCCTACTAGGTAGGCACCCCCTAGAACAGAGCCGAACTTTATTGAAACAAAATGAAAAAAAACAAAGAGTTTGTCAAAAACAATACCCAAAAGACATAAAAGCAAGGCCTAGACAGATGGCCTGATGAAAAGAGGCCTAGACAGGGGGCCTAAAAAAGAGTAGAGGCCTAAACAAATGGCCGAACATAGTAAGAGGCCCATAATGGCGCCTAAAATGAAGAAACAAAACTGAATCATGAAGAGAAAAACTTGAAAACGTCAGTGTCGTTAGCCCGCAGACTGGCCTTGTCCGCTGGCAGCGGACGGTGGTGGCGGATGGGTTCGCCGTCACCCTTATTCTGTTGGCTGGCAGCGGGTGCTGACGGCGGACGGTTGGCCGTCACCTTTCTTCTGTTGGTTGGTAGCGGGCGCTGGCGGCGGACACCTGCAAAGAGCGCCACTTTCTCTGGCCATCATCTTCCTTCCGTTGGCTGGCAGCGAACCCCTGCAGGAAGCGCCGGTTTTTGTTGTCTCCTTTCTTCCGTGCGCAATGAGGCTGTACCTCCCGAACGAATCTTGAATCATGAGAACCTGAAAAAAGGTCTACCTTGGAGGTCCGTGCAAATGAAAGGCCAGAGGAAATCTAGGCAGGTAGTCCAAGTCTTGATGCTATCCATGGGAAGCTTGGTGAGTTTGTTTGCTGCTTGGTTGCCTTCTCTGTAGATGTGCGAGATGACAAAGTCCAGATGCTTTATGTGATGAAGACAATTGAGCCATCTAGCCAAGAGGTTCCAGGGGACACAGTCTGAGCGAGTCTTGACCAGATGAACCACCAGAGTTGAGTCGGATTCCACCCAGAGGCGAGTCCAGTCCTTCTCAATCGCGTATTCGATGGCCAGGATAAATGCTAGAATTTCTGCTTCGTACGCGTCTCCGAATCCACCTGTACCTACAAAAGCAAACTTAAAAAAACCACGTGAGTTACGGAAGACACCTCCAGCTACCAGTCTTCCGTCTCCATCTCCCGCACTACCGTCTATGTTGACCTTGGTCCAACCCGACGAAGGGCCATTCCACCACACTTCCTTAACCACATTTGGACACTGAAAGTAGCCGCTAAGTTTGAAAAGGGAGAGGGTTTTAAAGTCAGGTAGGGAATTGTACATGATGCCGAATTTGAAGGTTTTGAGGTTGTGGACAGTCGACCAAATTCTGGAGATAACTGAGTGATTAGGCATAGCTTTGTTTTTGAAGTATTTTCTGTTACGAGCTATCCATATTTCCGCACAAATAGAGCTCATGAGGGTCTTCAAAATAGCTTTCATCCCAGGGCTGCATGCCCAATGCATAATGGTGCTAATCAAGCTCACTATGCTTACATTTAGATTCAAATGAAATCCCAGCTTGTCTAAAAAGTAGTCCCAAATCTTCTTGCTAAAGCCACAGCCTAACATAATATGATCCATAGACTCCGAGTTTTTTAGACAAAATGGGCAGGCTGAGACAATCGTGACCCCTTTCCTCCGAAGATTGTTTTGGGTAGGGAGGGCTCCATGAAGAATCTTCCAAACTACCATAGACTCCCTAGGCGAAATGTAAGGGGCCCATATTTTCTTACCCCAGTTTACTTCAGGAAGGTGATGGGAAAATCCATCATAGGCAGCCTTACAAGTTACTTTGCCCAACTTTCTGTTCTTCCAAATAAGTCTGTCTTTCCCCCCACGAATGATTCTGACTTTCTTGATGTCTTCACAAATATCTGCAAAGTCCACTTCCAACCTATCCGGAAGACACCAACTACCATTCGAATAGAAATCCGAGACCAGGGCATTTTGATCTTCAATTCTTGCATCCCCGACCCTGTCTCTAATAGTATATCCCAACCAGTTCATAGACCAAAACTTAACCATGCTATGTTCCCCCACAAGCCATATAGTTTCGGCCAGCAGCCCAGTAAAGACATCTCTGATCGAGGACCAGATCGTGGATTTGTAATAAACAGTTCTAGTAGAGCCAACTTTATTCACCAGCTTAGCTCTAAGAGGGGAGAGGATAGGAGTGTTACCTTTCAAGATAGCCTAAGCAAGTTTGGACAACATGGCTTTGTTTGTGGCTTTGAGCGTCCGAACGCCCAGACCCCCCTCCTTATTGATTGTGCAGACCTTTTTCCATGCAACAGTCTGTAATCGCCTTTCCGTGGTAACTCCAGTCCAGATAAAGTTTTTAATGCATTTATCTAGCGATTTCAGCATCAGAGCAGGCCAGCGGTATACTGCAAAAGAGTGATTAAGCAATCCGGATATAACAGATTTTACCAGCATTACTCTACCTGCCTGGGATAAAGTCTTCGTCCATGTATTGAATTTGGCCAGAACCTTGTCATAGAGCTGTTGCAGGTGCGTCCTTCTGGGAACTCCCGGGAAGATGGGGACGCCCAAGTATACGCAAGGGAGGCTGCCAACTGTCATTTTCAAAGCATGTTTTACAGAAGCCATTGATCTACGTTGAACTCCGCTTCCAAAGAAAATATGAGATTTAGCATAATTCACTCTTTGACCCGACATATTTCCGTAGCGGTCCAGAAAAGTGACGATATTTTTGGCATTCATCTGTGTGGCTTTACAGAAAATCATCACATCATCCGCATATAGAAGGTGAGAAGGGAGTAGTGTCTTCTTCGAGTTATTGGAAGGACGCAGCTCACCTTTATCAACCATCCGCAGCAAGCCTCTACTAAAATATTCCTCAGCAAAACAAAAGAGTAAAGGCGAGAGCGGATCACCTTGTCTGACCCCTTTCGAACAGGCAAAAAATCCGTGCGGGATTCCATCAAAAAGAATGGAGATGCGGGAGCACGAGAGCAGATGCCTCACCCAAGACAAAAACTTCTCGCATAACCCAAAGCAACGGAGAACCTCCAGAAGAAACGACCACTCCACCGTATCGAAAGCTTTCTTGATATCAACCTTCATAGCCATTTGACCCCCTGCCCCTCTCCGATTCATGCTATTGATTGCTTCAGAGGCCAAAGCAATACAATGATGGATATTGCGACCCGGGACAAAGCCGAACAGATTAGGAGCTAGAACCTGACTTGCGATGCTACCCAGTCTAGTAGCCATAATCTTCATCACCACTTTAAATATGAAGTTACTCAACATGATCAGCCTGAACTGCTCCACTCTGTTTGCCTGCTCCACCTTCGGAATGAGAACCATAAAGTTCAAGTTGAAGTTCATGGGGAGCTCACCTGAGATAAAGAAATGCCGGATGGCCGCATAAAGATCATCACCCACTATGTTCCAAGATTCTTTGAAGAATTTTTCAGTAAAACCATCTGGACCCGGGGTGCTATCTGCTGACATATCAAAAACCGCCTCTCTGACATCGGAGTGAGAAGGGATAGCTGTGAGCATGTGATTCTGCAACTAAGTTACAACATTTGGGATGACTTCCTTAACATCTGATAAATCAACTGGCTAGGAATGGAAGGATTTGAAGAGGTCTTCATAGAAAGCGGTAATATGAGCTCTGATCTTGCCCTGATCTGATGTCTGCTCTCCCTCAACTTCCAATGTGGAAATGTTGACCGTGCGTGCATATTGCACGTGCGTGCATTCCAAAGTTCTTTTATCAATTTTTAAAGGTTGACCAACACATCTAGCAAGGTTCCAAATAATTGAAGGATCAAAATATTCTTCACCTAGATCATAGAATCTAACCCAAATTTGTGCAGCCGTAGATCTTTGAGATGAAGGATTAAAATTATTAGACCAAGGCAATAATCTAATCGTACCTGGGTGGAGGGACAGATTTGGAGTGATTCTAATGCGGTCACGTTCCACCATAGATGAAAACTTAAAAATGTAGAAACCCTTACCCAAACTTGATATCTTCCAATCTCCTCGCGGATTCCATAACTTTTGAATTTTGGTTCTCAAATCTTCAATTCTCCACGGAATATCACCCGGTTTGAGAATAACTCTCCCAATCAAAGCCGTATCAAACATCTTAATTCTAGCAGCGTGCAATTCAGTAGATATGGGAATTGTCATGTAACTCCCCATTCTCTCCGGAGGTGGAGCAGCAGCAGTATAGGCTTTCATCGTATCATACGATTGTTCTCCCTACAGAGTAGATTTATAGTTCATACCTTTGGGATTGGAGACCGGCGGTTGAATTTGACCGGTGGACGGCGCAGCCTCAGGCGATGCGGCCAAAGAGGTGTCACGCAACGGCGCGGTCTCGGGAGGAGACTGAGACATAGAAGTCTGGGGCGGCTTCTCAGATAGAGGAGCGGCCGAGAAGGTTGAAACTTTAGAGTTCCAAAGAGACACAAGATCTACCGAATGTATCGGAGGAGTAGGTTTTCTACCAAAGATGTCTGGATGGCGGAGCGGGTTTTGGAGGATGGTGACCGGCTTGGAGGAGGCGGCCGGGGTTTGGTGGACGGCCGAGGGGCGGCCGGTGACAGGGGCGGTGGCCGTTTGGGCGGAGGGGGTCCGGACGGTGGTGGTGGTGGGCGGCGGCCGTGGAGGGGAGAGAGAGGAAGGGACAGTGGTGGGGTTTTGGGCGGTGGAGGGGGGTTTTTGGTGGCCGGCGGTGAGGGGTTTTGGCGGCAAGGAGGAGATGGCGGCGGTGGAGTCCTCCGGTGGTGGTGGTGGCGCTGTGGTAAGGTCCGACGGCGAAGGTGGCCGGCGGTCTTCCATGGAGGCAGCTTCAAACATCTTCAAAATTCTAGAGGGAAGTCAGAGCGTTTTCTCTCACTAGAATTGGAAAAATTGGAAAAAATTCTAGAGAGAACCCTTCATTTAAATAAATAATAAAAAATTGGAAAAAATAATTTTTCATAATAAAAAGACCACAACATCCCTCACTTATATATGAAAAGACTCAAACGTCCATTTAAATAACAACATTTTAAAACTTCTGTCCACATCCTTCTCCCCGAAACTCACTCTTATCTTTCAAAAAATGAAAAACACAGCACACCCTTCCTCTCAAAGTCATTTCCTCAATTCTCTCCCCTTAAGAGATTTAGGATGATAAAAGCTTGCTCTACAAAATATGTGTTGATTGTTAAAGATTTAGGTTTCTAGGTTTTTATGGTAGAGTAGGTAGTTTGGTGAAATTCTTGGTCTAGGGTTAGTTGTTGTTCCTCCATTAGGTTGAAATAGGTTGTTAAGGTTTGTTTGTAGCTCTAATTTGGAATTTCTAATTTTGTAGTAAGGTTTTGTTTGGTGTGCAATTTGTGTTTATGGCTTAATATAAACTTTAATTTTGTATTTAGGGTTTGGTGTTACTTGGGTTGTTTTTTAGTTTCTAGTTTAGTGTATAAGGTGTTAGTTTTAATGGATTAATTGTTATTTGTTTTCATTTAATTAGTTATAAGAATATACGAGATTAAAGAGTGGGTAGTGTGGAGTTTAATGAAGTAAAAATCATCTCAGAAAATATCTCATTCTGTTGAGTAGTTTCAGAAAATGTCTGAGGGTGAGACTTTTTCTCAGACTAGTGAAAAAGTCTTAGAAAATGCCTCACCTTGAGACATTTTCTGAGACTACTCAACAAAAACATAATAAAAATAAAACTAACATAGTGTTGAGTAGTCTCAGAAAAAGTTTCACCCCAAGACTTTTTCTGAGACTACTCAACAACATGTTAGTTTGATTTTTCTTGCGTTACTATTGATTTTTACAGGGCGAGCATTTTTTTGTTGAAATATTTCCCCAAATTCTTAACCTGCTTCAACCAAATTATCATTAAATTTGAATAAAATAGAACACCATTAAAATGGTGATAAAAAACATTACAAAACTGACATGTCATTTAAGTTCAATGCCATTTAACCATTACATCGCATCTAAAGTCTTTTCATAAACATCGGAATGTAATTATCCCCATAACAAACATAAAAACGGCTTTCATATATTTTTCTAGTGTCCTTTTCACTTTAACGAATCTCCTTTCCAACACTCATGTGTTAGGAATAAGAGAATTGCTCCAGGCATATTTTATAAAATGATCATGTTAGATGTGAGTAGAAGATTTGGGGCCTTCACGGATCCATTTGTTGTCGTATAGGTATCTTCACGGGCAATTTCTTCAACTTCTCACATCTTATAGGTTCCTCCACACGGGCATCGATTGACTACAGGATCGAATTTTTTTAATCGATTGTATTATTTTTGAAAATTTTTAGCCCCACAAGAAAAACTTGTTGGTTTCAAGACGAAAAAATTTCGGTAGTCCAAGTTTGTGGTTACATATGAGCTAAATTTTTTGGAAAATGTAATCTTGCATTTAAACACAATCAATATATTGCATTTAAATTTTTCCATAAATACCAAAACAATTATTATCCCCCATACCAAAAACAAATAAGGCCTTCACGGATCCGCCTAATGTCGTTTGGGGACCATCATGGATAAATTTTTTCACCTTCACGGATCCCCCTTCCGGCACTCGTGCACTAGGGATAAGAGAATTGCTTCAAATGTATTATATGATATGGTTATGATCGATGTGAGTAGAAGATTTGAGTCCTCCACGGATCCGTCTACTATTTTATAGGTACCTTCACGGACAATTTCTTCGCCTTCACGGATCTCAAAGCTTCCCCCACACGGGGCATTGATTGACCCCATAACAAGGATATTTTAATCCATTACATTATTTTTGAACATTCTACACCCCATGAGAGAAACGAGTTGGTTTTGTAACGTCCCAATTTTGGAACTAAACGGTTTTTATGTTTTCAAACCAATATTCGAATTTCAATATAATGAACATTTTTTGCGATTCTTGGACATTTGAGAGTAATTGAATGAAATATTGCTTATGGAATGATTTTAAGATGGTTAATCAGTGTTATTTTGGCTATAAGTTTGAATGGTTGTGGAAATGAAGTCGAACGAAGGAAAAAGGTGCACAGAACTGTTGGTGCTGGCGACATAAGCTTTATGTCGTCAGGCATGTCGCGAGCGCTGGCGACATAATGTCTATGTCACCAGCCATGTCGCCAACAAGCTATTTCTGAAACTCCTAGAGTGTTCTTCTCGGTTCGCTTTAGCGACATAAGGCTATGTCGCTAGCCTTGTCGCCATAAACTGAAATTTGGGTTTTTAAACCCCAATCGACCGAGCCTCTCTCATTCGCTTCATCTATCTTGTTTACTCTCATTGCACAATCGTTTGCTCTCTTGTTTCCTTTATTATCGCTTCATCGACACGAATCTAGTAAGTCTCCGAAGAACTTTAATCGCACTCCCTTTTGATTACAAGCAATATCGCTAGGGTTTTGGGTTTTATTGTTATTTATTTAGGGATTGTTAGAGTATCGATTATGTTAGGGTTTTGGGTTGAGTGAAACTCTAGATTGTTGTAGAGAATGAATCTTGGAATTGAATTGGGGCTTTGTATAGTTTCGTGATTATCATCGCTTATCGTTCCTTCGATCGTCATATCTTTGCGATAAGAATACGTTTCGGTTTTCACGCGCCACGTGTTTGATCGATTGTCTTTTTGAATTATCGATCCATGTTCTTTGTTCGGCAAAGCAGAAGGTGATGTGGAATGTATCGGTGATGCCTAGCTAATTGTCGTCAGAAGAAAGGCTAGTTACGTCATCTTTTACTTTATAATGGTTGTTGTATGTTTATGAATGTGCATTAATATGGTTAACTAAGAAATCACATGAATCGTAAATTGGTAATGATAGATAGTGAATGATAGGAATGGATATTGATTGCTGCTATTATTAGTATATGTTGATTTATATATATATATATATATATATATTTAATGATAAGTTTATTGCATGTTACGCTTAGGCTTTGGTTAGCTAAAGCCGGAAATAAACGAATAAGGCACTAGTAAAGTACCCGACAACCGGTTGATTGAAAGCCAATGGATTGATATAATGAAATTGTTGAATGTTAAATTTAATTGTGTGTGTTTTGATTACGTAATTAATCAAATAATGATTGCCCTTGTGATGGTTGAAAATAGTGATGGAATGACATGCCATTAGGGGTAACTAAGATATCACAACCTAGTGATAACATAGGACTCTTGGTTTAGCTAACCACCATTGAAAAACTAAGTGACGACTACTATTGGGTCTGACGGCACCACCTCTTACGGGCATATTGTTATTGGTGGTCTCCTGACCTAATTGATGGGATCCTAATGTGGAAGTCCTTACAGAGGGAGAATAGACGGCTCTACGAATTTCAGTCTTTGGACCATATTACTGGCTTCGGCCTAATAGGCCCCTTTTCATTATAAATTCTAGATTAGTGGCAGTCTTAATAACATGGAAACCTAATGTGAATGCTAGTTATAGCTGATTGTGTGGGGGTTTTCAACGAACATAGGGAACCTATAAGGACTCCTAATAATGTCAAACGTATATAAGCAATATTATTGGATTTAGATGGGTATTACACCTTATTGAATAATGAATAATACTAAAACTAGGCGGGTTTGTACTTCCCTTATCCGTGATTGATAAATTAGGTGCATTTGTGTGCCTCGTTATTATTGTACAGATTAATAGACGCATTGTGTGTGATTGTTGGAGTGTGACTCGCTAACCGGACATCCATAGTCTGACGTTGTTTCTTTTCCCATTTTTCTTGTCTTATATTGAAATGTGAAACAGGTGATCTAGCAGATTGAAGGTCTAGCATTGCATCTATAGCATTCTCGAGTCTTCATGATTTCTTTTGAAACCATACTTACAATTTTCATTAAATTGATGATTGACTACTTTGAAGAGATATTTAAACTTTTAATTTTTTTATGTCCTTATGTTTGGACACATTACTTCTGGGATTGTAAACTAAATGGATGGATGTGTATAATATTGACAATGTTGAACACATGATTTATTTTATTGGAAATAAAGTATTTGAATTTTATATTCGCACGTTTATAAGCAGGTTATTATAGTCAAGTCATTTCGAATATTTTAAATGTTATTGTCCACGTCATTATAATGTACGAATTATTGTAATGTGATGTTTCGGTCTTCGTTCACAATTCCGCCATGGTAGGGAGTTGGGTGTTATATTTGTTTGTATCAGAGCATCGGTTCTTGGTTGCTTTTTCTCTGTGTGCTTCTATGCATTAGTGTAAATGAATTATTTGCAAACTATTTTGTAAAACTCATGACATTGCATTCATCTCATAAAGTCTAATGCTCGATCACTTGTGACTGCTTCAAATAGTAGAAACAATCTCGAATTATGGCTAGAACACGCCGTAACCCTAACAAAAACCCTTCTGGTTCTAGAGCTCATGAAAGAGATAGAATAGTCGATAACGAGGAGCCTGTGGATGCTAACATAGCTCAAGCGAGGGCATTTGAGCACATTGGCTAATTCATGGAAGCATTTATAGGTGGTAAGTTGGGTGAACCAGCTAGGCAGGAAAGGCCGGTTGTGGAAAGATTGCCCAATAATAAGATTTAACTCTTCAAGGGTACTAGTGCAAAAAGCTCTAAAATGGCAGAGAATTGGTTGGATGATATAGTTCACGTCTTTGATAAGATCCACTGCACTGATGAGGAGAAATTGGAATGCTTGGTATCCTTGTTAAGAAGTGATGCTACCTGGTGGTGGAAGTCTGTTGTTCTCACTAAGACTGAGGAGGAAAAGAACTATGAATTCTTTCGCACCGAATTCCGCAAGTTCGGGCTGAGAATTTAAATGATCAGGTTGATATTGCTTTAAAAGCTTAACAGCTTCACAAGAGAGTTAATGGCATCAGTCAAAAAACTAGTGAGACAAAGAGTGCAAGGCCTTTTACTAGCAACAATCCGAGTAAGAAGACAAAAACTCAAAGTCATGGTGGTTATGGTGGTGGCGGTGCTAGTTAGCAGCAGAAAAGTAATAAGGACAAGGAAAATAACCTATTCCATTTATTACTAATGTTCTTTCTTATTTTAGTTCTAATGTCAATGCTCTATTGTGTAACTATTGTTCCAGGGTGCATAGAGGGGAATGCATGAGAGCTTCTGGTGCTTGCCTTCTATGTGGTGAACAGGTCCATTTTGTGAGGACCCAAAATACTAGAGCACCACCGAAAGCGAGTCCATCTGAAGCAGTGTCTGTTCAGAAGAATATCAGACCGCTCTTACTGCTGCTCAGAGTGGTCATCGTGGTGGAGCACCATATGGGAATGCAAATAGAACTAAAGGGCGTGCTCCTGCGCGTATTTATGCATTGAGGGAATGTGATGATGTACTCTTGATGTAATCATTAGTACATTTTCTATCCTTGATACTCCTATTTTTCACTTTATTTTATCCTGGTTCAACGTTGTCCTACATGTGTACTAATGTATTGGCTGATAAGGGTTGGGAAATTTCTAAGATAGCTTTTGACATAGTTGTTACAAATCCTTTAGGGAACAGTATGGTGGTTAACAGGGAGTATAAGGATGTGCATTTAGTGATTCACGGTAAGACTTTCAAGAATCATCTATTGGAGATGAAGAGTCTTGAATTTGAAGTGATTTTGGGAATGGATTGGTTATCCTGTCATGGGATAACAATGGATTGTAGAGCTAAATGGTTTACGTTATAGTCTCCTGATTAAACTATAACGGTAAAGGGGAATCGTAGTGGAATGGTTAAATGGGTTATCTCTGCACCTTTGGCAGACAGAATTATGAGACAGGGATGTGACGCTTATTTAGCTCACATAATTGATGGTAGTAAGAAGAGATCGGATAGGAAACTCATACCGACGGTTTTCGATTACCTGGATGTGCTTCCAGAAGAATCGCCAGGCTTTTCACCAGAGCGTGAAGTAGACTTTTTAGTAGAGCTCATTCCGAGAGCAACTCTAGTATTTATGACTTCTTACCAGATGGCTCCAATGGAACTGAAAGAGTTGAAGGTTCGATTGCAGGAGCTACTCGATAAGGGTTACATCAGATCGAGTGTCTATCTTTGGGGTGCTCCAGTTATGTTTGCAAAGAAGAATGACGGGTATTTCTGATTGTGTATCGATTATCAGACGTTAAACAAGCTGACGGTGAAGAACAAGTATCCGCTTCCTAGAATTGATGATCTGTTTGACCAATTCAGGGGATTATGTGTGTTCTCGAAAACTGATTTAAGGTCGGGTTATCACCACTTGAGAATCAATGATAATGAAATCCGAAATCTGCGTTCAGGATATGGTATGGGCATTATAAATTTATAGTCATGCCTTTTGGGCTGACTAATGCTCAAACAGTGTTTATAGACTTGATAAACCTGGTGTTCAAGGAGTATTTGGATCAGTTTGTTGTTGTTTTCATCAATGATATTCTAGTTTATTCTAAGAATGAATAAGTGCACGATAGGCATCTACAAATTGTTTGTAGATATTGAGGGATGGGAACAGTGTTTACTCTAAGAAAGAGTTGTATGTGAAGCTTTCAAATAAGAACCTTTTAAAATTCTGTTATTTTGGAGAAAAAAATTCTAGATTCTTTTACACGCTTTATTCTATATTCTCATAGAAGTTTCTTGAGGAAGTTTTGTACTCTATTTTTTCTGATCATAGAGATTGAGCTTGAAAATAATGAAGCAACAACTGTGACAGGGTCTAACTTTTATTTTCAATGGTAAGATTTAGATCTTAAAGCATATTGATGATGATTTTGTATTTTGATTGAATATGTTGAAGTAGATATGCTAGGCTAAAAGCTCTGTTGATTTGCTGAAATCAATTGTTGATTATCATTCTGATTGTATGATTCATGTTTCGATTCTGTTAGATTTTCTCAATTTTTTTTTTTGCATTCATTGAATAACAAGGAAGAGAGTTACATAATCTTGTTGTTTTGAAGCTTGATTAGACCAGAGAGGGCAATTAAGTTTCCGATCTAAGAACAGAGGATCGTTGTTCTAGAGATAGACAATAGATCTAATTTTTTATAGATGTGCCTTTTAGTTATATAGATTGTAGTATAGAGATATATGCATCAGTATACTTGAGATCTGTTAGATTGAATCGAGAGATCTTCTAATAGATCACTACCGATGATCTAGAGTGTAAGTTTGTGATTACAAGTTGAATCATGCATTAGAAGATATTAGATAGTTGAGATTAGAAGATCGGTTCATTTACAGTTGAGATCATTTGCATAACAGAGTATTAACTCATGTTTAAATTGAATGAATGTCATCAGTGTCCTTAAAACACAACAATTCAATGATTCTTATTATTTGATTTGTATGTAGATTCTTTTTGCAATTCATTTTAAATCTTGATCTCAAATCCGCTTCTTAGCTAACAATCCCTGTGGAGACGATATCTAAAATACTACATTAGACGTTGATAGGAGTTCTGTTTAGTTATTGTAATTTTATGTGTCAGAACTATCTCCATCAATTTCTTGGCGCCGTTGCCAAGGATTGTTTCCTTTTGAAGATTAAGGCTTACTTTGAATTGTGCTAACTTGATTTATTAAAATTCTTTTTCAACTTTAAAAATTGTGTGTTCAAGTGTGAAGTGTATGCAGACAAAATCTAAGGGAACTCAAGACATGCAGTTTGATCTTGAACCAAAAAGGATTATTTGACAATCCAGATCACAATCAAGATCAACAACAAGAGTCATAATGTCTTAAGATCGCTACAATCGTAATAACAAAAATGAAGGAAGAGTAGATCATGAGAATTTTGAGCCATCAATCTACCAGCACATGATGGTATGGCCCAAGCCATCAATCTACCGGCAGTAACAACAGATAATTCAACAAAACAAATTTGGAGGAGGAGCTAATGAAGATCTAAATAAACATTTCAATACCTTTTTCCATTTATGCAGTACTTTCAGACACACTGGAGTTTCTAAGGATGCAATCAAGCTTAGACTATTTCCTTTCTCATTCTATAACAAGGCACATGCATGGTTGTATTCTTTGCCACCAGGGTGCATAAATAATTGGGAGGACATAGTCAAGAAATTTCTAGCTCGCTATTTACCTCCTATGAAGATGGTCAAATTGAGAAACATGATTTTATCATTTCAGTATATAGAAGGAGAATCATTATATGAGAGCTGGGAAAGGTTAAAGAAGTTGATTGGGAAGTGTCCACATCATGGTATAGCTCCCTAGAGTATAGTCATGACCTTTTATAGTGCTATACCACCTTAAATAAAAACTCACATTGATTCCTCAGTTAGAGGGTAAATAATGAATAAGGAACCAGATGAAGCTCATGATTTCATTTAGTTGCTAGTAAATAATGACTTTGGATGGAATGAGAGAGAAAAGGCTACTAACAAGAAGCATTCAAGATTTATGAACCGGAATCCTTTAATGCATTATCTGCACAGATAGCTCTGCTGAATAAGAAAATGGAAAACATGGCTGTGAATAAGCAGAACCATCCAAACAAAAAGATATCAATCAATTATGTTGAAAAACAGAAACCAACTCTGGCAGACTATGCACAAGAAGCGGTTTTTGCTTATGATAAAGATGAACCTGAGGAGTTGGAGCAAGTAAATTATATGAACAATAATTATGGAAACCAGCAGAGGCCGTACTATCAACAGAGGAACCAACCTTTTCAAAATAAGGGTAACTACCAAAGAAATCCTCAACCTGGTTACCAACAATAAGGACATTCTCAATATCAGCCAATGGGATAGAAGAAGCCTAATATGGAGGATCTTTTTATCAAATATATGGAAAAGACTGATTCTGCTCTCACTAACCATTCCACTTCAATCAAGAATTTAAAAACTCAAATGGGTAAGCTTTTACAACTGTTGAACCAAAGACCATAAGGATTACTTCCAAGTGACACTGTGCCAAACACTAGAGGGAAAGAAAAATCTAAGGAGGAAGCACAAGTGCATGCAATTACACTAAGAAGTGGGAAACAATTGGAAAGTTCTAAGGAAAAGAAGAGTTTTATACCTCTTGTGCAGGAAAAAGGAAACTGAAGAAATTAGCAACTCTGCTAATAAGCAACAGGAGGCTGTGAAGATTGCTTTACCTTTTCCTCACTGAGAAAATAGGAAAAGGCTAGATAAGCAGCTTGAAAAGTTTTTGGACATAATGAAACAAATTCATATCAACATCCCATTCCTTGAAGCATTGAAGCAAATGCCTGTCTATGCTAAATTCATGTAAGAATTATTGTAAAACTGGAGGAATTTAGCTGATGTGGGATGCATAAATGTAAATGAAAGCGTGAGCCAACTTATGAAGTAACAAATTCCCAGGAAAGAGAATGATCCTGACAAGTTCACTATACCTTTAACTATTGGCGATAGGTTCACTAGGAGAGCTCTCTGTGATTTAGGAGTCAGCATAAACTTAATGCCTTTAGCCATTTATGAAAGAATAGGGATAGGGCATTTCAAGCCTGATAATATCCTACTACAACTTGTAGACAGATCTCTCACTCATGCCAAGGGAGTTGTGGAAGATGTGATAGTCACAGTAAATAAGTTAATGTTTACTATAGATTTTGTAGTGCTTGACATGGAAGTAGATGAGGATGTGCCATTGCTGAATCGATGCTTCTATCTATAGAAAAACAACCATAATTGGAACTAAAGGCGCTTCCAATTCATCTACGGTATGCATTCCTTAACCCTAAGGATTCTAGTTTACCTATTGTCCTGTCAAATGAATTGACTAATGAGCAAGAGGAAAGCCTTTTACAAGTGGAGAGGAGACACAAAAAAATCCTGGAGGATAAGCATACACCAAAAATTCAACCTTAGAGGAGATTGAACCCAACAATGAAGGAGGTTGTGAAGAAGGAGGTGTTAAAGCTTCTTGATGCAGGTATTATTTTTTCAATTTCAGATAGTGAATGGGTTAGTCCAGTGCATTATATTCCAAACAAGGGAGGAATAACTGTGATAAAAAATGAGAAAAATGAGTTGATCTCAACTAGGACACTCACAGGGTGGCGAATGTGTATAGACTACAAAATTTTAAATGATGCCACTAGAAAGGATCACTTTCCTCTTCCTTTCATTGATGAAATGTTAGATAGACTAGCAAGACACCCTTATTTCTGTTTATTGGTTGGTTATTCAGGATATAACCAAATTCCAATAGCACCTAGTGATCAACACAAAACAACATTCAAATGTCCTTTTGGAATCTTTGCATATAACAGAATGCCATTTGGACTATGTAATGCACTAGGAACTTTCTAAAGGTGTATGGTATCTATTTGTACTGACTTCATTGGTAAGTTTTTAGAAATTTTCATGGATGATTTTTCCATCATTGGAGATAGTTTTGATGATTGTTTGAACAATTTAGAATAAGTGCTTAGGAGGTGTGAGGAAACTAATTTTGTCCTCAACTGGGAGAAATGCCATTTTATGGTAAGGGAAGGTATAGTATTAGGGCATAGAGTGTCTGCTATAGGGTTAGAAGTAGACAAAGCTAAAATTGGTGTTATTGCCAATTTACCTCCCCCTACTAATGTGAAACGCATTAGAAGTTTCTTGGGACATGCAAGGTTCTACAAAAGATTCATAAAAGATTTTTCAAAAATTTCTAGACCCTTGTGTGTTTTGGCAAGATTTTAATGCATTTCGTTTCATCAGTTCGCCTACATTAATCATGAAAGGAGATATCATCTATATATCACCTATGCTTAAATTTCTCAAGGAGAATTTGGAAGTTTTTTGCCTGATATCTCGCCCAATTACTTTTATTTGTAAGGAGATTGAAATTTTGTCGCACACAAATATCGACCGTCTGAATTTTGTAGGGCGGTATGTTTTGATGACACGTAAGCGAGCTGTTTAGTTACCGTTCTAACAAGAGGTGAGAACGAACCTCTATGCCTTCTCCCTACTTTTCTCATCGTTACACCTATTTTGCATCACTTTGAAAACCCGATTTCAATTTTACCGTTAGACTCATTTTCAATTTCATGATTCTAGCGCTGAAATTCTATTTTCTCATCAATCTGCAAGTACCTTATTGTTCGACTGTGTTTCCATTGTTAGGGTTTTTCACGAAGCAGACAAGTAAGGTATATTCTTGTATACTCTTCGAATGTTTCAAGTTCTGATTGTTTAAGCTGTGTTGAATCACTGATTGTCATAATTTAGGGTTTGATCCAGCAATGAATCGAGCTTAGAATTTATTGATTTTTGCTGATGATTATAGATCTGTTATATGAAGTTTAGCTATCTATTACTAGTTCAGAGTGTAGTCTTGAACAAATAAAAATTTATGATGCATTGTTTGATTTGTAGATACTAATGGCCAAACGAAAGAATGATTCTACCCCTAGTCCTTCAAGAAAGACTAAAAAGGCTAAGATTTCGGCCAGGCCGAAGATCTATAATAAGAAAAACTATACTGTAAAGATGATTCTTCCCTCTTCAGCAAAAGTAAAAGATAAGACTCCCAAGACCCCCTCTACTTCAACTGTTGAGAAGGGGAAGGAATCTGTTGGGAAAGTACCTGCTAAAGATACTAAGAAGAGGGGAGTTCAGATCAACTCTCCAGTTGCAATGAAGAAAAAGAACAGTATAGATTAATCGCCCAAGACCCCTTTTACACCAAATGCTAATATAGGGAAGAAGGTGAATGTAGTTTCACCTAAAGACACGAAGAAACATATTCAGATTAAGAACCCATTGCAAAAACATGATTTGCAATTCTGGCAGGAGAAGGGTGTTTTGATAGAAGACCTTTAGGACAGGAGATTTGGATATTACTTATGGGGATGGGATATGAAGCAGTTAGTAGCACAACCCAAGATAGTCAATGCTACTTTGGTTGAAGAGTTCTACAATGAAGCACCTGAAGAACTAGAAAATCCTGTTGGGATAAGAGGTGTTGAAGTGGATGTCTCAGTATGTAAGGTCCACAATTATAGGCTAGAATTTTTCGATAAAATTTTTATTCCTTTATTAGAATAGTAAATAGGTTATTAAAGATAATTTAGAACCATAAGACGTGCAACTTGGGTACTAGTGGCATTATAGTAAATATTAGGAACATCCAAGGGCATTTTGGTCATTTTTCCACCTAAGAGGTGATAGAATACATATAAGGAGCTATAGAAAGATTTGGTTATTTCCTTTAATTTCCAAGTTCAAGTGGGTTCAAAGGTTAATTTTAAATTAATCTAGGGAAAGGTCAAAGATGGTCAAAGGACCTAAATGAAAAGAAATGAAAAGCCTTCATTAAAATGTAAATAGAATAAAGTTGGTGGTCATGAAATGGAATTATTAGAAAGTCAAAGGACCACTTAGCAATCATTAGAAAGATGAAGGACCATGTGGCAATTACCCAAAAGAAGACTAGTATATAAGTGGAGGGGATCTAGAAAATTCACCATAATTCTTCACTCTTCAAGAAAGCTTCATCTTCTCCTCTCTAGCAAGCTTGGCCAACCACCCTAAGGAGCACCATAACTCCATTTTTCTTCTTCTACTTCTACCAACTAACTTCCAAATTCCCTTCTCTACCTTCTTCACATCCTAGAAACACCATTCAAGTAAAGAAAACAAGCATAAACAACAAGATTTGGCAAGAATCAAGGTAAGACTATCAAACCCTAGTTTTCATTCATGGGTGATTTGAACTTAGCTTATCATGGTAATGAGGTTTTGAGGTTAAGGAGATGATTTTAATGGTTAAAAAGCCCTTGGTTATGTTCTTAGTTTTATAGTTATGGTATTAGAAAGAGAAGTACCCAAGTTAGCATGTAAAGTTGATATTAGTGTTGTTTATGGTTGAATCTTGTGAAGATGAATGCTAAAATCTTGTTTTCATGGTTAGTAGAACTAAAGGAAGATCATAAGGAGCAAGAACAAGCCTAGAAGGAAACTCTCAAATAAGGTTTGTACCCTAAGCCCTAAAGGTTTTGTTGTTGGTTTCATGTTTGATATGATTTGCATGCTAAAATGGTTTTTATGGTGATGTATATAATTATTTGTTGGTTTAAAAATTTTGATCAATATTTTTGGGAGTATGGACATATGCTATAAAGTTAGTAGAGACTTATTTGAAGTATTTGGCTCTAAGAAATAATAGATTTGTGATGGTTGATGTTTGTTTGAATAAAATGATATGGTTTTGAAAACAATTCCAGCCTACTACAGAAAATACTGAAACTGTCCTCTAAATTGGTTGAATTTTAAGAAATAGTTAGAAATATAATTAGACCAAGACCTACAAGAATTAAATGTTCCCTTATAAGTCTAGTGTGAACCAGTAAAATTTGGTGCTAAGATAATTCTATTTAATACCCTAATTGATGTCAAGAAGGCCATACATGCAGACTGTCCTGAAACAGGGCATGTCTAAAACTTGATACAAACATGAAAAATAGCTAGAGGCCTATTTGGAAAAAGTTGTGTAAGTAAACAATGTTGGTTTATATGTGTATTAGTAGACTGGAAAATTTGAAAGTGAAATAACTTCATTTGATAAGACTTTTAATGATAAGAGTCCAATACATACAAACTGTTCCTAACAGGGCAGTTTGGTAACCTAATTTTGTGGCATACCAAAACCTAAGCTAAAAGACTCAAAATGTGCTGAAATTTAAACAGTAGAAATTTAAGATCTTAAATAAGACTGACACCAAAAATCATGATAATTGGAATTGATTTGTTAAGGTTTTAAGTAAAGTGAAATCAACCTTGTAACACTGTCCCAGATTCCAGTGAATCTGGAATGGTGAAAATGAGATGATTAAAAATATTTTGACTTTGAATTAATGACAAGTGAAGCCATTGTAACATATAAGAATGAGTTACGGAAATGTTAGAAGTGGTTTGAAGTTAATTAAATACCTATAGAATAAATTATGCCAAATCGAATTCGAACTACTCAGTTTGTTTGAAAACTGGAATTGTTACCACTAGATAATAAACTTTTATAACAACACTTTTACTTGATATTTAGCATAGCATACTTGTATAATGTGAGATAATTTATACATAAATGTAAAGATGACATAAATAGAGATCTTGTAAAAGAATATTTGAAAGAAATGTTTAATTTATGGATGATATTGGATGCTTATGCATCTTATTGGAAATAGAAATAATGTGATTATTAGCATCGAATCGAATGATGATGGTATCGTTAGTACTTAATAAAAGAATGATTTAATAGTATAAACATATGAAAGATGAATTGAAGTGATTGCCTTTGTAGAATACCGTTAGAGGATGAAAGGCATGCCTTAGGAACTAGAAGTGCACTTCACCCTGAAAGTTGAATGAAATGAGACGATGATGATGATGATTCGGCCTTCGGGTCTATCGGCGGCCTTCGGGTCTATCGGCGGCTCTCGGGCCGAAACAGTTCCGTTTCCTCCATAGGTTATTCTAAGAGGGCTATCAATAATAAGAAAATGAATAACTAACATAAGTTGTGTTTAAATCTCAAATGATTAAAGGTATAAGGCTAAATGAAATCTTATTGAATAATAGAATATATGAAAATAAATGGATTCTTATATAACTTACTAACCACATGTAAGTTAAACTAACATGAAAATTTACATTATTTGGATTCTTGGAAACTTTAATGAATATGCCTTTGTAATGATGTTTGGAAACATTTTATGGATTGATTGATCTTGGGTGTACTTGTTTGAATTAATGATTTGTATTGAAAATGAAGGTAAGCATTTGTGTTGCATGCCCCGGGCACGGGGTACAAACCAGGCATTGTTGCCTGACGTTTTATTTTCTATGTTTTCTTTTTCCTTTATCTAATAACAATCCAGGAAAGGCAATCGGGGAAAACATCAAGGACCACTCTAAGTATGAAGATATGGTTTCAGGAAAAGACTAGGGCAGGTTACCATGTGAAGCAAATGAAATTTTTAAGAGAAGGAATGATGATAAGTAAAATGCATGGTGACATGTACAGTTATATGCATAATCTGAATGCGTACTTGTATATTAAAGAAAAGTTTGATGAACTGATGAAGAATTGGCCTACAGGCTAAAGTGTAACTTGTTATATGGATACTTGATATGTAAATTAAATACTTGTATTGTATAAAGTATGTTACTAGTATGTACATATAATTAATGTTTTGATGTATGAATCGAATAACAGATTATTAATATATGACATTAGTAAATGGATAATTAATTAATAAATATAATTTGATAAGGTGACGTTGGTCTCTTATCGGGTTAATAATCGGGTAAGGGTCCGATGTCACACAGTAGCCAGTATTTGTGACTACTATAAGCTGATGAATCCAAATCTGCAAGGTGACAGAGGTATGAATGCTTCAGATCTGTTAGTTGAAGATTTGAGAAGTTTAAGGAGATTACCAAATCCTACCAATCAGAAAGATGATGATGTTTTGGCTAGTGAAATGGATATTCACTCAGCCATTTGCTTGAACTAGTAAAGGGATAATGTGATGCCTAGATGCAAGGGCAGTCGGTTCACATCTGATGAAAAGAGGTTTTTAAGAGATTTTAATGAAAGCCAAATCATCCATTTGGGCCAATTGATATATTCAGAGCTTAAGAACCGGGTGAACAACATGAGGAAAGCAAGGTCAAGGCAGTACACTCTCTACTTTCCATCTCTCATTACTGGATTGTTAGAGAGGTGTGGAGTAAAGAGTAACAAGAAGGATGTGTAGTTGGCTAATTCTAAGCCCCACACTAGGGAGCTTGAGCTGAGAATATGGGTGAGCTGAGAATATGGGAGAGGACAACCCTTGTGCTGAAGCTTTTGACATGAAGATTGAGTTGCAAGCAATAAAGGATGCCAAGAGAAATACTGTCAAGAAGAATAAATTTTCTTCTTCTACTCTAGCACTAAAACTAGCACCTGAAACTACTCAACCTTCTACTAAAGGTTCAAAAAGAGAAAATGAAAGGGTAGCTTAGCCTATCTCTAGAGAGAAACTGGAAGAGTTAGTGAAGGATTTGGTGGAAAGAAAAGTTGAAGAGAAAATCTCTGAATTCTTTAAAAGCATCTCAAATCCATAAGACTTCATAGAGATGTGGGATTTACATAAGAAGAAGAACAATGCTCCTTTAGCTGGTTTTGCTAAATTTGCTAAAGGAGTCTTGTTTGAAAAACCAGCAGTACAAGATAGGATTATGGTTAAGCATTGTACTCCACAATTTGAAAAAGATGATTTAATACATAGCCAGCCTGACACTGTTGATCAGTTGGGTGAATTGTCCAATGTAGAAAATTTCATGGACAGTGATACTGAGAAAGATGAAACTCAATTAAGAAAGAATTTAGGAGATCAATTTGTCTTAGTTTTAGAGAAATGTATAATTCAAATTATGGATATAGATGAGAAATTAAATGAGAATGGCAAAGCAGTGGCAGTAGAGGCTACACTTGTTGCAGCTAAAGACTCTGATTCTTCAGATTGCGAGAAAATTGATACTACTGAGAATGAGGAGCAAAGCAGATTGTTGGCTTTTTACACAGATAGGTGAAGGGTCTGGATCCCAGTTGGGAGTAGGTGAAGGGTCTGGATCCTAGTTGGAAGTAGAAGTCCAGCTAGTTGCGGATGAGCAGCCAGAGCACACTGAGGAAAGAACAACTCAAAAAGTGTACATTGCCACCTGCCAAGTTCCTCCAAATTTTGTACTTGCCAAGTGTACTACTATACTTCCATTCTCCATAAATGAAGAATTCGTCCCAAGGCTTCATGTGTTACATTATGAAGTTCAGAGGATAATTAACTTGGCTAGGATAGGTCAGATCTTCCATGAAGATACCAGTTCTTTGGATGTCCCTACTTCTTCACAGGATTTGGCTCTGGTACCTTTTCTGCAACCTGAGCCTTTAAGTAAGGTGCCCACTAGATGAAGAAGAAACTTTTACTTTTGGGGATGAAGAAGCAGCTACTATGTTTGGAGAATTTTTCAAAGCTTTCAATCGGATGCCCTCATATAAGTTTTTCAGCGGGATGGAATTCTCTTCTACCAATTTGTCTTCCTGTTCAAATAAAGCAGTATACATTAACCCTTTTGTGAGTCTTGCAGATTTGGAGGATATGGTCATTCTGGATCATAACTTGAATCCTTGCTTATGGGATCCAGACACTGCTCTATATGTTCCTGATGGGTACTACTCCCAGATTTTCAAACAAATACGAAGATATATGAGTTTCCTCATTCAGCTGGAAAAGCCTATGGGTATACATAAGAGGACGAAGGCTCTTACTTTAGCTCTAGTAAGTGATAATGATGTTGAAAAAGAATGGCCCGCTCTAAGAAAGGGAAACAGATCAGGACTGGAACACAAAAGAAGAAGAGAAACGGACGGATGGATTGATGGATAAATAAAGATTCAGACAATCAAACGTCTTGCTTTGAAACTGTACTTATAATTGGAAAAAATAATGAAAAGGGTAGTATCATAATTTGACATCATCGTAAAATCATTCTTCACCAATTTTTTCTGTTAAAATACAATTTTTAAACCAGGCATATGCCTTACCTGAGTTTTTAGTAAAGACCATTTGAAACCAATGGGTTAATGCAAAATGTTTGATAAAGTGTCCTTTTTTTTTGGCAATTTTTCCATCATATATTGATTTTTAGAAACTTCTGATTTTGAAAGTTTAAGTTAATTATTTGTTAAAGGCAAAATTTAATGACGATTAGCAGCATTACCATGGAAATAGAATATAATTGAACTTGTTTTTGAATTATGGGTAAATTATAAAATTTTTTAAAAGAAAAGGTAAAAAACCAATTATTTCAAACATTTTTCGCATTAATCCACAAGTTTCAAACGTTACTTAAAAAAATTCTCAAGTAAAGCATACTCCTGGTTTCAAAACTGTACTTTTTATGGGGTAATTAACGGTGAATTGTTTTATGATGATGTCAAGTTACAAACTCTCATTCTCTATTAATTTTTCCCATTAAACGTACCGATGTTGGTTTTTAGAAAAATTAAGAAATAAACATTATAACTGAAAAAAATAAAATATTTTAAAATGAAAAAATATATATATATTAAAAAATTGGAAAAATGATATAAAGTAGCCCAAATAAAGTTTAAAATTTTAAAAATATTTCATTCATATTTTTTATCCATTCAAACTTTGATTTTCAAAAATAGTCATTCACTTCTGTGAAGAACCTCGTCACAAACATCCTTCACATCCCCTTCATACTTGTGAAGGGCTATTTTTTAAAAGTGAGAGTTTGAAAGATTATTTTTGTGAAGTTTTTAAGATTATTTCAGACATCAGCACAAACCCTAAAGAACAATTTAGAGAGGAATCAAAACATGAATTGTGGTTGGGTTAAAATTCGTAATTCACAAAGATTAAAAAAAATCTCTTACCTCACTACTTTTAAAGATGAAGACTTTAAAGAATATGAATTCCCACTTCATTGACTAAGAAAGAAATCAGAGATGTTAGCGAAATCCAAATGATATCAAGTTGAAAATTAGAGTTTTCAAGTTTCAGCATGTATCGCTAGAGAGAGAATGAAGTTTGAAATGTTTATTTTGCTTAGTGGAAATCTCTATAGTGAGGAAAAGAGAGAAAGAGCGTGCAAATACGTGAGGATAGGATATGGTTTGGGCTCTTTGTTTTTGAACTTGGGCTCTTTCAAGGCCCTAATCTATAACTAGGCTCAAGTAACCTAAAAAGAAATAAATTTGTTATTTAAATAAATCATTTCTAATTCAAAAAGCTATCAAAAAAAAATATTCATTTTTAGGACAAAAATTACTTTCAACCTTACAGATGCTAAATAGTAAAAATACCGAAATTTTAGAAAACCAAATATTCAATCCTAACTTTCGATAGTTTGATTCTTCCCATATTCAAAATAATTGCCCTATTGATACTTTCAATTTCCTAATGGAAATTTTCGGAAGCACCAATTTTTTACAAAAAAAATTAAAATAAATTAAATTAAAACAAGAAATATTCTCCATGAAAATTGTGGTGCCAAATAAACCACAGCCAAATATTAGGCTAAGATTGCTTGAGAAAATAGCCGATTTCGTCCTTGTTGCTGCCTGTTTTGTGGATTTTTCGTTTCGCTGTTGGGTTTGCTGTGGTTTTCCGGCAATCTGCCGATCTTGTTTGGTTAACGGTTGGGTTTCCAATCGATTTTTCTTCTGCTGACTGGGTTTTAATTTTGTCTTTTCGTGTTTTTGCCGCTTTTTATTTTATTTTATTTTATTTTCCACGTGTACACGTGTCCGCGACTTCGTAGTGCTGCCTTTATCAGTGTGTTTCCCTAACTTCGGTCGAAGACCATTAACCCGCTTTTTTCGGTCGAGTGTAGATGTCGTCTTCTAACTCCTTGGATACATCTACTTTTGCTGGTCTCACCTGTGATTTTTCGGCCGAAGAGGATAATGCCGAATGTTCGTCTGCCCGTAATCCTCCGGCCGAATCTAGGCCGCAAGGTATTCTTCCTCCTTGGCTTAGCGTTCGAAGTACTATGACGAGGGGAGAGTTGAAGGCTATGCGTTTTAGCTGCAAGTTTCCTGATTGGGTCGAGACTAGGCTTCCCAATGATAATGAGAAGGTCGACGATGTTTTGGCCGAGGGATGGGAGCCTTATTATCTTACACATTTCGAGATTGGTCTCAGGTTTCCCATAATGGGCCTAGTTGAGGAGTTATGCACTTGGTGCCAGATCCACCCTAGCCAGTTGACTCCACTTGCTATCCGCATATTGCTGAGCGTGGACCGCTTGAAAGAGAAGTATAATTTGTCGTTTTCGGCCGAAGACTTCTTTTATTCTTACTTTGTTGAACGCGAAAAACCGGATACTGGTAGATATGTCTTGAACGCTCGGCCTCATGGAAAGTTGTTGATTCTGGGTTTCAAGTCTAACGAGCGCCGGTGGAAAGACAAGTACTTCTTTGTCAGGGGCACCACTCGCTTGGGCAAGGGCCCGAGCTATCCGTTGTGTTGGATGGATTCACGTAGTCTTCTTGTAACTTGTCTTACATTTTGTTGGTTCTTGTTCGGTCGTTGGTATTGACTGGTTTTCGTTATGGTTGCAGCTAAACACGGTGCCAAGAATTGTAAGTTGACTCCTCGGGCGCGTGCAAGGAGCGAGGCTATTCTCACGTTTCCTGATAAGAAACGCGGTCACAAGAGGTTGTTGCACGAGCTACGCACGAGCCGTTTTTGGGCTTTCACTAGGACAAGTAGGTGGATTCTGATCCTCTAGTTTTCTAAGTATTTTCATGCGATCGAATTAACGTGTTTTGGATTGCAGAAATCGCTGACTACGTGATGTCGAAGCCGTCGGGTCAGCGGGCCCTCGCCATGCATGCCATTATGCGTCAAATCCAAGCGGAACAAGAAAAGGCATTTGCGGGTCGAGAGAGTGTCTCGACTGAGGAGAGGCAGGGGTCTTCGGCCGACAACGCTCGTTCGAGTCGAGCGCCGTCTGATGGAGAGGATCCTCAAGAGGCTGAGGGGATGACTGAGCAGCGGCCTACGTGTAAGGTCCACAATTATAGGCTAGAATTTTTCGATAAAATTTTTTATTCCTTTATTAGAATAGTAAATAGGTTATTAGAGATAACTTAGAACCATAAGACGTGCAACTTGGGTACTAGTGGCATTATAGTAAATATTAGGAACATCCAAGGGCATTTTGGTCATTTTTCCACCTAAGAGGTGATAGAATACATGTAAGGAGCTATAGAAAGATTTGGGTTATTTCCTTTAATTCCCAAGTTCAAGTGGGTTCAAAGGTTAATTTTAAATTAATTTAGGGAAAGGTCAAAGATGGTCAAAGGACCTAAATGAAAAGAAATGAAAAGCCTTCATTAAAATGTAAATAGAATAAAGTTGGTGGTCATGAAATGGAATTATTAGAAAGTCAAAGGACCACTTAGCAATCATTGGAAAGATGAAGGACCATGTGGCAATTACCCAAATGAAGACTAGTATATAAGTGGAGGGGATCTAGAAAATTCACCATAATTCTTCACTCTTCAAGAAAGCTTCATCTTCTCCTCTCTAGCAAGCTTGGCCAACCACCCTAAGGAGCACCATAACTCCATTTTTCTTCTTCTACTTCTACCAACTAACTTCCAAATTCCCTTCTCTACCTTCTTCACATCCTAGAAACACCATTCAAGTAAAGAAAACAAGCATAAACAAAGATTTGGCAAGAATCAAGGTAAGACTATCAAACCCTAGTTTTCATTCATGTGTGATTTGAACTTAGCTTAGCATGGTAATGAGGTCTTGAGGTTAAGGAGATGATTTTAATGGTTAAAAAGCCCTTGGTTATGTTCTTAGTTTTATAGTTATGGTATTAGAAAGAGAAGTGCCCAAGTTAGCATGTAAAGTTGATATTAGTGTTGTTTATGGTTGAATCTTGTGAAGATGAATGCTAAAATCTTGTTTTTCATGGTTAGTAGAACCAAAGGAAGATCATAAGGAGCAAGAACAAGCCTAGAAGGAAACTCTCAAGTGAGGTTTGTACCCTAAGCCCTAAAGGTTTTGTTGTTGGTTTCATGTTTGATATGATTTGCATGCTAAAATGGTTTTTATGGTGATGTATATAATTGTTTGTTGGTTTTAAAAAAATTTGATCAATATTTTTCGAAGCATGGACATATGCTATAAAGTTAGTAGAGACTTATTTGAAGTATTTGGCTCTAAGAAATAATAGATTTGTGATGGTTGATGTTTGTTTGAATAAAATGATATGGTTTTGAAAACAATTCCAGCCTACTCCAGAAAATACTGAAACTGTCCTCTAATTTGGTTGAATTTTTAGAAATAGTTAAAAATATAATTAGACCAAGCCCTACGAGAATGAAATGTTCCTTTATAAGTCTAGTGTGAACGAGTAAAATTTGGTGCTGAGATAATTCCATTTAATACCCTAATTGATGTCAAGAAGGCCATACATGCAGACTGTCCTGAAACAGGGCATGTCTAAAACTTGATACAAACGTGAAAAATAGCTAGAGGCCTATTTGGAAAAATTTGTGTAAGTGAAAAATGTTGGTTTACATGTGTATTAGTAGACTGGAAAATTTTAAAGTGAAATAAGTTCATTTGATAAGCCTTTTAATGATAAGAGTCCAATACATACAAACTGTCCCTAACAGGGCAGTTTGGTAACCTAATTTTGTGGCATACCAAAACCTAAGCTAAAAGACTCAAAATGTACTGAAATTTAAAAGGTAGAAAGTTAAGACCTCAAATAAGACTCACACCAAAAATCATTATAATTGGAATTGATTTGATAAGGTTTTAAGCAAAGTGAAATCAGCTCTGTAACACTGTCCCAGATTTCAGTGAATCTGGAATGGTGAAAATGAGATGATTAAAAATATTTTGACCTTGAATTAATGACAAGTGAAGCCATCATAACATATAAGGATGAGTTACGAAAATGATAGAAGTGGTTTGAAGTTAATTAAATACCAATAGAATAAATTATGCCAAATCAAATTCGAACTACTCAGTTTGTTTGAAAACTGGAATTGTTACCACTAGATAGTAAACTTTTATAACAACACTTTTACTTGATGTTTAGCATAGCATACTTGTATAATGTGAAATAATTTATACATAAATGTAAAGATGACATAAATAGAGATCTTGTAAAAGAATATTTGAAAGAAATGTTTAATTTATGGATGATATTGGATGCTTATGCATCCTATTGGAAATAGAAGTAATGTGATTATTAGCATCGAATCGAATGATGATGGTATCGTTAGTACTTAATAAAAGAATGATTTAATAGTATAAACATATGAAAGATGAATTGAAGCGATAGCCTTTGTAGAATACCGTTAGAGGATGAAAGGCATGCCTTAGGAACTAGAAGTGCACTTCACCCTGAAAGTTGAATGAAATGAGACGATGATGATGATGATTCGGCCTTCAGGTCTATCGGCGGCCCTCGGGTCTATCGGCGGCCTTCGGGTCTATTAGCGGCCTTCGGGTCTATCGGCGGTCCTCGGGTCTATCGGCGGCCCTCGGGTCTATCGGCGGCTCTCGGGCCGAAACAGTTCCGTTTCCTCCATAGGTTATTCTAAGGGGGCTATCAATAATAAGAAAATGAATAACTAACATAAGTTGTGTTTAAATCTCAAATGATTAAAGGTATAAGGCTAAATGAAATCTTATTGAATAATAGAATATATGGAAATAAATGGATTCCTGTATAACTTACTAACCACATGTAAGTTAAACTAACATGAAAATTTACATTATTTGGGTTCTTGGAAACTTTAATGAATTTGCCTT
This sequence comes from Cardiospermum halicacabum, assembly GCA_031304145.1. Classification (NCBI taxonomy): domain Eukaryota; kingdom Viridiplantae; phylum Streptophyta; class Magnoliopsida; order Sapindales; family Sapindaceae; genus Cardiospermum; species Cardiospermum halicacabum. The sequence continues at coordinate 14,735,241 of CM062391.1, read as the reverse complement.
TGTAATGATGTTTGGAAACATTTTATATTGATTGATCTTGGGTGTACTTGTTTTAAATGAATGATTTGTATTGAAAATAAAGGTAAGCATTTGTGTTGCGTGCCCCGGGCACGGGGTACAAACCAGGCATTGTTGCCTGACGTTTTATTTTCTATGTTTTCTTTTTTTTCCTTTATTTAATAACAATCCAGGAAAGGCAATCGGGGGAAAACATCAAGGACCACTCTAAGTATGAAGATATGGTTTCAGGAAAAGACTAGGGCAGTTTACCATGTGAAGCAAATGAAATTTTTAAGAGAAGGAATGATGATAAGTAAAATGCATGGTGACATGTACAGTTATATGCATAATCTGAATGCGTACTTGTATATTAAAGAAAAGTTTGATGAACTGATGAAGAATTGGCCTACGGGCTAAAGTGTAACTTGCTATATGGATACTTGATATGTAAATTAAATATTTGTATTGTATAAAGAATGTTACTAGTATGTACATATAATTAATGTTTTGATGTATGATTCGAATAACAGACTATTAATATATGACATTAGTAAATGGATAATTAATTGATAAATATAATTTGATAAGGTGACGTTGGTCTCTTATCGGGTTAATAATCGGGTAAGGGTCCGACGTCACACTACGGTCGAAGAAGAGAGGAGTCCTGTTGCTCCTATTGATAGAGAGAAGAGGCCAAGGGAGGAAGAGGAGGGAGAAGAGGACGAAGAGGAGGAGGGGTTTGTGCGCTCGCGGAGCCGGGTTAAGCACACTGGCAGGAAGCCCGCTTCCAGTGGAAGCGGTCTCTTCCTTGAGTTTCCCGGCGATTCTTCCACTAGAAGGGTTACGACCGGGATAGTGAAGGCCGCTGATGGTTTCTTCTTTCCTCAGGACGAGGAATGGTTGAATTCTCTGTCGTTCACTCAGTTCAACGAAATGGCCGTTGGAGGTTTGTTCAGGGTACGTTTTTGAGACTTCACTTTGTGTCGATATCTTTTATCAACTTGTTTTTGATCTTTTGGTCTTCTTTCAGGCGTTTCAGGGGGCGGTGGGGATGCGTCGCCACTTCTCGGCCGTTATGCGTGACCGTGGAGAGATGGAGGCGAGAGTCAGCCAGGCATCGGCCGAACTTAAAGCCGCCCAAGAGGACTTGGAGAAGGTAACGACTCAGTGCATTGAGTCCGTTAGATGCTCTGAGGCATTGCAGGCTCACAACTTGGGTCTCGAGTCCTCTTGCAAGATGAAGGACGCTGAGCTCAACTGGCAGGCCAAGGAAATAGAAGAGCTGAAAGCTTTCAAGTCTGCGGCCAAAGGGAAGATAAAGGACTTGGAGGGTCAAGTGGAAGTCTTGACTGATGAGGCTGCTCAGGTCGAGGTCACCACTAGAACCTATGCCCTCGAGCAGGTCATCCGGGGGTCGTTGACTCCGGAGTCGGCGAAGATGGAGCTTGATGCTACGGCCGCATTGCGAGAGGGCGTCGGTTTATAACTTTTCATTTCTTGTAATGCTTCTTCTGAATGTAATCTTTATCAATCAATGAAAAATATATTTTGTTGCAATTTTCCTTATTTTCTTTGTCTTCTTTTCGCTCGAGGGTCCAATCCCCCAATTTATCTCTTTTCAGAGTTTTTGGGCGAAATGTTGTCGCCCGGGACCCTTTGGACATACCAGAGGCTTGCTGTCTTTTGCCAATGCGTTTTGGCCCGAAACCTTCTGGATTTACCAGAGGTTTGCCTTTTGGCAATGTATCTTCGCCCGAGACCTTCTGGATTTACCAGAGGCTTGCCCTTTGGCAATTTTTTCGGGTTGCCCTTTGACAATGCATCTTCGCCAGAGACCTTCTGGATTTACCAGAGGCTTGCCCTTTGGCAATTTTTTTCGGGTTGCCCTTTGGCAATGTGTCTTCGCCCGAGACCTTCTGGATTTACCAGAGGCTTGCCCTTTGGAAATTTTTTCGGGTTGCCCTTTGGCAATGTATCTTTGCCCGAGACCTTCTGGATTTACCAGAGGCTTGCCCTTTGGCAATTTTTTCGGGTTGCCCTTCGGCAATGTGTCTTCGCCCGAGACCTTCTGGATTTACCAGAGGCTTGCCCTTTGGCAATTTTTTCGGGTTGCCCTTTGGCAATGTCTCTTCGCCCGAGACCTTCTGGATTTACCAGAGGCTTGCCCTTTGGCAATTTTTTCGGGTTACCCTTTGGCAATGCATCTTCGCCTGAGACCTTCTGGATTTACCAGAGGCTTGCCCTTTGGCAATTTTTTTGGGTTGCCCTTTGGCAATGTGTCTTCGCCCGAGACCTTCTGGATTTACCAGAGGCTTGCCCTTTGGCAATTTTTTCGGGTTGCCCTTGGGCAATGTATCTTCGCCCGAGACCTTCTGGATTTACCAGAGGCTTGCCCTTTGGCAATTTTTTCGGGTTGCCCTTTGGCAATGTGTCTTCGCCCGAGACCTTCTAGATTTACCAGAGGCTTGCCCTTTGGCAATTTTTTTTGGGTTGCCCTTTCGCAATGTATCTTCGCCCGAGACCTTCTGGATTTACCAGTGGCTTGCCCTTTGGCAATTTTTTCGGGTTGCCCTTTGGCAATGTGTCTTCGCCCGAGACCTTCTGGATTTACCAGAGGCTTGCCCTTTGGCAATTTTTTCGAGTTGCCCTTTGGCAATGTGTCTTCTCCCGAGACCTTCTGGATTTACCAGAGGCTTGCCCTTTGGCAATTTTTTTGGGTTGCCCTTTGGCAATGTGTAAGATATAAAGGAGAGTAAGGGATGAGATGAAAAACTTGTTTTATTGCTTTAAGGTGGGGCCTCGTTAAAAACCCTTTTTGGGGAAAATAGTGCCCGTTATTACAGTTATAGTGCTACATTCAAAATTGGTACCTTTTGAGGTGATGTATGTTCCAGCTATGCTCTATTTCCTTTCCTTCATTCGTGAGCAGCTTGTAGGACCCTTTTCCGGATGCTCGTTCCACTTGGTATGGTCCTTCCCAGCTCTCGGCTAGTTTTCCATGGGCTTGTTTTCTCGTGTTTTGGAACACTCTCCTGAGTACCCAATCTCTGGGTTGGAAGGCTCGGGCCTTGACTTTTTTGTTGTACTGCCTTGCTATCCCCATTTGGTGTTCGGCTATTCTTCGTTGTGCGTTCTCCCTTTTTTCATCCGAAGTATCTCTCTCGAAGGCCAGGACATGTTCATTTGCTCTTCCGTTTAGCCTTTCTTGAGGTGATAGGATCTCTGTTGGGAGTACTGCTTCCGTTCCGTAGACCATCAAGAAGGGGGTTTGCAGTGTTGAAGTTCTGGGGGTTATTCGGAATGCCCAGAGGACTTCGGGGAGGGCTTCGGGCCACAATCCTTTGGCCCCCTCCAATTTTTTCTTGAGGGAGTCTACCACCGCCTTGTTGGATGCTTCGGCTTGACCGTTGGCTTGGGGGTATCTCGGGGTTGAGTATGTGAGTTTTATGTTTAACTGGTTGCAGAAGTCTTTCAGAGTTTGCGCTATGAATTGAGGGCCGTTGTCGGTGATTATTTCTCGTGGTATGCCGAATCTACAGATGATGTGTTTCCAGATAAATTTCTGCACTTCATGCTCCCTGACTCTTTCTAACGCTTCAGCTTCAATCCATTTCGTGAAGTTGTCAGTTACCATCAGTATATATCTTTTTCGACCCTGTGCGGATATTGGGAAAGGCCCGATGATTTCCATCCCCCATTTGTCAAACGGCCACGGGGAGGTGATGGTGTGTAGGTTTCCGGCGGGGAGGTTGGAGTAGTTGGCGTGCCTTTGGCATTTATCGCATTTCTTTACAAGTTCGGCTGCATCTGTCTTCATGGTTGGCCAGTAGTATCCGGGTCTATGCGCTTTGAATGCTAGGCTTCTACCTCCGGAATGGTTCCCGGCTGACCCTTCATGGAGTTCTTTCAACACCAGCTCGGCCTCGGAGAGGGAGATGCAGTTTAGGAAGGGACCGCCTATGGATCTTTTAAAAAGTATTCCTCCGATGATGCAGAATCTGGCAGCCTGGGCTCGTAGTTTTCTCGCCTCTGCCTTGTCTTCCGGCACTTGGCCATGATTGATGTATTCGATGATGGGGGCTCTCCAGTCGTCCTGTTCTATGGCCAGGGTTTCTTCATACTCGATGGCTGCTTTGGGAAGGAAAGCGTATACAATTGGCCCTGTTGGCTCGTCTTTTTGCATTGAGGCCCCGAGGTTTGCCATAGCATCGGCCCTTTCGTTTTCTTCCCTTGGGATCTGTTTTATTGCGGCCCTTTGGAAGCGCTTCATGAGATCTTTGGCTATCTTCAAATATTTGGCCATCTTTTCGTTTCGGGCCTGGTATGCGTCGTTTATTTGATTCACCACCAATTGGGAGTCGCATTTGATCGTTAAATTGTGCGCTCCACTCTCTTTTGCCACCCTTAATCCTGCAATCAGGGCTTCGTATCCGGCCTCATTGTTGGTGCCTGGGAATTCGCATCGGATTGCTTGGAGTATCGGGGGCAAATTTGGGGGCCGGAGACATACGCCCAGGCCGCTGCCGCTTTGTCTGCTGGCTCCGTCTACTTCTAGTACCCATTCTTCGGTTGCAGAAGTTACTAGCTGATTTACTTCGATCTCCGTTATTTTCGTGGATGGGTTTTCTTCGAAGTCTGCTAAAAAATCTGCGAGGGCTTGGGATTTGATGGCCTTTTTCCCTTCGAACGAGATGTCGTGTTCGCTGAGTTCTAGGGCCCACTTCATCAGTCTTCCGGATTTCTCTGGTGAGTGCAGCACGCTTCGCAAAGGCAACGAAGTTATTACCACGATTGGGTGTCCTTAGAAGTATGCTCGGAGTTTTCTTGCAGCAAACACTAGGCTTAGGATCGCTTTTTCTAAGACTGGATATCTTGTCTCTGCCGAGGTTAGAGTCTTGCTGGCGAAGTATACCGGTTGCTGTTTCCCCCCGATTTCTTTGACCAGGACTGTACTTACCGCAATCTGTGAATGCGAAAGATACAGATACAACTTTTCATTAGCTTCTAGTTTAGCTAAAAGTGGAGGGCTGGTCAAGAAGTCTTTGATGTCTGCTAGTGCTTTTTTGCAGTTTTCGGTCCATTCAAATTCCTTGTACTTTTTAAGTGCCTCAAAAAATGGCTGAAACTTTTTCGATGCCTTCGGGATGAACCTGGACAGGGCCGCCAATGTTCCGGTGAGCTTTTGCACGTCTTTCTTGTTTTGAGGCTCAGCTATGTTTAGGATCGGCTTGATTTGGTCCGGGTTGGCCTCAATTCCTTTCTTCGTAACTAGGTACCCCAAGAATTTTTCCGCTTTGACCCCGAATTGGCATTTGGTGGGGTTCAGCTTCATGTTGTACTTTCGGAGGGTTTCGAATGCTTGACTTAGATGGTGAACATGCTGGCTCGTTTGTTCCGACTTCACTAACATATCGTCTATGTATACCTCCATGGTCTTCCTCAATTTATCAGCGAACATTTTGTTCATGAGTCTTTGATAGGTGGAGCCCGCATTCTTTAGCCCGAAGGGCATTACTTTGTAGCAATAGATGTCCCGTTCCGTGATGAAAGCGGTTTTTCTTTGTCGCCGGGATGCATTAGTATTTGATTGTACCCGAAGTATGCATCCATGAAGCTTAGCATCTCGTATCCTGCGGTTGCATCAATGGTGAGGTCTATGTGCGGCAGCGGGAACGGATCTTTCGGGCATGTTTTATTTAGATCAATGAATTCGATGCATACCCTCAATTTCCCATTCTTCTTTTTCACGACCACCACGTTCGCGAGCCATTCGGGGTATTGGACCTCCTTGATTGACCCATTTGCGAGGAGTTTCTCCACTTCTTCATTGATGATCTCATTCCGCTCTTGGGCAAACCTTCTGCGCTTTTGTCTCACCGGTTTCGCCCCTTCTTTCACATTCAGTTTGTGGGTAATGACTGCTGCGTCGATTCCAGTCATATCTGTGTGCGACAAGGCGAAGCAATCTTGGTTATCTCTAAAGAAGTCTATCAATTCTTCCTTCTCTCTTCTTTCCAGCATGGCCCCGATTTTCACTGTTTTCCCCTCGTCCAGCAATATTTTGTCCACTTCGTGATCGGCCGGCTCAAGGGGTGATCCGGGCCGCATATGTGGTTGTTATACTTCTGCCGCTTTTTGCTTCAGGCAATTGGAATAGCATTCTTTGGATGCGTTTTGCTCTCCTCTTATCTGCTTGATCCCGTGTGGAGTCGGGAATTTGATTAGCTGATGGTATGTTGAGGGTATGGCTTTCATCCCGTGAATCCAGGGTCTTCCCAAAATCACGTTATAAGCAGAATTGGAACTTATTACCAGGAAGGTGGTGTGGAGGTTTATTCCTTCTGCGTACACCGGTAACTCGATTTCTCTGATGGTAGAGGTGGCTTTTCCGTCGAAGCCTACGAGGGAGATAGCCTTCCTGCGCATCGCTCTTTCGTCCAGCTGCATATTTCTGAACGTCTCCAGGAATAGGATATTAGCTGAGCTGCCGTTGTCGACTAGTACCCTCTTTACCGTCAGGTTTGCTATGGAGATTTTGATCACCAAAGCGTCGTGGTGAGGTACGTTTACTTCTCCGGCTTCTCCTTCGGTGAAAGTGATGGAGTAATGGTTGTTCGTGTTTTCACTCCTGATGCTGTATATGCTCTGAGTTTCTCTGAGCTTTCTTTTCGCGGCCGAGCTTGTTAGTCCGCATATGTCGGATCCCCCAGCTATCATGTTAATCACCCTTTCTTCTGCGTTTGCTACCAGAGTTGGATTTATCCGCTGTCGGTTTTTGTCAGCTTCGGCCGCAATTTCCCTCCCTTTCTCGGTTAAATATTCTCGTAGGTGTCCTATTTTAATAAGTTCTGCCACCTCTCTTTTCAGGATCCAGCATTCATCGGTGTTGTGGCCATGGTCTCCGTGGAATTGACAGTACCGGGACATGTCTTTCCTCGCAAAGGGGTTTTTAGATTTCTCTGGCCACCTGACTCTGTCCCCCAAGGTTTTGAGTACTGTCAGGGCCTCCCTCGTGGGTATGGTGAGGGGGTACGGAAGCAGCTCTTTCTCCCTGCATATAGGATCGGGGCCGGTGTAACTTGGCCTGGAGGGACCGCTGCGATCGAAGTCTCTTTGGCTTCTTCTATGATCCTCGCTCCGTCCAATGCTACTGCGGTCGTTTCGTCCTCGTTGACTCGAGGTGTTTTGTGGCCCCCTAGTATTCCGAGGTTGGAATTCTTCTTCGTATTCCATCGCATCCTCTGCTCTTTCTAGGACGTCTTCGAAGGTCCTTGGTTTTATCAGTTTGAGGCTTTCGTAAAATTTTGACGTTTTTACGAGCCCCTTTACGAAGGCCTTGATGGTGCTTTTATCCCTGCAACCCGGGATGGCCATCTTGGTTTCTTTGAACTCTTTCACATATTGCCTAAGACTTTCATTGACCCCTTGTCTTAGGTCGTAAAGATCGTCCACATCCTTCTCTTTTTTCCGACTATCGGAGAAGTGGTTGACGAACTTCATTGCTAGTGAAGAGAAGGATCTGATGCTTTTCCCAGGGAGGGAGGAATACCATCTCTGGGCGGTTCCGGTTAAAGTGGAACCAAAGGCTTTACACATTATGGCTTCCATATCTTCTTCTGGGATGTTGCACGTCCCCATGCGAGTCTTGTATTCAGCGATGTTGTCCTCTGGATCCTTGGTTCCTTCGCAGGGCTTCATACTGGGAGTGGAGAACCTCTTGGGCATTCTGGTGTCCAGGATCCAGGACGCGAATGGTGTGTCGGAATAGCGCGTAGTTGAAGAACGCATTGTTATTCTTATTCCTGAGGTTCGTTGTACCAGGTCCTTGAGTTCTCTGATTTCACGGTCACGACGCTTTTCACGACTTCTTTTAGACGACGTTGGCTTCGTCTGTTCATCATCGGAGCTGCTTGAGCTGTTCAGATCTAGAGTTTTGCGACTCTCCGTTGACCCGTCGCTCTCTTCGGACCCTTTGTCGGAGCCTTCTTCAAAGTTGAGTCTCTTCTTGCGGAGGGGTGAATATCTCCGGCTTGATCGCTTTGTTCTTCCCTTAGAGGAGGCTTTTCTGGATTCTGCTTCTTTTTTCAATAGTTCTTTTTCTTCCTCTACTTTCTTGAGCATCTCCGTCATTATGGCGAGTTGCTCCTCTGGCATCTTTGGAGTCTGGTCTTCTACGACGACGGTGTTGGGATTTGCTCGTGCCATGTCTGATGGGGATGGAACAGAATAGGGATAATCGGGAGTTGGATTGTTATTTCTCTCAGATCTCAGCCTTGTGTGTGAGGTTTCGTAGCCCCACGGTGGGCGCCAAACTGTGGTGCCAAATAAACCACAGCCAAATATTAGGCTAAGATTGCTTGAGAAAATAGCTGAAGAGCTTACAAAGACAATCTCACAGAGTTTAGCTCTAATGAATGAAAAATCGAATCCTTTTTTGATCATCCCTACCCCCTATTTATAGGAAGTGTTTGGGTCCTGTCTCTATTTGGATTGGGACTCCTTATCCTCCTCGGGTTCGGTCTCCTTTTCGGACTTGGTCTCTCATTGGGCTTGACTCCCTTTTTGGGCTTGATCTCCTTCTAGGGCTTGGATTCCTTCTTGGACTTGGTTTCCTCTCTGGGCTTGTCAGTGCCATTCGAGTCTATGTTGGATTCTTCGGCCGCAGAGGTGTGTTCGGCTGCAGGTTCAATAAGCCCATTTCGGGCGAAGGCTTCGGCTGTTTATGACTTAGGTTTATTTTTCTATTTGTTGAAGGTCCGCAACTTTCTGAGACCGTAAGTTGTTTTCCCACCACAAAAAATCACTTTATAAAAATTCTTACTAAATTCTAGGCTCGTTTTTCGGACGTTACACACCATGTCAAAACTACAGCTTATTTCTTTAAAATCAAACTTTTTAAAATCAAAATCTTAAAATAAAAAGTTTGAAAGAGTGAAAAAGAACCCATATTATTAATGTTCTAAACAAAATTGCAAGTATTGTTTAGTTTATGGATGGAATAAAAGTTAAAACAGTAATAGAGGGAAAATCATGTTTCATCGAGTTTTTACTATATAGATTAATTAGATAATGGGTCCGCAATTTGCGCGGATATTAATATATATATATATTGAAATATAATTTTAAAATAACTTACAATTTTATTTATACATTTTTTATAATTTATATAATTAATAAAATTATTTAATCTTATTTAAATAAAGTAAACATATTTTAAAAGCTATTTAAATAATTAATTATTTTATTAATAATTTAATATTTTTTAAATTAAGCAAATATTTTTAATAGTTATTTAAAAAAGTCTTAAATAATTTATTATTTAACAAATAAAATTTTTTATAATTAAATATTTAAAAGATTCTTTAATTTTAAAAGTATTATTTTATTCCAATCAAATAATTGAATGATGATGATAGATCTAATCAAATTTGAATTAAGTGATAAATTAAGAAAACGAGTGAGTTATTACTGTTCTGTTTTAATTTATTATAATATATTTAATGCAATGGAATGAAATGATAAATTGAATGGCACACATGTAATTAGAAACAATATTTGAACCTAATTTTTAAGTACTTATTAAACAATTCTAAACTATCACATCATCATCTGTTTATGAATGATTTTATATAAAAATATAGTTGGTGATTGAAATTTTATTAATATTACTAGGTACGCGGCACCTACGAGGCAGGTGCTACATTTTCTTTATATATTTTTTTATTTTTTTAATTATATTTAAAAATTAATAGTATAACTTTATTAAATCAATCTTAATTAAGTGCACATAATATTTTATTATATTTAAAGTTTATAATTTCTATTATTTAATGATATTTATTATTATTATATTTTATTAAAAAAATTTAATTAATTGTAAAAGACTCTAAATTATGGATGTAAATTTTAAAATTTTACATTAAAATTTATTAAATATTTTTTAAATATATTTATTTTATGAATAGTTTAAAATAGTATAGATAAATTTTAGTATGATTAGGTTTTTGTTTAGTTTAAAAATTAATTTATGATCTTTCAATTGATAATTCTATAAATAATATTAATGAGTTAGTTTTTAAAATCTTTAAATAGATAAAGGAAAACAAAATTTTTAAATATTAGTAGTAGTGGGTATAATTAAATAAAATTTTGAAAGTTTGAAACTTAACCAATGAATTAAATTGACCAACATACTCTTATAGACGCGATTAACAGCATTACCGACTTATGAAACTTAAAAAATTAAAATAAAGTTTAAATAATCTATTAACATAATTTAAAGTTTGAAATGACTAAAATTAAAATTATTCCTGTAAAATAACATCGTATTTCATATCTAAAATTTTTGTCATCCATTCATAGATAATGAATGATATATTATAAATTCATATTAATTAATAAATATTTTTAAGTGAAAATTCTTTTAAATTGGCTTTTTAAAGTTCAAAATAAAATTATAGGCCTGTTTTGAAAAACATACAAAAAAAAGATTTTAAAAGTTTAGTTTTCACTCAGGCCAAGTTTCCCAAAATACCCCTGAAACTTTACAATTTACAGATGCTGTGAATTATGCTCACAGTCTGTGAATTACGCTCATAGCTGTGAATGGCCTATGAAGTGAAAATCAAACTTTAGTTTTGCAAACATTTCAAAAGTGGCCTATAACTGTATAGTAAACTTTTTATGGCCTATAAAAAAAATTTACCTAATTTTAAATTCCTTTGAATTATAATTTTTACGAATTTGAAAGAAGTTTTATCATATCTTTATTTTTATAAAATTTATAATAAAATATGCATAAAAATTTCATAAAAGTCAGTAAAATTAAACTCTCTTTAAACTTATATTTATTGTAATGAATTAATTTTTTTAAAAATTTATAATAATACATATGTTGGATTTATGGGCCAGCCAAGGCCTTATTTTTATATGGGCTTGGGGCCATTGGACCTGGGTGATAGGTCCACCCAAGATAAGCCCAGTCCAGAACTCTTTACTTGTCCATAAAGTAATGGATTAGTAAGAGATCAGATGATAAGAATTCAATAGTTTGAATTCAAAAGAATTCTAATTCAAGTGAACTAGATAAGGACTGCAATAAATAGGGTACTCCTCTCATTCTTCTCAGCATCCCAAACATCACATCTCAGAGCATTCTCTGAAACGTGAAATTGCAAACAGTGTGTGCAAAGTGAAACCTATTCAAAGGTTTCCAAGATTTCAAGAATTGAAGGCATTAGCGTTCGTGTTCTAGAAGTTCAATTAGGGTTCTTAACTGGTGAACTGAACGGTATTTCCAAGAGATTTATCATCGACCAATTGACAGTAATCTCCCTTTCCTTTTTCAGCTTATTATGTATGTTGATTGCTTATAGTATGCATATAGGATCAACATTGGTATCAGAGCCTGTCTACATTATTGTTGTTGGTCGATATAATTATGCCGATGTTATTTTTGCTTAAATAGAACGTAAATTAAGTGCTGAAATAGTAGTTTGCATGTAATTTTCGTGGCTGTTTTTTGGCTTTAATTAATTGCAAGAATTTTTTCAATATGCAAACTTTTGATCGTTGGATTTGTCTTCGAATAACAAATCCGTCCATATATTATGTGAATTTTTTCGACGAGAAACGAAGCAGTTATGGCCTTCCGAAGTTTGGGGACAGATTCGAACGAATCAGACCCAAACAGCACTAATGTTTCACATGTTGAGCAATTTTGACAAGTCACACTTCGGACAGTGAAGTTTATCGCCGACAACCAGAGCCCTAAAGTCGACAACTGACGGCACGGCTGGAGAGAGGACGGCGAGAGGAGCAAACGGCAGCCGCCCCGACCACCGTCGCACCACGGCACAGCGGCGCGTGGAACGCACGCTCCAGGCGGGCGCGTGAGGCGCACAGGGGATGCCTGCTCCTCAGACAGCATCCTAGTGAGCGCTAATGTGTCGACACGTCAGCATTTTTGCTCACTGAGAAAGCTGACACCAAGTGTCGCGTGGCGCACAGGTCAGCACTGACGTGGCTGCCTGCGTGGCAGGCAGGTCAGCCCATATGCTGACTGTGCGGCTGACGCACCTGTGACACGCGGCGAAGCCTCGACGCGCCACATGTCACCGGAATATGCAGCTCCCACCCGGCTCTAGCCGGCGCGTTGCTGGTCAACCGTCGACCTCCAGAGGCGCGTGACCGCCACGCACCGCTGCTGGCGACCGAAAAAAATTTTTCAAAAAAAAAAAAATAATTAATAGATAAAAAATCTTTTCCAAATTGTTTTTTTTTTAAATTTTAAAACCTAACCTTTATGCTATTTTTAAAATTTTGAGCATGCAATTTTGTGGAAAATTTTTTGAAATATTATTTTCTATTCACGATGGCATATTATTACTATTTTTATTAATTTACTAATGTCGTTTGCATGCTTATGGCATGTGCATTTTTTGATTTGCACATGTTATGGTTAATAGATATGATTATGTCGTGGACAACGATTTCTGGGTCTCCACAGAGAGGGCTGCTCAGTATCCTAATAGGCACATTGCACCGGTCATCGTCTACATATTTCCTCTGGAGCTTCCTCAAATGATGGTGCCACCTCTTTTTGGACATGCTCACCCAGTCCAGCAGCATCCGGCTGCTCCACCACCTCCACCTCCACCTCCACATCAGCCGATGGGTTTTAGGTAGGCACACCCTTTTTCCCCATTCACACCCCCCGGTGGGACATTATTTCGGTCCACCACCTCCTCAGCATCCTCTGATGGTTCCACCACCTGTCCCAATACATCCTGAGCATCATCCGGTTGCTCAAGCTTTTGTTCCTCCTCCTCCTGAGCAACACCCGGTTGCTCAAGCTCATGCACCTCCACCGTTTCTGCATGTGCATCGAGCTTATGTGCCTGGAGAGGACATCAACTTTATGGATAACATACTTGCAGAGCAGCAAGCGGCTGCCGAAGCTGAGTTAAAGCAGCAAAATGAGGCAGATGATGAGTTCGAAAATGAGTTCGAACCTGTGGAAGATGACGCCCAATGGAATGGTATAGAAGAGGACATCCCCGAGTGGGATAGTGAAGAGGAGGAAGAGGCCCACTAGGCTGGGGAGGAGGAAGAGGTCACCGAGTGGAATGGCGACGAAGAGATGGCAGTTGTCGATTTAGACAGCAACGAACCTGAGATACCTGACGAGGATAAGGATGATGAGAGTGTGATTACTGAGCCAGAGTACACCCCTCTCACACCTTCCGATTTGGACCCAGAGGACTATCCATAGACCATATATTTTTTAGATTATTCATGTTTTTTTAACTGTTTAGTATATTATTTTTATTTAATATATTATAGATATATTTTTTTTAACATGAATACTTTATGATTATTCCTTGGTTGCTGAATAATTTAGTGGATGCTCTAGGCTTGCATGCTTACAAATTGTTTGCACACTACATGATTAACAAGTTGATGAAGTTTGAGGACAAGGATGGTGATTGAGTAGATTGCCTATCTTCTCCGATTCCCCCTCAGATTGATTCGATGAGTTTTTGATTGTTTTAGCTAGTGCATTTATATTACTATCGGATGATTATGCTAGATTAAACATAGATGGTCTTATGTATATTTTTGGTACTTGTCAGTGATGGCCTCTGCTCATAAGTCTATTGTCGCTGAGTTGAACAAAGGTGACAAACTCAATGGAGACAATTACGATATCTGGCATCGCAAGATCCAGTATATCCTTGAGGAGCAAGAAGCTCTCGAGACCCTTTCGAACACGATGGTCGAACCAGCGCATAATTCTACTTCACAAGCAATGCGTGATATGGACGCCTATTTGTCCTGGAAACGCAAGAATAGCATTACGTGCATCACCATATTATCGAGTACGGTTGATGATTTGATGTCTGCTTTTGAGGATTACCACACTGCACAAGCTATGTGGGTAGCACTCAAGGACAAATATGGTTGGACTTCAACCACTAAGCTCCGACGGCTGACGATTAAGTTTGATACTTATCGCAAGCGCGGTGATCATACAATACGCCAACATCTTCGTGAGATGGCTAACATGATCCGTGAGTTGAAATCAGCTGGTCATGTCTTAACGGACGAGCAACAAGTGCAGGCAGTGATAAGGTCCTTCCCAAATAGTTGGGAAAACATGAAGATAAACATGAGACATAATGATAACATCAAAACGTTTGATGATATCTCTCGTCATGTAGAACTCGAGGACGAGCGCTTAGAGGCGGCAAAATCCTCTAGTCAGCTTTACATGACAGATTCAAATGTGCGTAGGGGCAGTAATGCCAAGCGCAAGAGGGGAAATAAGGGCAGCAAGAAAGATAAGGATCCGAAGAATCCAAATAAGCCCGGGACCATAAACCCTCGAAAGAAGGCCAGACGTGGAATGGGGCAGAAAAAGGACATGAGCAAGATCAAGTGTCACAATTGTAACAAGATGGGACACTTCGCTCGTGATTGTACCGAGCCGAAGAAAGAGGTATCCTATTATGATCCTTAATATGTCTAATGCTTTTGTTTCTAGCACCGTTTTGCTTGCCGGTTCTTATTCTAAGTGGATTGTAAACTCAGGGGCAACTGACCATGTAGCTAGAGACACAAGAGCATTCGTAGAGTACCGACGCATACCTCATGGTACTAGATGGATATATGTGGGGAACAACTCTCGAGTTGAAGTAAAAGGGATCGGGACTTGCGAACTGATGTTGCAAAGTGGCCACGTTTTACTACTACATGATGTCCTCTACGCTCCTGAGATTAGACGTAGTCTTGTTTCAGCCTCTGTTTTGATGACTTTTGGATATAAAATAGTGTTTGAATCGAAAGTTTTGAGTTTGTATTATGACTATTTTTATTGGTTCTTGACGAATGGCTGATGGATTTATTTATCTTTGCATTGATAATTATGTGAACCCTTCTTATGTCAATAATGATACAAGTTTTACTCTTGTTGCATCTGGTGATATTGATATTTCCACATGGCATGCTAGACTTGGTCATATAGGACAAAATAGAATGAACAGGTTGTCAAAAGAGGGGATTTTAGGATCTTATAATAAGATCGAGTTGCCTGCGTGTAATTATTGTCTAGCTGGGAAAGCCACTAGAAAACCTTTTGGAAAGGCAAATAGGGCCACTTTTCCTTTAGAGATAGTTCATTCAGACATATGTGGACCTATGAATGTTAGGGCTAGAAGTGGTGCATCATATTTCATTACCTTCATAGATGACTTCACTCGTTTTGGTATAGTCTTTCTAATCTCCCATAAGTCTGAAGCTTTAGATTGCTTTGGAAAATTTTTGGCTATGGTGGAGAATCAACTAGATAAGAGTATTAAAGTGCTACGCATTGACCGAGGCCGAGAGTATCTATCAGACCAATTTCAGACGTTATGTTAGGAGAAAGGTATAGTGAGACAGCTGACTCTTCCTAGGACCCCTCAGCAAAACGGAGTTGCCGAGAGGAGGAATAAAACACTGTAAGAAATGGTACGATCGATGATGGCACAAGCAAATCTTCCAATATTTTATTGGGGAGATGCACTTCTGACAGCGATCCACATATTAAATAAGGTTCCGACGAAATCAGTGACTACTACACCCTATGAGTTATGGACAGGTACAAAACCTGACCTCTCCTATATGCGACCCTGGGGTGCGCGTATTATGTACATGATCTTTCTAGCCCATATGGAAAGCTAGGTGCGAGGGGTAAAAGATGTATTTTCATAAGATATCCCGAGCAATCCAAAGGATATGTACTAATAGGAGAAAATTCAGATTGTACAATTTCTGAATTGGAGTCACGTGATGTTGTGTTCCTTGAGAATGAATTCCCTAAGAGGGGTGAAGTAGAAAGAGAAACTTTCTTCTTTGAACAAAATGAATCAGAGGACTTAGTTCCTCCACAGATGGATATTGATCCTAGTGGGAGTGAACAAGTGCCTGAAGAATCAGCTTCACTAGTAAATGACAATTGGAGTATACAGATTCCTAATCCTTCGATACCTGAGTCATCGAATCGAAGAAGTAGAAGAGTCCCCATTCCCCGACGACATTATGAGATTGAAGGGGAAACGTTCATGATGGCTTCACACGATGGTGATGAACCAAAGAACGTAAAGGAAGCTCTCAATTCACTCGCCAAGGATCTATGGTTGAAAGCCATGGTGAGGAAATGAAATCGATGAAAAGTAACCATGTCTGGGACTTAGTTGACTTACCACCAGAACGTAGAGCCATCAGAAATAAATGGGTCATTTACGTTAAACGAAACGCTGATAGTTCGATCAAGAGATAGAAGGCAAGATTGGTGGCGAAAGGCTATACCCAACAAGAGGTCATAGATTATGAGGAGACGTTCTCACCTGTGGTGAGAATTCGCTTCTATTCGCCTAATCTTGGCCTTAGTCCACATATGGACTTAAAATTGCATCAAATGGATGTCAAGACCGCTTTCCTTAATGGAGGACTGGAGGAAGAGATTTACATGGAACAGCCTGAGGGTTTTATAACTAAAGGCAAAGAAAAGAAAGTTTGTAAACTCTTGAGGTACTTTTATGGACTCAAACAATCCTCCAGGCAATGGTACCTGAGATTTCATGACTCGGTGTTGTCATATGGTTTCCAAATGAAACATGAAGACCATTGTGTTTATGTGAAGAAGTCCAGTGACAGTTTTGTGTTACTGTCATTATATATAGACAACATTCTCTTGGCTTGCAACAACAATGACATTCTATTGTCAACGAAGAACTGGTTGTCGACAACTTTTGAGATGAAGGACATGGGTGAGGCTGCCTATATATTAGGAGTCAAGATTTCAAGGGACCGAAGTAAGAGGCTATTAGCTTTAACGCAAGAGCTCTACATTCAAAAGATCCTTGAACGTTTCCATATGGCTAACTGCAAGCCTATGGATACACCCATTGCAAAAGGGCAGACTTTGAGTCTTTAGATGTGCCCTAAAACTCCGCAAGAGCGTGAGAAGATGCAGAAAGTTCCATATGCAAATGTCATCGGTAGCCTGATGTATGCTATGTTGTGTACAAGGCCCGATATCTGCTATACAGTAAGACTGGTAAGCAGGTATCAGTCTAATCCAGGACAAAAACATTGGATTGTTGTGAAACGAATTCTAGCATATCTAAAAGGAACCTCAGATTATGCTCTATATTACCAAGGTGGTGAAAGCCATCTAGTGAGTTACACTGACGCTGATTGGGGTGGCGACTTGGATGAAAGGAAGACAACTTCGTGTTGTACCTTCATTCTGAGTAATGGAGTAATCTCCTAGCGTAGTAGATTTGCATAGCGTTCCCACCATGGAAGCATAATTTGCAGTCTGCTCGGTGGCTGTGCATGAAGTTGTTTCGCTCAAAAGGTTTATAGACGACCTGTATGAGAGTGAGCCAAAGCCAGTCATTGTATAGTGTAATGGTCAGGAAGCTATTGTCTATACTGAGGATACGAAATACCACAGTAATTCTAAGCACATTGAGACTAAGTACCACTTTGTCAGGGATGTAGTGACAAAGAGAATAGTAACAGTCATGGATTGTTATGTCTATGATTTATTTGATAATTGTTTATCTTCATGTATTTTCTAGCATATAGAGAGTTAATTCATCCGAGAGTATGTCGTCAGGTTTGAGAGACTTGTGCAGTTGCACGCGTAGTTGCCTTGATTATCCTGTGATAATGCAAGATGAGATCTATACACCCATGTTCTGAATAGGAGTTTCATGATCTAAAGAGGGGTGTATACAATGATCGCCTTGACGTGGTCGTCAAGATGATATTCTCCAACATGGATTGAGAATCGTTCATGAGAACCACAATCATGAGACCTGCCAATCCGGACTAGACTTTTGAGTCATCGCACTTGGAAAGTAGGAGTGATCAAGTTTGAGGAATAGCTTTGTGCTATCGTCCGGACAATGAACTATCATAATAGACATACGCGCCTAATGTAGATGCAAGGTTCATTGTCGCGCATGCTTTTATACCGTGCAAGCTATAAGTTTACCCTATGGGAGATAAGTTTAAGAACAGTCCCTACTCCTTATCGTGCAAAGTCCCATATTTATTTATCCTTAGTACAATTTCTTTTGTATCCGGAGTGATGGGGTAATGACTGTGTCATTGGCATGTCTTTCTATGGCTACGGTAAATTCGGCCTATGTGACATGACTGTGATGTCGGTTACTTTCATCGACTTTTGGGACAAGAGTGAATTGGAAGACTCTGATTGTATTCACACTATTTAAATCACACGCTAGCGAACTGTGGTTCTTGAGAACACAGTTGTGATTAGAAGTACTTCGAAGTTTTCAGAACATTGGTTCGTTTGGGACCGAACATGTCTGGAGTGAATTCAAATCATGGTAGTCTAAGATATGAAGTGAATTTCGAGATTGTTATTCTTTATTGAAGAAACTGGTTCATTTGGTCATACCGGTTATTTGTCGTATAAAACCAATTGATTGATCGACGCGTGCTTTCTCTGTTTAAGCCTTGACGGTCCTTAGTGGGCTGTACCTCTCTTGTGTGAGTGGGAGAATGTTGAATTTATGGGCTGGCCCAAGCCTTATATTTATGTGGGCTTGGGGCCATTGGGCCTGGGTGATAGGTCCACCCAAGATAAGCCCTGCCCAGAACTCTTTACTTGTCCATGAAGTAATGGATTAGTAAGAGATCAGATGATAACAATTCAATAGTTTAAATTCAAAAGAATACTAGTTCAAGTGAACTAGATAAGGACTGCTATAAATAGAGTCTTCCTCTCATTCTTTTCATCATCCTAAACATCACATCTCAGAGCATTCTCTGAAACGTGAAATTGCAAACAATGTTTACAAAGTGAAACATATTCAAAGGTTTCCAAGAGTTCAAGAATTAAAGGCATTAGCGTTCGTGTTCTAGAAGTTCAATTGGGGTTCTTAGCTGGTGAACTGAATGGTATTTCCAAGAGATTTATCGTCGACCAATTGACACTAATCTCCCTTTCCTTTTCCGCTTATTATGTATGTTGATTGCTTATAGTATGCATATAGGATCAACATTTTTTAAAATAATCAATATTTTTATTTTAAAATTTTATGAAATTTAATTAAATAAATTAATTTATAAATTTATTTTAAATTATTTATTAATTTATTTACTTATACAAAATATAATCATCATTGGCCAACTTTGAGATGATATCTATATTTTAGTTTTCTCCCCTTTCAAGTTTGTAATTCAAAATAAAATTTCAAAATGGCTTTCACTCTATTTATTAAATTTATAAATCACAATGTTTAATGTTGTTAAAATTTACTGGGGAGGTTTAGAATTTTCACTTTCATCTAATTCAGTTAGAAGAATGTTAGACAAATTATAAATAAATAGATAAAATGGTCGTTTTGATAAGAGCCCATCAACATGAATGTGTAAAGATAATAGCAAAAAAAAAACAATTGTCCAAGAAAAATGTGGCTAATTGTCCTTCAACCAATGAAATTTTTGATTTAGGACCTGGCATGATAGAGATGATGAAAATAAGTTCTAGTGTTTTTTATATCCTCACCAATCAAATACATTACTCACACTTAAATGTAAAATTTTGAAATAAAGGAGGACAAACTTTACCATTCGAAGCGTGAGTGGATCTCCACCTGCTTGTACACATTTTTATGTATAGTAATAGAAATAGATGTTATCAAATTTTCCTTTCTAATTAAAGTGAAACGAACAACATGCATGTTTTTCTTATTGGTACACATTTACAAGGGAGGGTGATTTGGCTATGGATGAATATAAACAGTTGATCACGATATAGGTCAATGAGTCTATAGGTAAGGTGGCCCTGTAAAATTGTAATATAAGTCTTCCTATAAAAATAATAATAATAATAATAATAAGCAATATAGGATCCAATTCTAGTGTTGTAATATATTTTATGTAACTAGGTTTTGCATTTGCATATGCTATTTTCAAATGGTATTGAAAATGATGGCTTTTGTCATTAGGTATTTCAATCGCATTTGTTGTTTTGAATTTCCATTGACAATAACAGGTTTTGTGGTATTAGGTTTTTCATTTGCATGTGTTGTTTCTTAGCATTCTACAAGATATTGGGTTAATTTTAAAAACCGTCCGATTAAAACTGGGGTGGTTTTGGTGAGATATGAGTGATTTTACTAATTATATAATTTTAATAAATTTTATACTCTTAGTTTAATAATTTTATTAAGTTTTAAGTATTTTATTAAATAAGTTAAATAGTTTTTAATTTCATATTTTTTAAAATAAAATAAATTATTATATAGTTTAAGTGTTTTTAAAATATTTGATTTATTAATTTTTTTAATATTTTTGTTTTAATTTTTATTTTTAAAAGTTAATAAATTAAATCCAATTACTATGTAGATTTAATAATTTAAAAACGTTTGGTTAAATTTTTTTTAATAAAATTCAGTTTTAATTTTTATTTTTTAATTTTACTAAAATAAAATAAATATTATGTAGTTTTAATAATTTTAAATTTTTTTAATAGTTCTTTATAATTTTAAATTTTAATCTACTAAAATCTACACCAAATAAATACTTAATTATAGTTATATTTAAAAATTTTCTTTTAATGTTTAATATTATTATTGAATTACAATTTTATAGTTTTTTTTAAAAAAAATAAATATCAATAAATAAAAATATTTAAAATTAAAAAAGTAATAAGAACTAACTCGACTTAACAACACCAATTTTGAAAATGGACATTTGCATTTAGCAAAATTACATATAAATTGGACCAAAATGGATCTAGCATGTTTGTCTCTATGGCTATATTTATTATTTTTTCTTATGCAATAGTAAGTAATTTTTTTTTTAATAATCAAAATTTATATAAGATTTTCTTTTACAACTTAAAAATTATTAATTCTACGTAATTAATTATTTTATTTTAGTAAAAATAAAAATAAAACTCAATTTTTGCTAAAAATAGTTTATGTTACAAAATCTTTGATTGTATGTAATAAAATTAGAAATTAAATGTGAAAACTAAAAATAATTAAAAGTATTCAAATAATTAAATAAAAGAATTAAAAGTTTTAAAAACTATGTTTAATAAAATTGAAAATTAAAACTTATAAGTTATTAAGTTTTTGTTTTTAAATAATATTAAACTAAAATATTTAAATATAATTAATTTATTTGAGTAAAGTTAATAGTTAGAAATTAAAACTATAAAATGCTAAAATTATTGAATTAAAATTTGAACATTTCTAAATCTACATAATTGTTTAATTAGTTAATATAAATTTAAAAAAAAAATAACAAAATTTATTGAATTATTTAATAATGTATTTAGTATTAAGTAATTATTAAAAATTTTAAAAATTATTAAAACTAAAAAAATCACTTACACCTTACCAAATCTATAGAATTAGTTTTAAGTGATTTATGGTAGTTTGATGTTCCACCAATTAATTATTATTTCAAAGGAGTAGTTTTGGAATTAATCCTAATCTCAATTTTGTTTGACTACTTTCTAATTATTTTTTGGGAGTTAATTGCATTTACACCCTTTGAACGATGACAAACTATATATATGAACATTTTGGTATTAATATATACTCACACCCCCTTACTCAATAATAAAATTTTATTTAATTAATAAATTTATTAATATAATAATAAAATTTGTAATTCTGAATTCATTTATATGATGTAATGTTCATTTAAAATAAATTTTACTTTATATTTCCACTCATTTTTATAAAGAGAATGAGTGTGATTGTATATTAATACAAAAATATTCATATATGTGTAATTTGTTATCGTTCAAGAGATGTGAGTGCAATTAACTCTATTTTTGGATCTTACTTTCGAGATAGCTCTGCTATGTGCAGTGAGGGTGTTCATGTTCATGTAGGTTTTTTCGTCACTCAAGTAAATCTATCTTAAATGTTGTTGAATTGATAACCAGGTGTAAAGTGCATGGGTTCTTCTAACTGTCCAAGTTTTTAACTTTTCTTGATAAGGTTTTGCTGTTTTCTAAAAGTTTTGTCCTACCATTACTTTATTCCTAGTTGGCTGAATTGGAGATGCTAATATTGATAGGAAATGAGAACCTTTAGGCTTAGTTTGTTTCGCGGGATCAGGTTAGATTTGGATTGAATTATTTTAAATGACAGGATTTTATTGATTATAGATTGAAACAAACTAGGCCATAGGGTTTAACCTCTACTCCTATAAATTTAATTTAGGCAGAGTGCATTGGGCTTTCTTCTACATGTATGATATACAATTGTAGATTTCCTTTCTGCTGATGAGCCCGCCCAATTAGTATGTTAAACATTATTTGAATCTTGGGTTCTACTGAACAATTTATTATTATAGTTAGTTGATGGAGTCTTCTATACAAATTACCTATGTACAAATTACCTATAAGTGATGGTAGGTAAGCGATGGTATAGTTTTGATATCTTCTTACAAAGATGACGGGAAGTAGGTGTTTTGATCTCTTAGCACCATTCTCTCATGCTATCTCTAGTCAAATTTCTCTTACATATAGAACAATAATGCACGCATGTAAATTTAGGATGCAAGAAGGGTATGTTTGATATTCACCACCCAATAAATAATTATTTCATAATCACAAGCAGCACAAACATATACTTTACCTACTCCTAAAAGTGAAGAAATATATAAATTAATTATTCATTAAATATTTATTCAATCATATATCTATTTACCATGAAATGGTAGAAATAGAACTCACTAAAATAAATATAAAATTACCGTGCTTACCATAAGTTGTATATACTGTACACTATTATAATTCAATATACCAATATTTTATTTTATTTTTCCTTTCCCAATTACAGTCCTCCTCTTTTCATCTCTTTTTTATTCTTTCTCGTTTCTTCTTATAATTTTTAGTGTAAATTTATTTTATAACATATATTTCCGTATTCATTTATTAAATCATTATTTGTACTTTAAAATATTATTTGAATATAATTTTATTAAGTTTAAAACAATAAAATTAGTTTTTTTAACGGGCTATTCATGGTTGAGTGCATTAATTGTGACTAATTGACTATTATTTAAATGAGAAAAATATACTCTATTAACCTTGGGAACCTATAAGTTGAATTATAGGATTAAGTTATATATAACTTAATGTTACCAAAAATTAAAATTGTAAGTTTACTATAGCAGCTTTTCAATTGGAATTTGTCACAATTGAGTTTGAAATTTTCTTAAAACTCGTAAATTATATTTTAAACACAATTTAAAATAGGAAGGGTAATTTTTGAAAGATTAATCGCTGAATTTTTTTATATCATAATATTATAAATGTTGATAATATTATAAATGTTGCTATTATCACTGGTCATCCAAATAAAATTGGAATTAGAGAAGTGTTGTTGGGTGTGTTGAATTGAACGTAAAAACTCTATAATGATACGTATTACAAAACTTTGGAATTGACTTTTTTTTTTAAAAATTTATATTATTATTATTATTATTATTATTATTATTATTATTATTATTATTATTATTATTATTATTATTATTATTATTATTATTATTATTATTATTATTTACAGTGGTAGTAGTTAAAACCTTCCTAATTAAAGTGACATGATCGGCATGTTTCATATGAGATGTGATGGATTATTACATCCAGCTGATTTCATTTGTAGGTATGGTTTCCTTTCTTGTTCTCTTGTAATATTGGGCTTGTGTAGACCTTCAATATTTTATTAAAGGTGACTTAATTAGATTAATATTCAACTTCATCAAAATTAAGTCATAGTATAGTATTAGTCATACCATATATTAGAAACAGCATATGGATCTAATTCTAATGTATTAGTTTGCCCATATATTTAAGTGAAGATTCTTAGAAATGAGCTTTTTAAAGTTTAAAATACAATTATAGGCCTGTTTTGAAAAACATACAAAAATAGGTTTTTAAAAGTTTAGTTTTCACTCCATAGACTAAGTTTCCCAAAATACCCCTGAAACTTTACAATTCACAGATGCTGTGAATTATGTTCACAGTTTGTGAATTACGCTCACAGCTGTGATTGGCCTATGGAGTGAAAATCAAAGTTTAGTTTTGCAAACTTTTCAAAAATGGCCTATAATTGTATAGTAAACTTTTTATGGCCTAAAAATCCAATGGACTCTATATTTAAATCTTCAAACTTACACTTGCTATGTACTACCTTTTTAAGTATATATCAATCTTACTTTCCACATTTCATTTTGTTTTCCTACTATAATCATTCATGTCTACTGCTGGAATATGTTCTCCATTGGAGAATCAGTTTATGCAATTTGATTTTAGCACTGGTACGAACTGCTACACTTCTCTCTTTTCAGTTTATTTTTTATGCGGAGAAATGTTTAGCGGTAATTAAAATCTGTTAGTCAAAAACTTGGATAGCGTATATTTTCCTAGATGTTTATACCGTAATTGCATTCAAAGATTCAGGTCCTCATTTTTTAAATAAAAAAGAAAGAAAGAGAAAGCAAAATAATTTCTTAAAATTTAGTATTTGATTGGTTAGGAAGAAGATGAGAGGAAAAGAAAAATATATAATATGAATGTTCTCTTTGTTAATCAACGGCTAATTTTGGAATGACCGCAATTATCTGCATGGTAGAATACGTTTAAAAATGACTTAGATCATAGAAGTCAAAAATCAATATTCAAGTGGAAATTAAAAGATTAAAAAAAAAACTCGATAGTGTTGAATACCTCATATTGTAAAGTTTACGTATATTATTTAATATTTGCCATTGCAAGGTACAAAATTATGATTTAATATCTTATAAAACTAGATATAAAAATAAGATTTTAGTACTTGACATGGTAAGGTGTTAATTTAATATCTTATATTGATAAGTATAATTATAGTTTTTCATATCTGTCACTCTCAAGTATAAAAATAGTATTTAATATCTTTCAATCTTTGAGTATAAACAAGTGTTTTAAGGTCTAATATTATAAGAGATTATCTTTACTATTCCATATCTAATGATACAAAATATAATTTTTTTTTAATGTTTTCTTTGTTTATACCTTACTTATTGTACGGTATGAGATACTATTCATGTCGAGAAAAATGATAAGAATCTTTTATTACTTTGAAGGAGTCAAGTAGGGGCTGTTGGTTCCACAATATTTGAGAAGAATAAATTAGTTCCTATTTTTATGTTTTTCAAATAATCTTGATTGTTGTTAAGATTTCGTACTTCTATAGCTATAATAAATTGAGAGTTGATTCATGAATAAAATCATCAGATGTTTAGCACTTAATCTTCCTTTCTCTGTTTCTTTTCCTTTCTTCCAAAATTCTTATATCAATAGGTATCAGAGCCATGACTCGAAATCAGACCAATGCTGAGTTCCGAACCGAAACTCAAGAAGCACTGGAGCACCATGAGTCAAATATCAACCAATTTCATACCATGTTCGAAACCATCTTAACCAAACTCCAACACTTAGAAGCGACATTATCCCCACCAAATGACCCCCTACCAAATGAGGCTGTACCTCCCGAACGAATCTTGAATCATGAGAACCTGCAATGTCACGCCTGTAATCTGGGGCTAATCGTCTGCTTATTTTGAAGTTTAATTTAATTTTTGGTCTATTTATCATTCAAGGGTAAAGTGGGCATTTTTGAACTATGTTGATTTTTCCGGTTTGACCAAATGATTTGATTAGTTTGACTTTTCGGTTGATTTTGAAAACAATTTTATTTTTGAGTTAAATTTGTAATTATTTTATAAATGGGGTTGTTTTTAAAATTAAATTGTAACATATGGGTTGGTGGTCATATTTGCCACCCATATAAATATGAAAAGGATAAGTTTTAATTCATTTGTCACCAAAACCTAGAAAACTGCTTTCACGTGTTCTTAAAAAACTCTCAACCAAAACCTCTCTGCGGATTTCAAGACCACGATTTTCAAAGCTTTAATTGTTGAAATTGCACTTGGGATTTGGTATTTGTCTTGATTTCTTCAATCTAAATAATGATTTCTCTACTCTTTGATTTAAATCGATTTTATTTGATTTGGGGGTTTTTGTTTAAATTAGGGTTTGGCGATTTAGGGGTTTGTGTCACAATTGATTTTGGGTCTTGAAACCCTAGGTTTGTAATATAGATGATTTGGGTCTTTGGAGGTTTTAATTGAAACATTGATTTTTGATTGTTGTAATCCATATTTTATTCGATTTGGGAATTGATGGGTTCTATTCTTGATTTGGTGTAGACCAAGTTGGGAATCATCAACCGGAGTAATTTCGGTAGACTTGGATTTAGTGAGAAAGGTAAGTACTCGTGTTTACGCCCTCACAATTGTCTGCTTCTGTCTGTTTGATTGCTTGTAAAAATTGATTAATAGATATAAGCTGAAACCTTATTTGATGAGCATAATCTGTTGCATCTGATATAACTGTTTGGGTATTTTGCTGCCATTTTATCTGTACATATTTGGACATGTGAACTATTGTCCGTATCTGTCTGTTAATCTAAAAATTGCTATTCTGAAATCTGTTAAAGTCTTGTCCGTAGATTAATACGATAAGACCACAATGCTGTTAGGGAAAACTAGATGTAAACATTGATGCACGAAAGCGTATATGGCCTTGATTGCCAACCACTTTCTAGATACGACGACATCACTTTTGGGGCTTTGCTCACTGTCTGGATGCGACGTTTTCACTTCTGGGATCTTTAATCCAACTTTGAGGGTTTAACCCTATCTGTCTGTTTCTATTCCCGATTTTTTTTATTAACTATGGACAGGCCTAGTAAGTTAAACACCTAAATAATTGGGTAATCTTAACTATGTGATTATGAACTATTTCTGTTTCTGATTATGTATATTTGCCATGTTTTGGTTTGATTCTTTTGATGCTAGTTATTGTCTTTGGGTTTTAACTTTGGATAGTATGAATTGTTACTCCTAACTGGCTGTAAGTGCTTGGGACTTTAAATAGCGATCGACATAATCAGAACTACGCTAAAAATGTGCCCAATGTCCGTAACCGGAATGTATACCGGACTAGGTACCAAGCTGTCACTTAAAAACTGGAAAACAAGACGTATAATGGTCTCTGGCCGAGCTCCTTAACGAGCTGGTTACCAAAAAAAATTTGATCAGCCTTGATATCCTTAGATTCACCCTCTGGCTGAACTTCTTACCGAACTTGCTACCGAACTGCAGTTCGGTATGAATCTCAAAAGACTGTTCAACCTCTCTGACTAAACTCTTTACCGTGTTAAATACCGAATTACAATTCGGTATGTCTAGTAGTGCTCTCTAACCGAATTACTCGCCGGACTGCTTAGCGAACTACTATTCGATTTCTGTCTCGTTTCTGAAAATAATTCGACAACTGTAAAGCCTTTTTCAGAAGGTAAATGCAATAATCTGTAATCTTTTACCCTAGATCACTTCAAGGGGATTATATTTGGGATAAATTGATTTTATAAATAACTTATTTGCTTCTATTTGTACCATTAAGTTGTTAACTAACCTGCATATGTGTATGACAAGCTATTCTGTTTAGTAAGACGCATCTGTGTGTGTATGTTGGGCATTGGCTTACGGACCAGACATCGATAGTCTGAC
Source organism: Cardiospermum halicacabum (assembly GCA_031304145.1). NCBI lineage: Eukaryota > Viridiplantae > Streptophyta > Magnoliopsida > Sapindales > Sapindaceae > Cardiospermum > Cardiospermum halicacabum. The sequence continues at coordinate 14,707,572 of CM062391.1, read as the reverse complement.
CCTTCGTTGTTTTCATTTTTGTTTTGTACCCTTTCTGGGAATGGAAATTGCTGAGTTCAGACAGACGGGTGGAATAACTAGATGTCATTTGCAAGTCAACAATTGAGCATCATCTGGTACCTTATCTGTTTTCATTTCCAATTTTTTTTAAGTTGAACTTATATCAGACTTTTGTACCCGTTGCATTATGTTTTGGTTATGTTTTCAGAATAAGTACTTTTGAACATTATGAGTTTATTCTCGAATTATTTCGGAATTGTTTAAATGATTTGGAATTATAAGAATTGTCATTCAGTTTTGATCTGGAATTTGTATGTTTATAGTCTGTATTTGAATAAGAGTACCAATAGCGGCAACCATGGCTCCAAATCGAGCGAATGGAAAATTACCCCTAGGATGTTCATTCAAACACGGAGAAGTTAGACTCTGGAAGGCCTCCAGAGGTACATGAATAAAAGCGGTGGGCTGTATAACACCAGCCGCCATTGCTTTTATTGTGAAGAATAAATCTTTACCGGGATAAAGCTTGAATACATTTGCCTATCTCTCCTGCTACGAAGATTGAGGCAATTGCTTCGATTTTGTACTTCAGCGCTTTGGCTTTTAATATGCTGGCGTGTTCTTGGTCCTTGCCACTAGTGCACTCTGCCAAGACTGAGATCGGGATAACTATGAGGTTCATTATCAGAATAAATTTCTTTATGGTAGTGGTATTTTTCTGAGATGATGGGAATTGTTGTTATATTGAAGAGTGTTATAGGCAGAGATGCTTAACTTTTTCCTAAGTCTTTATAGTTTTATTTGAATAGATTATTTGAAGTTTAATTTGAATAGGTTATGTGTGTGAAGGAGTATACGTATTGAAAAACCTATAATATAGTTACAAGTACAATTGGCATGTTTTATTAAATATTATGGTTGGTTGTTGTTTTGAAAACCTATACTGATTTGTTGCTTGCTGTTATAAAGATGGTGATTGTGAATGTGATATTAAATTATAACTTATAGGTTTAGACACATCAATTCCCGTCTCGACCCGTCCCATATACATCAACTCTTCAAAAGCATTGGTGGAGAAACAAAATACCATATTAATTCTACTTCAGTTTAATTGATTTATTTATTTTTTTAACTTTTTCCTCCTCTGATAATTATTTTATAATGAAAAGTGAAACAATTTTCCAATCAACCAATAAATTTATTATGATTAATAAGTAGGAATTTGAATTGAAGAGTTATATTAATTTTATATTGAAAGATTCAAATCCAAAACCTCTCTAATGTCCACAAAAGTCTTAAGCACCGGGTCATTTCATATTAGCAGTACACTCAAGGAATAGTCAAAATTTCAAGGAGTTGGGGGCATGGCACTACAACATAAAATATATCGACATAATCTGAACTAGGCTAAAAATGTGCCCAGTGTCCGAAACCGGACTGTATACCGGACTAGGTACCAGACTGTCACTTAAAAACTGGAAAACAAGACGTAGGATGGTCTCTGGCCGAGCTCTTTAGCGAGCTAGTTACCGAAATACAATTCGATCAGCCTTGAGATCATTAGATTCACTCTCTGGCTAAACTTCTTACCGAACTTGCTACTGAACTGTAGTTTTGTATGAGTCTTAGAAGACTGTTCAAACTCTCTGACCGAACTCTTCACCGTGTTAGACACCGAATTACAATTCGGTGTGTGTCTGGGAGACTTGAAACTCTCTGACCGAGCTTCATACAGGATTAGGAACTGAACTGTCACTTAAACCTTCCTTGGAATCGAATATCTCTGACTGAGCTATCTGCCGGATTGTTTACCTAAATATTATTCGGTAACTCTGGTGATGCTCTCTGACTGAGCTTCTTACCGAACTGTTTACCGAATTAAAATTCGGTACGTCGAGTAGTGCTCTCTGACCGAATTACTCGCCGGACTGCTTACCGAACTACTATTCGATTTTTGTCTCGTTTCTGAAAATAATTCGACAACTGTAAAGCCTTTTTCAGACGGTAAATGCCATAATCTGTAATCACTTATCCTAGATCACTTAAAAGGGATTATATTTGGGATAACTTGATTTGATAAACAACTTATTTGCTTCTTTTTGTACCCTTTAGTTGTTAACTAACCTGCATATAAGTATGACAAGCTATTCTATTTAATAAGACGCATCTGTGTGTGTATTTTGGGCATTGGCTTACTAACCACACATCGATAGTCTGACCCTTCGTTGTTTTCATTATTTGTTGTACCCTTTCTGGGAATTGAAATTGCTGAGTTCAGATAGTCGGGGGGAATAGCAGGATATCATTTGTAAGTCAACATTCGAGCATCATCTAGTACCTTATCTGTTTTCATTTCTAATTTTTTTTAAGTTGAACTAATATCATACTTTTGTACCCGCTGTATTATGTTTTGGTTAAGTTTTCAGAATAAGTACTTTTGAACATTATGAGTTTATTCTCGAATTATTTCGGAATTATTTTGAACTAAATGATTTGGAATTATAAGAATTGTCATTCAGCTTTGATCTGGAATTTGTATGTTTATAGTCTGTATTTGAATAAGAGTACCAATAGCGGCAACCATGGCTACAAATCCAGCGAATGGAAAATTACGCCCAGGATGTTCATTCAAACACGGAGAAGTTAGACTCTAGAAGGCCTGCATAAGTACATGAATAAAAGCGGTGGACTGTATAACACCAACCGCCATTGCTTTTATGGTGAAGAATTAATCTTTACCTGGATGAAGCTTGAATACATTTGCATATCCCTCCTGCTACGAAGATTGCGGCAATTGCTCCGATTTTGTACTTCAGCGCTTCGGCTTTTGATATGCTTGTGTGTTCTTGGTCCTTACCACTAGTGCACTCAGCCAAGACTGAGATCGGGAAAACTACGAGGTTCATTATCAGAATAAATTTCTTCATGGTTGTGGTATTTTTCAGAGATGATGGGAATTGTTATTATATTGAAGAGTGTTATAGGCAGAGATGCTTAACTTTTTCCTAAGTATTTATAGTTTTATTTGAATAGATTATTTGTAGTTTAATTTGAATAGGTTATGTGTGTGAAGGAGTATACGTATTGAAAAACCTATAATATATTTACAAGTACAATTGGCATGTTTTATAAAATATTATGGTTGCTTGTTGTTTTAAAAAACTATATTGATTTGTTGCTTGCTGTTATAAAGATGGTGATTGTGAATGTGATATTAAATTATAACTTATAGGTTTAGACACATCAATTCCCGTCCTGACCCGTCCCATATACATCAACTCTTCAAAAGCATTGGTGGAGAAACAAAATACCATCTTATTTCTACTTCAGTTTAATTGATTTATTTATTATTTTTTTTAACTTTTTCCTCCACTGATAATTATTTTATAATGAAAAGTTAAATAATTTTCCAATCAGCAAATAAATTTATTATGATCAATAAGTAGGAATTTAATTGAAGAGTTATATTAATATTATATTGAAAGATTCAAATCCAAAACCTCTGTAATGTCCACAAAAGTCTTAAGCACCGGGTCATTTCATATTAGCAGTACACTCAAGGAATAGTCTAAATTTGAAGAAGTTGGGGGCATGACACTACAACATAAAAAAATATTTGATAGCAGTTTTTTCATTACTTTTAATAGCGAAAGGAACCGCTATAGTAGGTTGCGCTATTATATATATAATAGCGGTTCATTTTTGCTATTATATTTGGTATATTTAAAGGCGGTTAGTGATTAAAACATCTATTATAATTCATATTTTTAATAGCGGTGACAACAATTACCACTAGTATATGCCATATGTTTAATAGCGTTTTCACTAGTAACCATTATTAAACCTACTGTATTTAATAGCGGTTGTTATAAGTACGTTGTCTAATGATATTTGTTTTAAATGCAGTTTTCAACATAACCGCTATTATATAATATATATATATATATTAAAAATTTATATATATAATCATTTCCTGCATATATTTTTAATCCACTGTATTACAGTTCTGGTATACACTCTTTACACAAAATTTAATATTTCAAACCATATCAAACAATAAATAAATAAGTAAATAATAATAATAATAATAATAATAATAATAATAATAATAATAATAATAATAATAATCAACAAACTCAAATCATTAAAATGAGTTGAATGTCATTCAATTGATTTTGTCTTTTCAATTTTATTTTCAGTTCATTCTTATTTTGTGCCTAAACCTTTGTCATTTTTGTCATAAAATTACGATAATATTCTCTCTCTTTTTTTGTTCTTATACTAATAAATTCACATTGGATAACTTAATTTAAATAAAAATAAAAAAATTATAAAGAAGTATAATTTTAAAATTGAATTTAAAAAATTCAAGATAATATAAACACTAAGAAACTTTTTTTCAATATACATAAGAAAAAGTAAAAGAACAATTATAAAATATGAGTTTTTCAAACTTTCATTTAAAGTTAATAAACAGCCAAACTTTATTCAAGTTTATAAATTTTTTAAAGTTAAAATTTCAAAAAATGAACCAATTGACCGATATATCCTCAAAAACGCGCTTCACGACTTCACCAGCTTGTGAAGTGCGTTTCACCAACCTTAAGTGAGCTGGTAAAGTGCGCTTCGCAGGCAGGTGAAGTCGTGAAGCGCGTCTATGAGGATATGTTGGTCAATTTAATCCATTTTTTAAGTTTCAAAATTTTAAAAAGCTATAAACTTAAAATAAGTTTTGAATGGTCTATTAACTTAATATAAAGTTTCAAATGACTAAAAATGAAATCATCTAAAAGTAAATAATAGAATTTAAATGTTTTTTCTTTGTTAAATATTTAATAGGGTTAAATACCAATTGCGCTCGTACTTGACAAAATTTTTCACCTAAGCCTCTATATTTATATTAATGTGTTAACTTAACCCTTGAACTCCTATTTATATCTCAAATATCTCCATGTACCACACAATTTATTATTTTCATTCAATTTCAGATTTCGTTAGAATTGATTTTTCCAAATTCCATATAGGAATAAATCAAAAATTTGCTTTAGGAGCAAAATAGTGATTAGACACTACAGATGTAATAACTTGCTCTTCTAGGGCTACTAAAAATACTATAAACTACTAATTATATACTAACCATACATGTTTCATATAAAGTTTACACCAAACTTATGATATTCATATTAAAAAAGTCAAAACATTATATAATATCCATTGTCCAGTAACTCAAACATATATAAGATAACATCTCAAAATACATGAAACTCAAAATCACTTGAAAATTCATTATTATGATCACTTCGTTCGGCCATCCACTTGTGTTAACGCTCTGCTATAATTTTACCTGACAAATGAAACAAAACTATGAATCTTTCTTTGTTACATATTGTAACATAACTTAGCTGAAATATAACTTATGGATGCTTCTAGGGTACACAACTACTAACTTTTTAGTTACTTAGGGTGTATGATACTTTAGCAATACTAGATTCTTACCAACAGTTGCAGTTAGAACGCAAATAACAATTGCAACAAATCTAGATGTCAATAATTCTATTACTATTACACGTATGTACACATTTACAGCTATGACTTACAACTTATCTAGAGGCTTTTCGTGTTGCTTCACAACTTACAAGAAGTTATGCTTTATATCTCAAATAGTTTGAACAATATACCTAAACCTTTAAACTATTCTAAAGATTCTATAAGTATTAGAGTACTTACCTGGACGTGTCTATAAATACTCGTGCTTATTAAAATCTCTCTCAACATGATTTAATGATCAACTCATGTTTCAAACAATAGATTTCTTGTTCTGGTCTTTCCATCTAGAGACTACAAAATAAATTGTCACTATTTAACATCCACATCGATATTTCTTCACCAATATTCAGGTCGATCCAATGGTTAAAAAGAGAGAAAATTCATCTTTAAATTTATTGCACATAGGAGATATTTGATTCCGATCAGTCTTAGTAATTCCTTTCAACTGGAATATTAGAATGACAATTACAATGATGAGAATCTAGCTTAAGGTGTTGGATATCTTTTCTCTAAATTTCAAGTCGATCCAATGGTTAAAAAGGAGGAAAGTCACTTTTAAATTCACAGAACAAAGGAAACATCTTATTCTAATAAGTCTCTAGACTCACTAGATTTCACTCAACTAGAATATTAGATTGATAATAACAACTGTGAGAACTAGATTAAGGTATCGGGCATCTTACCTCTAAAATTAAAGACGATCCAATATTTACAAGTTACTCAACTAATAGAAATGAAAAATTTTACGAGTTGCTTCTCACCAGATTATCCATCTTTTCTCCTTTGATTTTTCTCTTTTTTCTTTATAAGTTTTCTCTTCTTTCATCTTCTGATTTTGTTATTTCTTTTCATTTAGTTTTGAGGGCTCTCTTAAAAAAAAAATACTCTCATATGATATTGAACTCTTTTACAACTAACATTATATAAAACCTAGTGGATCTCAACAATTTTTCTTATGTTCAAAATAATCTTTAATATCTCTTAAGCCCATTCTCAACTTGATATATGTTAACTTATATCACTTTTATGTATTATATTATAGTGCAGTAATATAATAAAATGACTTATAGAAATAAATATACAATTTGTTTTTTGGGTCATTACGATAGACACAAGTATAGAGTCAAATCGATTTGATTAAAACAATTTCAAAACTATTTTTCGTGAAGTGGATTTTATTTCAAAAGTTTGAATTTGTGGGAAAAATAGATTTTTTTGCTTAAATAGATTTCTAAGTGTGTGGTAAATTATTTTAGACCCTAATAACAATTTTGACACTGAGTGTGGATAGAATAGATGCAGGAAGATTGATTGGCTAGTGACTAGGTGAGTAATGGGCCCAAAATCCACTCAAAGGCCCATCAACACCCCAAAACCCATACATCATCTCTACACTCTCAAAACCTTTCCAAAACCCCTTCAAATAACTTTTCATCTCCCTCACATTTCTTATATGACAAAAAATACACAACTAAATCTCTGACACTCAACACTTCATCTTCTACATTCAAACACCAAGAACCCTCCCCAATCACCCTCTTAAACCTCATTTGTTTACTTTCAAGAAGAACTAAACTCTCCCCCTCTCATTTTCTTTGTTAAGTATGTTTTGAAGGAACTTATCTAATAGTGTTTCAAATTTATGTTACTCAATTTCAATTAAAGCATGTTATTAGGACTATAGAGATATATCTATACTTCCGATTAGTAGGCTCAATTAGTTTGGATCTCTAACTATCATTTTGAGTATAAGCCTAAAGTAGAGTCTATAACATCCAAAAATACATATCAAAGTTTTTCAATGTTTGACTATTTTCAAACTTTTTAGAATTTTATTTTCATTTTACTCTTATAAAATTTGAAATTGCGATTAATAAGAGGGATTAATCTTAGGCAAGTAGAGATTGGTGGCAACTAAATGAAATTAGAAGCTTAAAGTCAAGCATTTTAAAAATTGAAAAAATATTGGTGATGGATTTTAGTTTTAACAGTTTTAATGTGGCGCTCCGACTTCCACTCGCGGCTCCGCCGTGGCCGGGGGTTGGGCGTTACAAGTACTGATTCTCATTTGATAGTGAATTGCTAGGCTCTTTGTGAGTCATCTCGTGGATGTAGACTTTAAGGTGAACCACGTTATCTTTGTGTTATTCTATGTGTTTGATTTTACTTAGTGTGGCTGATTTTGGTAATCTTGACTTATTACTTGTATGTATGGAAGATGATATGTTATTAGGTTTTGTAACATGTGGTATCAGAGCTGTGTATCTTCTGTTTGAGTTATGGTCAAATTTTTATTCTTGAAAAACTTCTAAAGCAATCCCGATTTCTAACACTAAAGTCGATTTTGTGTCTATTGTGTGTCCTTAGTCTCTGTATAGTGTTAGGGTTTTCTTTATTTCTTTGTTTACTAACATATCTGTGAAGGAACATGTACCTATTGCTGCTAAAAAGCTTAGGCGAGAGACGACAAGGGTTTAAACGTTAAGACTTACGGGGTTCTACAAGGGTGACCTCACTTTAACTCTCTGTCTCTTTCATATCTAGCTGTATTGAGTATATTTTGGGTGTTTTGGTTCAAGATGAGTAGGATTCAAGACTTGTTTCTTGTTAATGTCCTAGAACAGTTAGCTGGTTTGTACAAACCAGCTTGTTTGTATGGCTGAAAAGGGTACAAGTGAAACATTATTGTGAAAGCCCAAGGGTACAAGATCTTGAATCTTGTTAAAGCCCAATAGATTACATTCCTATTGTGATATCTGATCTCTGTTGTGTATAATTCTTGATCTGTTGTTGTTTTTCTTTCTGTTATTACTGTTTGTTTGCCTTCTTTCTTTAATCTTCTATTTTTTTTTAGTGCCTGAGTGTTTGAATAACTAATAAATAACAAACCAGTTGACAATTAAGTCTTCAGCATCGAACTTTAAACTTTTGTATTTTATAAAATCTTTTTCAAAATGTCTTCAAAACCTCAAACACATAATGTTATGAACATTGAAGTATTTGATGGCTCACAAGATTTTGTTATTTGGAAGACAATGATGTTATCTGTTTTACTATATAATGGACTTGATGCTGCTGTTGAAGATGACTAGCCAACTGGCATAACCTTACTTGAAAAGGGTAAAGTTAAGAAAATGGCTTATCACACCATGAAATTGGAAGCTTAAAGTCAAGCATTTTAAAAATTGAAAATATTTGAGTTTAAAGCTAATGCCTTTAACTTCCAATTGAATCTAACTAAGATTGCCCGAATGTCTTTACTCGTATGAATGCCAATTATTTTATAAAATTAATAGTGTGTTGTGTCAATTGATCTATGGTGTTGATTGTGCATTCTTGGTTGGTCCCTCTAGCAACCAAAAGGAGGGAATATCCAATAGGAGGAGACCTAACAATTTGGAGTTGAAACAAAGTTTGTTAATTTTATATTTGCTCTCTATTGCTATATTGAATTGTTATTATGTTTTGTAGAGTAAGTTATTGCATTAGCATTGATTAAGGACTCCATGGTTGTTCATGTGATAAATTGATGATAACTAGTAAAAAAGAAGTTATTGTGATATTTATGATGATACTTAGATTGTTTGATGAATATTATTAGTTGTTACTGGAATTGTTATGAACTGGCGTGATTGACAATTATAGGTACAATTGATACAATTAGGTATTATAGACCAAGATTGCTAATTTTATGATGTTGATTATGATGAGACTTGCTATGACTCGATAAATAGCAAATATTGTATTGAATTGTGACCTAATGGTATGTTGTGGCTCAAATATTGAATTTACTGAAAAATTGATAAATTGACATAATAGTACTTGTTAATGAAACTAATCCCATTAAGCAAGGTATATAATATACAAGATAAGGTATGCCTAGAGATTAGAAGTAGTTCGGCATAAGTGTATCATGTTTTTTATGTTGAGCCATATTGAGACTTCAGTCAATATTAAAGCTTCGGTCCATATTGGAACTTTAGTTCATATTGAGGCAAGGTCTATATTGAACTCAATTTTTATTATATTATTGTTTTGGGGCAATGGTTAACAAATTTAAACATTATGGTGTTGATGATTATATGTAATATAATTGATGACTGAAATTGGCCTTGTTAAAAAGACATGGACACAAAGTGCCTGGTGAAATTTGAATACTATTGTTGATGAAAATGATTCAAACAAATTATGAAATTATGCCTAAGAATAAGTAGCTCAATTATGAATATACTTGGGTGTTTTGCTGCTTATTTGATGCCTTGAATTGGACAAACTTTTATGAGACATTGCCCAGTTGTTTTCTGTGGTCATTTCTGTCTTAGTCAGCCAAAATAGAGCGGTTTTTTGAGTTGTCAAGATTATAACTTGGCAGCTAACTCATTTGTAACTCGGTATAGCCCTCTATAGGTATTTTCTCCATAAGTTGCCAAGATTGGAACTCGTCAGAAACTCGTCATATCTTTATATAGCGGTTTTCTTCTTTAGATATCAAGTTACAACCCAGTGGTAACTTGACAAACAACTCATCATTTTCCTCTATAGTGTTTTTCTTCACAGGATACCAAGTTACAACTCCACATGTAACTCGGTACAAATATCCCTAAGGTCATTTTTGAGTTTCTGAAATTGATTTTTAATTATATTACCTAGTTTGAACTAGGTACTAAACTTGGCAAGTAACTTAGAAAGAGTTTCTATCAAGTTCAATTTAGATAGGTTGTCAAGCTTTTGAAACTCGGTAGAAACTTGACAACCTACAGAGTAAGATCCACTATCGTAGTTTTCTTCTTTAGGTACCGAGTTCTAACTCGACATTGATCTCAGTAAATATTTCTGTCATGTTCATACTAAATAGATATTGAGGTCTTAACTAGGTAGGAATCTTTATAACTAACTCGACAATATATTCTAATCAATCTTTTCAAAGAAATTCTCGAGTTCTAACTCGACAAGTGTCTCACTAGCAACTCAGTAAGTTCTAAATTGAGCTCTTAACTCATTAGATACCTTATCCCATTATCTTGGTTTTCTTCTTGTATTACAAAGATCAAACATGGTAGGCAACTCGACAATCTCTATAAATATTGAAAATTAAATAAAATTGATTGTAAGACTTGACTTGATTGATTGTTAGAATTGATTAATTGATTTACTTGATTGGTTAATAAACTTTAGCAAGTTTATTAGTTCCATTACTTACCACTCTATTACATATATTGGTATATGCATATAGTGTGTCTTTGTTATTACTTACCACTCTATTACATATATTGGTATATGCATATAGTGTGTCTTTGTTATTGCGTTAATTTTGCGAATTAGGCATTGATAGCCTGACCATGTTTTATTTTTATTTTTGCCTTGTCTTTCTTCTTTATGCTTGAATGGCAACTCAAGAGATCAAGAAGTCATTGGAAGGACGTGATTGCCTTCGAAACCCTATTTATTTCATGTATTTCATGTTATTTCTCAAAATTATGTATTTGATATACCTTGGCAAGTTTTATAAAACTCCTTTGTATTTTATTAACTCATTAGACTATGTGCTGAATAATGATATAGCTAAGGCAGTACTTTCACTAGTATGATGAATATTTAAACAATGGATGTAATAACGAAATCACTTTATACTCTCTTACTATTGTCACACTTACATTTTTAAAATACTCAATAATGAGAAATATTGGAACTTTATGCGATTTTTTGAGATTATGAATTGATATTAATACTGAATATTTTACATTCAACTGAATGAATATTGTCTATTAAACCAAACTGAGAGTATCGCGCCATGGCATTCAGGCTCATGTCTCGGGTTCCATCAAGGTAGAGGTTCAGTGTCGTAGAGTGAATGAGTTCAGATGTTGATAGGGTATTGTGATTGATTGTTGCCTTGGTAATTTCTATAAGTAATTTAGGTGTTGGCCAAAAATCCAACTAAATTTGTATATATTCTAGATCAGTAGAGGTTAATCCTCCACATAATAATTTTGAAAAAAGATACAGGATTTTGATAAATAACCATGAATTTCTTTTAATTCTACAACGCTTAAGACTTAATACCCAAGGGCCATATATTAGATTTATACATTACCCCTGAACCATATATGTCCATTTTCGATCGAACCTAACCTAAAAGATGCTCTGCAAGTGGGCTATCTTATTCCAATGTGAATAATTTCTATCAGCTACCAGAAAATTATCGTTGCTCAACTCCAGCAATTCCAATATGGATCAACTGTCATGGACAGATTTTAGGTCTAGTTGGCTTAGGGGTTAACTTGACATATTCCTGTATCATTTTGAATCAACTTGTGGAAAGCCTAGAAAATTCATTTCTTGTCCATTTGGGGCATGCAATAGCTTTCTTGAAATGGAATTGCGAGACCGACAACTTTCATTTTGCAATAGGATGCCGAAGGCAGTTTTTCACAGTTAACTAGCCAAAATTCAATTGTTTCAGGGGTCAATTTGACTTTTCCTATTTTTGTCAGTTTTTGGGTCACTGTTTCAAGTAGGGCTCCCACTATTTTTAGGTTTTCTTTACGCTATAAAAATCCCTTATGTTATTCTAAATCTTGTTAAGCGATAATATTATATCTTTTTCTCAATTTGAGAATCGTTTTTTCATTCTCTGGGATTAGGGTTATCAGCGTCCCAATCAAACGAATTGTAAAGGGTTTTACGCTATTTTACCTTCTTCTGTCAATTAATTAGAATTTCTAAACTTATAGGGGATTTCAGGAATTAGCCATAGTTATATAAACTCAGCTTAAAGCCTAAACCAACAAATTTCTATTGTGTCCATATTGTGTGATTTGAGATGGTTCCGAGAGATAGAGTTGTGAGAGCGAAAGTCTTGCAGTGGGCGATCTGGAAGTGTGTGGTAGTCACGGAAGTGTTCTAACCATTTTTGTTTTCGTATCCGTCATAGTATGTTGATATGGTTTTAGAATTCAGGGGTTTTGGAATTTTCTGAATCGTTTAGTTCGTCGCTGTCATGTTCGGTTTTTGAGTTTCGTACTAACTCGCGACTTGGTGTCGTTTGGAAATGTAGCGGAAAGCGCAGCAGAGGTCATGATTCAAGACGAGGAGTGAGCATTCTGCCGATTGCAGGTTCGTCATAGGATAGGTTAGTACCTCATTTTATGTCCGATACATTGTATGTTGTTTGATGTTTGTTACGCATCTGTCTACATTGTACTATTGTTGTTGCTATTTTGGAACCCTAGAATTGTTGTCTAATCGAGCTTAAACTGAGTGTCCTATAACTTGAATGCTTATTTTTGTTGTTATGTCCTAACCTGATAAATCTAGAATTAACTGTCAGACTATTATAAATTAAATTCGATAAGCTGAATGGAATTCTGAAATAATCTAGACACTATTAACGAATAAATGCCTGTAGGACATACCTATAGTAGAATCCACGACATGCCTAGGGATAGATGTACCACGTAGTGACAAAATTAACGGCTAGAAGTGCCAATTTATATGTTAACGGCTTCGGCCATACAAGGGCTTCAGCCATACAGGCTTCGGCTGTACACGGGCTTCAGCCATACAGGGCTTCAGCCATATAAGTATTTCTGAATTGTTATTCGCTTTCTTTATTGGCTTCTTTGGACAGAATCCAAAATCTGAACTAATCTAGAATATGTGTGTGTGCTGTTGACTATTCCGTATTAGCTACTGTGTTAAAATAAATAACAGTAAAGGCTTTTTATATCGTTGCTTAATGATTGAATTAGTAATAATGAAGTGGACATGTAAATTGTGTGTGTTGTCTGTTGCTGTTTTTGCTTATAAATACTTCAAAAAAATGCTAGGACCGAACAGACACTTAATCGGAAAATTCTGAAAATTTCAAACTGAAACTGATACATGTCCTAAACCACCGACATTTAGGACCTCTTTCAGTACACCCTAAACTATTAATATATGATAAATGAAATATATATGTTTGTTGACTTAATGAGATTAATTCATAATCTGCTGGATTGTAGCTTGTTTGGTGTGATCTTTGTTATAGGGAGTTCTCGGGAACTCATAAAGCCTTGCATTGTGTGCTCCAACACGTAAGAACCGAGTCTAGAGGCATTGTATGTGGCTGTTTGGAACATGAGTTACTAACTAGACTTTGTAGTCTTACGTTGTATTTTCTCATCCTTTTTTTCTATTTCTTCTGTTATGTGGAAATCCCTGAACGGGTACAGGTACATCGATCAATTAGGAGATGACTATCGCATCTGGAGCACGGGCATACATATGGCATCCACATATTTTACATTATTTAGTTATTTAGTGTTTTTCTAACTATGGTGGATTCAGTATTATAAACTGTTATTGGGTTATTTGGATAGTGTAAAAGACTATTTAAGATATTGTCTTTTGGACATTTAGTTACTTGTTGGATTTAGAAATGTAAACGCTGTATTTGATTTTGGATACTATTCTATATAATGGAATTGTTGTTGCTTTTTGGGATTTTGGAAAAATTAATGAGAATTTATTAGGTATTTAAATAGAATAGGAATTGCATTATTTCTTTTACAGGGCTATATCTGCATTGTGACGTCAGGCCTTCCGTCCTGTTTTGCACCAAGGTGGGGGTTTGCCGGTATATTTGTTGATATCAGAGCACCGGTTGTTGGTTACTTCTGTCTGTGTTTGATTGCATTATAATAGGATTGATTGCTGCATTTGTTTTCGTGACATACATGCATACATAAAGCATAACATGATAGAACATAGCCAAATGGTTAGACTCGTCGGCAACTACCTTCTAGTAATAGCATCAGTAGGGGTGGTAACTGTGAAGGGGGAGATGAACATGGAAGTCTTTTAGAAAAAGGTAGGGGATGTGGACGCATTCCTACAGTGAATGATCGTACACATCGAGGGGAAGGACCTCAAATGGATTCGGCAGTCGTTCAAGCTAAGGCTTTCGCTGACATTGCTCTTTTTATGGAAGGCGTTCGGAGGGGTGAGATTGGTGGAGCACCTTGACATGAGAGGGCAGCTATTGAAAGATTGCCGAATAAGAAGATTGAGCTATTTAAGATTACTACTGAAGAAAGTCTTGAGGTGGCTGAATACTGGTTGGATGACATGATCCTAGTGTGTGATGAAATCCACTACAATGATGAGGAAAAGTTAGAATGTCTGAATTCTCTCATTCGTAGTGATGCTGCCTGTTGGTGGAATCAGTTGCTCTTACTGTTCTAGAAGAGGTTTCTAACTTTTGAGTTATTTTCTAAAGAGTTCTGCAAAAAATTTACAGTGGTGTTTCTAGAATAGAGGAAGATGGATTTCGTGCACTTAAAGTAGAGGGGTGATTCGGTGATGGAGTACAAAGTGAAGTATGTGAAGCTTAGTCACTACTGTCCGGAATTAGTGGCTACTCAGAGGGATTGTTGTTAAGTGCAAAGTTTATTATTGGACTTAACTTTGAACTTCAGAGTACTCAGAGGGATTCGCTGATAGAAGAGAGAAGAACTTTCTCAATCTGTCTCGGTAAGCTTGTGGACTTAAGATATTGGGTTGGTTAAGGATAGTAATTTATGCAGAAAACGTAATTACAATTTGAAATTCAACCTTAGCAGTGGAGAATTCAATTTCTAACGTAAGTGTTCGACTGCAACCTTATCTGATGTAAATTAATTGCGTTTAACTCAATTGTACTTGTAAGGTTGGTGTACTCATTGTTATGGTGGGAGTCAATCTGAATGGACATTACAAGCTACTGTTAGTCCATATTAGCATGTTTGATGTTTGATATCGTTTTGTCCATTTGTCAATTATCAGCTTATGTTGCTGAAATATAGATTCTTGTAGTAGTGCTCAAATTATTTAGTAAAAACTACTGAATGACCTTGCAGTCTCATATATGCTGCTTGTTTATTTCTATTATGTGTACTGCTGCTAAAAACTTCTGTAACTAATCAGTTTTTGTTTAATTTTAATCTGTAATACATTGTTTAGACATTGATATTGTCTGAAGTGATTTGTACAAGTTGTAGGGACGAAGTTTTGGTTGTAATAGTTAGCATTTATATGGTAGTTTTAGCTTGTTTTTTAGCGGAGATCAGAACATTCTGATATGAATGCATTTCATTTTTAGCTAGAAAATTAAGTTTAGGTTGGATGTTAGTTTTCTGTAGGTATGTATGCTTCTAACTTTGTGGAACATTTGTGTCATTTAACCTGTTATAAAACTTTATGTCCTGCACTTATCAGTTTCTGATACCGTATCAGAAAATTGTGATTAAAGTTCAATTTTTTTTATATCATATATATTTACATCCTTGTTTACTAGTTTATGTTTTTTATTATTGTTTCAGTTGGTTGGGGTCCTTCAAAGCTATTATCAGCTACGATTCTGTTTGGGATGGTAGTTCTTATGTGTATGGTGACACAGACATGGAGGTTTTTCACGGAAGCACGACTTATGAAGAGGTGATGGAGAGAATTTATTCAAAAAAGGGATACCGAATGATAGTGTGGATTTATTTATTTATTTATTCTATACCAAAGCTGGATGTCCGACACGTAGGTTGCCAATTCGGGATAACGGGGACCTCAGATTTGCAAGTGAATATGAGGACTTGTTGGAATTATATGTAGAGAAGGTGGAGAAGAATGTTTGCTCTACAAGTGCTGGTTTGATTCAGCAGTGCACAGGTAGGAGTTTTGAAATCTCATGCAGAGGGACAGAAGACTTGATTGTCGGGTCTGGTAATGTTCTCCGCTAGGATGGTGATTTCGCTGACCCTGAGTTGCTTGATGATTTAAATGGCAATGTTGAATCAAGATTGTTATTAGGTGCAGAATGTTCTGATGTTGATGATGAGCAGGGTGATTGTTTTGTAAATGATGATGTAGATGAAGGTTATATGAGTGATTGGGAGAGAGTAGCTGCTTGTACATCAGAGTCATGGACTGGGCAGGATAAAGAGGTAGGAGTAAATCAGCTTCCTAGAATGGATAAGAATAATTTTATTGACCGGCAAATATATTCTCTATATACTGTCTACAATTGTTCCAGCTTGATCAAAGGCTCTATATTCAACAGTAAGGAGGATATGAAGATTGCAATTTTCAAGTACGGTCTCGAAAATAAGCTGTCTTTATGTACTCCCAATTCAAATAGCAGGAGGTATGAGGTTGAGTGCATTAATAAGGGCTATAAGTTTGCATTTCGAGCGAGAAGATGCAAGAAGGAATTTCCTATATGGCACATCAAAGGGTTTGTGTCATCATGCACCTGTCTACATGATCCCGACAAAACAGAAAGACGCCAAGCAGGCTATAAAGTGATTGGGCACATGTTTGCCAATCGATTGTCGGAGGCCAAATTTTCAACCAACAATATAATGAGTGAAATTAGAGCAAGGTATGCTGTGAAGATACTTTACAGTAAGGCTTGGCGATCGCTTCAATTTGCCAAAGACCTTGCTTAGGGGACCCATAAAGATTCATGGAAGTTGCTCCCATCTTATTTGAAAATTCTGTTGGAAAAAAATCCTGGCAGTGTTATTAATATGCAAACATCCGCAGATGGTCAGTTTTTGTATTTCTTCTTCAGCCTTCGGCAGTGTATTGATGGAATCCAGAAGTATATACGTCCAGTTGTGTGTATGGATGCTACACACATGAAGGGAAAGTCAATTGGCATAATTTTTGTTGCTATTGGTATGGACGATTCAGATTGTATCTTTCCTATCGCTTTTGGTTTTGCTCCAAAGGAGTCAGAAGCTTCTCGGACATGGTTTTTGCAGAGATTGCGCAGGGCGATTGGTGTTAGAGAAAACCTAGTTCCTGTCACCGATCGTTGAAAAAGCATACCTCAGGCAGTTCGTATTGTCTTTCCCAATGTTCCCCATGTGGCCTGCTACTACCATTTGAAGAAACACCTGATAAAGTATTTTAGTAGAAGAGCAGACATTGAACAAGCATTTGCTAGAGCTGTGTATACCCACTCTACCGCTGAATGTGATACGTTATTTGAAGGTATTCATGTTGCTTGTCCCAATTTGCATCGTGAACTCGGCTTGCTTGGTAAAATGTAGTGGGCAAAATCTTATTTCCCTAGAAGAAGATATAACATCTTGACGACCCAGATAGCTGAGTCAATAAATTTTGCAATTCTTCCAGCTCACTGTTTGCCTATTACTACCGCCCATGAATTCTTAAGGGGTATGACACAGAGATGGTTTAGTGCTAGATATGAGGCTGGAAAGAAACTTCAGTCTTCAATCACCTCTGCATCAGTTGACAAAATTCAGAAGATGATGGTTGATGTGGACAAATGTGATGTATTCCCAATCACAGAGGCTGCCAAGTATCAAGTCAGGAATGGCGATAAAGGAGATAGAATTGTAAATGTGGAGGAAAGGACATGTTCATGCGGCCTTTGGCAGCTTGATAAATTCCCTTGTTTCCATGTTATTTCATATGCCAGGTATGTTAGAATTTCTGTTTATGTCGTTTCATGGTAATTGATTGTAGATCACCCATTTTTGATTTAGCATCTGAATCTCTAATTTCATTTTAGGGGGCATATTGAGGATTTATTTGCCATTTTAGGGTAGTAGATTACTAGGTTTTGTAATGAGCAGGGTTATTTTATATTTTCCTCTCGTCCGTTTAAGTTGTGCATGTATGTGAAAACACGAGTTAGTTCAATATGTCATGCTTACTACAGTAAGGACTTATTGGTTACTGCATATGCCAAGCCTAAATCCTATTCCAGGTAAAGAAGCGTGGGACATGACAACCCAAGTTGTCTTGCTAATAGAAGTGGTACGTCAAGCTGGTTGTAAAATAGGTTTATTAATTTGTTATATACTCTATTTATAACCCTATTTTACAAGATTGAAGTGGTAGTACAATTGTTAGTACATAATAAAAAAGGGTTAACTGGTTTGTAAAATTGATTTTAAAACAGGTAGCAGGTCGGACTATGGGTCTATGAAGTTGAATCAGTCATCACAATTCCAGATCAGAAATCTGATGTGAATTCAGAACTTGGCTTATGACTCCCAAACTATACGAGCCCTGTATGATTTTTTCTTTAAAGCCAAATTGTCTGCATTGAAGGGAAACAGAGGACTGCTAAATCTCGTCCCCATTGGTGAAGTGGATAATGAGATAATATGTCTTTGACTTGTCCTCTGAAATAAAATACCAGATCAAAAATCTGATGGCTCAAGCTTTTGGGGTCCTATAAGACACGAAATAGTTAACCCTTGTAAAACTAATGGTTTAGCATCAAATTACTGTAACTTAAACCTAACACCAGAACCACACCTCAACCCTTAGAGGAATTCATGAGTATGCCATCCTAACCGGTTAACTCTTACATGACTCCCAAACTATACGAGCCCCCTGTGATTTCTTTTTTTTTTAAAGCCAAATTGTTTGCATTTAAGGGAAACATAGGATAGCCAAATCTCGGCCCCATTGGTGAAGTGGATAATGAGATAATATGTCTATGACTTGTCCTCAGAAGTAAAAATGTCAGATCAGAAATCTGATGGCAGTTCAGAATCAAGCTTTTGGGGTCCTATGCGCCACGAAATAGTTAACCCTTGTAAAACTAAGGGTTGAGCATCAAATTACTCAAACTTAAACCTGACACCAAAACCACACCTCAAACTTAAGAGGAACGCATGAGTAAGCCATCCTAACCGGTTAACTCTTACATGACTCCAAAACTATACGAGCCCCATATGATTTTTTTAAAGCCTAATTGTCTGCACTGAAGGGAAACAGAGGACTGCCAATTCTCGGCCCCATTGGTGAAGTGGATAATGAGATAATATGTCTCTGACTTGTCCTCAAAAGTAAAAATGCCAGATCAGAAATCTGAGGGCAGTTCAGAATCAAGCTTTTGGTGTCCCATGCGCCACGAAATAGTTAATCCTTGTAAAACTAAGGGTTGAGCATCAAATTACTCCAACTTAAACTTGACACAAAACCCTTACCTCAAACCTTAGAGGAACGCATGAGTATGTCATCCTAACCGATTAACTCTTACATGACTCCAAAACTATACGAGCCCCTTATGATTTCTTTTTTTTTTTAATCCAAATTGTCTACATTTAAGGGAAACAGAGGACTGCAAAATCTCGGCCCCATTGGTGAAGTGGATAATGAGATAATATGTCTCTGAATTGTCCTCATAAGTAAAAATGTCAGATCAGAATCTGATGGCAGTTCAGAATCAAGCTTTAGGGGTCTTATGCGCCATGAAATAGTTAACCGTTGTTATGTTTTTCCTAAATGGCATTAGTTTTGCTGGATTAGAATATCATTTAGGGTCAAAAGTACTGGGCAATTGAACGCATGAATATCTCATTAAAACAGAATCTGTTTGACTATCAGACGAGAAAACGGCAGATCAAAAATATGATGATGAATCAGAATTGGGTTTTTGACCATCAGACGCTATAAAGTGAGATCAGACATGTGATACCGATTCAGAACTTAGTATTTCATGACTAATTTACTAACAGAAACACAAAGCTGACATCGAATCAAAGGTTATTACCCTAAACACACAGAAGGTTTTAATATTAACATCACAATCTTACAAAATTGGCGCCCTAAACATATATTTCATCCGAGGACACCACAAGATACAATATTTAAACCTAAAGGACCAGACAAAACACACAAACCTAGTGCTAATTTATCTGTCGGAGCACATACAGAAGCTCGGGGAAGAACCAGTTGCATTCACATCCAATTGGCCCCACATCCCATTGAGATATGGAGTTGCTCTGACCACAACTGCAGTGAACCCCTGTGTTAGCATTTCCAACCCTTAGACCTACTCTGATAAAACAGCCCCTTGTAAGCCGACTTCCCTGTCGCGACATTACATCAAATCGCTTACTGAGAAAGTAGACAGAATCTCTTTGCCCTTCTCTTTTAGTCGCTCCACATCAACGCACAGTAGGAATAGAGCGAACAGATAACAGGCAGGCTTGTTTCCTTCCAAAGCCCCTTTGTACAATAGTTGGAGACCGGAAGTCTTCTCCATTCTTGCAAAAACCTTGGTGAACCTAACTATGAACATAGCGTTTGGATTACCTTTCTCCAGACACTTAACAAGGAACTCCTCTTTTTGTGGGTTAACTCCCCAACGGCCGTACGTAAAGTCCTCCAAGTTGACGTCCTTGTTGAAACTTTGATTTTTGATTATTGTAAGCCCTAATTTGCTCAATTTGGGAATTGATGGGTTTTATTTTTGATTTGGTGTAGACCAAGTTAGGGATCGTTGACCAAAGTAATTTTTGTGGATTTGAATTTAGTGAGAAAGGTTAGTAGCCGTGTTTACGCCCTCACGTTTGTTTGCTTTTGTCTATTTACTTGTTAAAATTTGATTTTATTGGTGTAATTTGCTACATCATAATATGAACTGTTTGGGTATTATTGCTGTCATTATATTTGTATTCTATTTGGATAAAATTCTACAAGCAACTGTTGAATTATGCTATTATATGTGGACATGAATGTTACTGTCCGTATCTGTCTGTCAATCTGAATATTGAACTCTGTAATCTGCTAAAAAGTCTTGTTCGTAAATTAATACGATAAGACCAGCATGCTGTAGGGAAAACTAGATATATACATTGATGCGCGAAAGCGTATATTGCCTTGTTTGCCAATCACATTCTAGATGCAACAGCATCACTTTTGGAGCTTTGCTCACTGTCTGGATGGGACGACATCACTTCTCGGATCTTTGATCCACCTATGAGGGTTTTACCCTATCTGTCTGTTTTCTACTCCTGATTTCTGTTATTAAACTAAGGACAGGCCTGGTAAGCTAAACACCATTAAATAGTTTGGTAATCTGAACTCTGTGGTAATGAATTCGTTCTGTTTCTGATTATGGATGTTTGATATGTGTTGTTTTGATTTTTGTTGTTGCTAGTTACTTACTTTGGGTTCTAACATCGGGCTAGTTGAATTCTGACTCCTAACTGGCTGTAGGTGTTAGGAATAGACCCAATTTGATAGCTAGAGCTTAAATAGCGAAAGATATAATTTGAACTAGGCTGAAAATGTGCCTAGTAACCGTAACCGGACTAGATACCGAATAGTATGCCAGACTATCACTTGAAAACTCGAATTTAGGACGTAGGATGGTCTCTGGCCGTGTTCTTTACCGAGCTAGCTACCGAAATACAATTTGGTCAGCCTTGTGACCATTAGGAATACTCTCTGATCGAGCTTCATACCGTAAAAGGAACTGAATTGTCACTTAAACCTCATTGAACTTGTATAATTTCTCTCTGACTGAGCAATGTACCGGACTGTTACCGAATTACAATTCGGTAAATTTGGTGATGCTTTCTGACTGAATAGCTGACCGAATAGCCGACCGGACTGCATACCTTACTCCTAATTTGGTATCGGTCTTCCTCCTTGAGATAATTTGATAACTTTTAAGCCTTTGTCAGACGGTAAATGCAATAATCTGTAATCACTTATCCTAGATCATTAAAATGGGTCTGTAATTGGGATAATTTGATTTGTTAATCAACTTGTTTGCTTCTATCTGTACCCTATGTTTGTTAACTAATCTGCATTTGTGTGTCATATACTATTCTGATTAATAAGACGCATCTGTGTGTGTTTGTTGGGCATTGGCTTACTAACAAGACATCGATAGTCTGACTCTTCGTTGTTTTCATTTTTGTTTTGTATATTTTGAACCCTTTTTGGGGATGGAAATTGTTGAGTTCAGACAGTCAGGTGGGATAGCAAGATATCATTAACAAGTCACCATTCAAGCATCATCTGGCATAGTTTCTAGGCTTTGTTTTCATTTATGTTTATTTAGTTGAACTTAAATCAGTACCATGTACCCACTGCACTAAGTTTTGGTTATGATTTTAGAATTAATACTTTTGAGTATTTTCAACAGATTTCTATCATTTTGTACTTGTAGTTAAACTACTTATTTTGAACTGCTTGAATAATAAGAACTGTTTGCTTTGAATTCTAATTCGTATATCTGTATGTCTGCATTTGTTTAATTGTTATCCACATCCGTTTCCGCACGTGACATCCGCTCTCCGCATCCCTCTCTATCAGGGCGGGGGTTCGGGTGTTACATTTGTTGGTATCAGAGCACTAGTTCTCGGTTGCTTCATGTTGTGCATTAGAATGAGTGTGTTTGTGCATTGTTTTCAAACTCATGACATTTCATACATGACATTGCATATTATGAATTGAGTCTTAATGAATATATCCTTGCTAACACCTGCTTTTGATCCTTTTCAAAACCTGTACTTCTTTGATTTGCTGAATTTTGAATTATGGCTGGTAGACGCCGTAATATCCATACTGGACATGGCAGTAACTCTGGTGAGAATCGTACATCCGATAATGCTACTCAGACTTAGGCTTTCAAGACATTGCCGTTATCCTTCGTGGGTTGCAAGAGGGAGGAGCTAGGCATGAGAGGTTGGCTATTACACGACTTTCTGAGAAGAAGATTGAACTGTTTAAGGGGACCAGTGATGAGGGTCTGGAAGTGGCAGATAACTGGTTAAGTGATATGTCTCGTGTTAGTGACGAGATCAGGTGCGATGATGCTGAGAAGTTGTAGGCTTTGGTTTCCCTACTTCGTAGTAAGGCAGTACGTTGGTGGGAAGGAGTTGTTCAGACCTTGGACCCTGAATTTGTTGTTAATCTGCAGTTTTTTCGTGAGTAGTTCAAGAAGAACTATGTTGGGCATGCCTGGGCAGAACAGAAGAGGGTTGAGTTCCCCTATCTGAAGCACAGGGACAGATCAGTCTAGGATTACAATAATGAGTTTGTGAAGCTCTATAGGTATGCGCCTGAGATGGTTCATACTCTAGCTGACCGTTGTAGGAAGTTTAGATATGGGCTGAATTTCGAGACTCAGAAATTGTTGGCCACTCTGAGGACTGGTGATTTTTATGAGATCGTTGAGGCGGATGTTGATATTGAGATGTTGGTCAAGAAAGACCGGAATCGTGAGAGTGACACCAAGAGTGGACATGTTGTGGTTGGCCAGCATCATAAGAAAGTCAAGACTCAAGTGCAGAACACTGGAGGTGGCTTAGTTAATCAACCTCGGCCTAACAGGGTTATTGGAGGAGGATCTCAGCCGAATCCATCTGTTGCTAGTGCTCCTACTTAAGGCAATAGGGGTGCGAGTTATCCGGTGTGCACTATTTGCCACTGTCGTCATCCGGGCGAGTGTTTCACGAAGACTGGTAGTTGTTTAAGATGTGGTTCTACAGACCATCTGGTTAGAGATTGTCCTCAGCAAGGATCTGGTTTTGGTAGAGTGCCTGCTTTTGGGGATGCTAATTCAGTTCAGAGGAATGATAGACCTACAACATCTCAGCCGAATGCTAGTAGAGGTGGGGCTCAATCTGAAGTTGCTCCTAGGAGGGATTCTAGGACTCCTTCTCGTACCTATGCTCTGAGAGGAGGCTGATACTCTTTATGTGGTGACAGGTACCTTCTCTATCCTAGATACTCATGTTTATACTTTGTTGGATCTGGGTTCTACGTTATCGTATGCCTGTAGTAGTGTCTTAGAGGATAAGGGTTGGGAATCTGGTTTGACTGACAATGATCTTTATGTCACTAATCCATTGGGTAATTGTGTTGTGGTTAATCATGTGTACCGTGATGTACCAGTAATGATTTGTCCTCACTCGCTTGCTTCTTGGAAAAACTTCCCTGAAGGTCACCCATCCCAAGATTGCTCCAAGTCAAGCACATTTAACTTTAGAGTTCGCAAGTTCTGGGCTCCTGAAAAACCATATGCACATTGGTAATATGAGTAACAATTCAATTCCTTTTAAACATTCTAAATATGAGGTGTTACAGTCTCTAGATCAGCATTTTGATCCTCTATTCTTAGATCAAGCACCTAAACGTCATCTTTCATCTAGAAAATATGCATAACATGATTGCTTGACTCTCGTCCTCACAATGCAATAAGCTCAAGAAAAATCAGTGAATTGAAACATGAATGAATTAGAATTAAAAATATAAATCAAGCAACAAAAATTGATTTGAATAAATCACCTAGAGTATTTAGCTACTCATAACTAGATCTCTTTCAACGATTAAACTCAATTTTACCAAAGCTATGAGATTTAATGAAAAACTTACCAGAGAAGAAGGAAGATCAGCTCTGTCACAGCTTTCTTCTCTCAGTTCTCTGCTAATTCTCAGAAATCAACTCAAACAAAGCACTAGAATTGAAAGAAAATATCACTGAATTGAAATAGTCAATTAATAGGTCTATGACTCACAATATGCTCTCCGATTTCAAACTATTAAAAGACTATCTAAATTCCCTATTTGCATCACTTGGGCGACTATTTATAGAGTTTGAATCGAGTGAAAATTTTTTAAATTTAAAGACAAAGAAACACAAAATGGTGAAACTCAATATAAGAACATCATCTATCGCCGGTTTCTTCGCCTAGTACTTGGCGGACCAGAGTTCCCTCACCAAGACTATTGTTTGTTTAGAATCAGCATCAGGCGATCATCGCCTGATTCGCCAAGAATATCGCTCGCTTGGTAATCAACGCCAGGCTCTAACTGTTGCCTTCTCCTCGCACCTATTGCCAGGTGCTGTAGGCGAGGCTTCCTCTTATCACTTGGTAGTGTCACCTAAGTGTGTTTTTTAGGGCAATAGACACTACTCTTCAACTGCTTCCTGCTATCGCAACGCTCAATCTCTTCTTTGGTGAGGCTTTTGATGTTACTTCCTTAACTGTTTAACTATCATCAGATTGCCGAACTTGGATGTTTTCTCACCGAGTCCTTTTTCTTGTATGAATTTGCTCCTTTTGTAACCGCAAACCCCCACCCTGGTAGAACCATGGTAAGGAATCCGATGCCACACAACAAATACGAAAACATAACAGTCGAATAATTCAAAAATCCCAAAAATAGTCATATAGTCCAAAAGTCCAACAGTCCCAAGAAACATAACAATACTAATGTCCAGCAATGTCCAATACAACTCCAGAAATAAAAGTCCCAAATACAATCCATGAATCAATGTACGAAAACAACCTAACGGTAATAAAAATGGAATGTTGATGTATGTCGTGATCCGTAAATTAGACAACGCCTAATCAATCGGTGTACCTGCACTCAACCTGGGATTTAATCCCTGATTACATAATAGAAAGAGACAAAGAAAAACATTAGACTATGAATTAGTCTAAGTTAGCGCTCACGTTCCAACATACACATACAGAGTGACCTAGACTAGGCTCTAAACATGGAAGCACAAAATGCAAGGCTCTACAGACTCCCTAGAGTCCACTATATCAGTCAACACACCAATCATCCTACCAATCTATGGTTTATTGATTATCTTCCTTTAGTCGAAGCCAAATTATCCGTTATCTATATATTCTTTCAAGTTCAATTATCATCCTAAAAAGACGCTCCTAAAGTTCACAGTCTAGGATCCTAATATTCTTATAGGGCACTAGGATAACGTCTTCGGGAGGCCTCCCTCCCGGTAAGGATTATAGTTACAACTGACCGAAATATCAACCAGTTTGTGATCACTTAATTAAGTCCAATTCATGCATCAATTACAGTTATTTACCATCCATTAACAGTTCATTAACACAATCTAACAACCAGAAACAAATTCTTAATTAATAGTTTAACCAGTTATTTAACAGAATTATGCCCAAAGCAGCTAACAGTGGAAAATGGGATTACAGTAGCAGTAACAGTATGGCCGAAGCCCAGTAAACAGTATCATATAGTAGTTTCTACTATAATCAGTATAGGCACTTCAAGCCAATTATTTCAGTAGTCAGGATCCTCTATCCCTAGGCATGCCATATATTCTACTATTAGACAAACTAAGGGCAAAACTCACAGTTTCGTTGTTTACCTTTTAAACGAGATTTATTAAGTACCAGTTATCAATTTCAGTGTATAAGTGTTCTAAAATCCGAGTACAGTGAAGTCTTATTTCGTTAATTTATTAACTTAACAGGCAGTTTATCGTATTCATAATCATCGTTAAATAAGGCAGTTTAGGAGATAGTTTCACAAATCAACAATACACCACATGCATAAACAACCAACATACAGAAAACATTATATTAGACCAAAAACGAACTACTAACCACGACGGCAAAACCAACAGTGAGACGCCTACTCCTCAGCCAGAGCAGTTCCTTCCTCCTGACCCTTTGCATAACGAAACCACTAATGTTAAATCGCGGATTACATGGTTCCAACTCAACCCGAAACCGACAGAACAAGGCCCTAACCGAACCGGACAGACCCTACCAAGATACCAAATCGATTGAAAGGTATGAGACTTACCAAAACGACTCAGAGTACAGGCTACCGCAATCTGCGATACCTATCGCACAGTAACCCGACAGAATACCCCCAACTGACGAAAACACCATATTAGCGATTGGAAACAGAATAATAACACGAGATTTGCGAGTACGATAGAATGAATCTTACCAAAATTCGAAACCACGACGGAATCACGACGGAACCCTAACAGAAAACTAACTGAAAACAGAATCGCGGAACAGAAACTTAGGCATTGAAACAGATTATCCGAGTTAGAACACGTGCTAGAAGATGATAAAGGAACATGCGATCGAAAGAGACTTACCAGAAATCAACTGCGGTAGAAACCGTAGCGAACAAACGCTCCGACTCTCTCACGGTTCTCTCAACTCTGAAAACGTGAAGGAGGCACGAATGACTCTCTAGGGTTTAAATAATGAACCCCCCTAGACTTAGGAAATATTACAAATCATACCAGAATTTCAAACAATTATCATTAAAACCCCTAATTTCTAACCCAAGCTACTAACCCCTAAAACGGCCTGTTACACCTTTTAACTCAGTTTTCTTCATTTTTTTCATCCAAGTCCATGTTTTATCAAAGAGTCTAAAATTAATAAAAATTTACTGAATTATCTTTCTTTACTGCTCAATTTTTTTACAATGAAGATCATAAAACATGCTAAAATATAGGTAAATTCTAGAGTTATCACTAATCAACTGAGTTTAAATGGTTATAAAATTAGTAAAATAAATTCAAGGATATTTAGAGTAATTATTTAAATATATTAAGGATATTTAGAGTAATTATTTAAATTACTTAATAAACCTTATTTTAATAATAAAAAAATGAAATAAATAAAAAATGAAATAAATTTATTTTTTACAATCATCACTTAAAAAATACTAACATCATCATCTTACATAATTACTTCGTATATTTTAATTAAATCTAAACTCTTTCAACAAATTAATCAATACAAATCACATCATCTTACAGACTTTTGAAAATACTCCATACAAAGATTAAACCACAAAACATGTATTATAAAGGTTGATTGAAGATTGATTAAATTTACAATTGTAATTTCTCTAAATTTGTATAAAATTATTCTTCTTACATAATTACTCTGTATATTTTAATTAAATCTAAACTTTTTTTTTCAAACTTAAAATTTCATTTCATTCAACAAGAGAAGAAGATACATCATGGATATTAACATTCTGCCAAATACAAAGTTTGTTTTGAGAAGCTGCTTTCCGCGCTAAAAAGTCACCTAAAGAGTTGGCTTTTCTTGGAATAAATACAACTTTCGGACAATTCAAGAAAGAAAGTAAAATCAAGATGTCTTTTGCAGTAAACTTGATCGACGAAGGGGACGTTTGAACATCATTGACCGCTTGAACCACTACATTTGCATCCGACTCGATTGAAGAGACAGAAAAACCTCCATTTATCACTGCTAAGATACCTTTGCTAAGAGCCACTGCTTTAGCATGAACATAAGAAAAGCAATCATAGATACGCTTTGCTTTAGCATCGATTATAAAACCCTCACTTTCCCGAATTACCAAACCAACACCACCTACCTTTTTATCTGAATTCCAAGCAGCATCAACATTCAACTTGAAACCATTATCTGGAGGCTGCCATATCAACATATCAGAAGCAGGTTTATCAGAATAGAAAGACTGTTAGACAGAATTAAATGATAGAACTTGGGGAGCAGAAAATTCCGAGACAAAGTTATCAGCCCAAACACAACAATTTGCCAAAGTACCTTTACATAACAAGTCAGGCTTCAATTTGTTTCTCTTGAACCAAGCATACCACAAAGCAGTAATAAAAACACAGACATCAAATTGATCAAGGACAGCAAACAGCATATGAAAAACAGAACTAATATCCAGGTCTTTTACTTTGCCCAACACCATCCAAAAACGAGATTGTTTCCAATCAGGCCTAATAATAGAACCCCAAATCAAAGCATGTGTTATTGATTCCTTACCATTACCACACCTGAAACAAATAGCATTGTTAGCAATATCACGGCCACATAATACCTCTCCAACAGGAAGCATATCACAAAAAACTCTCCAAATGAAAATCAGCATTTTAGGTGGAAGAGGGAGAGACCAAATCTTTCGCCACCATTTAGACAAAGAGGAGGACATAGGAGGTGATTGCAATTTGTCAATCTAGAAAAGCCAATATCCTGATTTAACAAAATAGCTACCATTGATTATAAGAAGCCAGACAATTTCGTCATTATGATCTCCAATAGAAAGAGGAATCTGCCTAATTAATTGACAATCATAGTCAGAAAATAAAATCTGTAGTTTCCTAATATTCCACATACGACAGCCAGAACAAATTGAAATAAGCTCTGATACTCTAGTATGACACGGATAGACATGAAGGGAGGGTTTAAAACTAGAAGAGAAGGAAGGAATCCAAGGATCCATCAAGACTTTAATGGATTTGCCATCACCAACAATCCATCGAATGCCCTTTAGGAAAAGCTTTAATCCCTAAATCAGACTCGACCACACTGCTGAACTAGACTGCTTATCAGTCGCACTAAGAAATCCACAAACAACCTTATATTTACTAGAAAAAATTCGGGCAACTAAAGAATAAGGGTTACCTATCAATCTCCACATTTGTTTAGCCAATAAAGCTTGGTTGAACCCTAACATATCCCTAAAACCCATACCTCCAAAAGATTTTGGTAAACAGAGGCGATTCCAGGATAACCAACTCATTTTTCTAGAATTATTTATCCCGGCCCACAAAAATAGATTCAGCAAATTATGGATTTTATTTATTATAGTCACCGGAAAACGAAAAAGACACATATTATAAACCGGTATCGCCTGAAGAATAGACTTAATCAATGTTTCCTTACCTCCACAAGAAAAGGACACATCATTCCAAGTATGAATTTTCTTAGAGATACGATCTAAGATTCCATAGAAGGTTTTGACACTTCTCTTATCTGTACTAGCTGGAAAACCAAGATAATGAGAGTAAGGTAAAGCAGTAGGAATATTCAGCTCATGGAGTATCTTCAGACGATTAGTAGGCAAAACATTGGTAGAGAAAATTACTCTAGTCTTACTATTATTTAATCATTGATCAGAAAGAAGACAAAACTTATCTAGAATAGATTTCACTATAATACAGTCCTCCTTAACCGTCCGAAGAAATATGA
Source organism: Cardiospermum halicacabum (assembly GCA_031304145.1). Lineage (NCBI taxonomy): Eukaryota > Viridiplantae > Streptophyta > Magnoliopsida > Sapindales > Sapindaceae > Cardiospermum > Cardiospermum halicacabum. The sequence goes on along the minus strand of CM062391.1, from coordinate 14,677,450 downwards.
CAATATCATCTGCAAACATCAAATGGCTAATAGAAGGACAGCTAGGACCCCACTTGAAACCAAACAGGCGAATGGAATATTCAGCATTATAAAGCTGACGAGATAGAACATTCATGCTCAAAACAAACAAAAAAGGGGATAAAGGGCAGCCTTGACGAAGACCACGAGAGGAAGAGAAAAAACTTGTTCTCTTATTGTTTACCATAATTGAAAACCGCACAGAAGTAACGCATTCCATAATCAACGCAATACATTTAGGAGGAAAAGCTAGACGAGACAAAATATTCTAAAGGAATAACCACTGTATCCTGTCATAGGCTTTGTTTAGGTCTAATTTAACAGCTGCCCATCCTAACGGTTCTTTTTTAAATTTTGCCATAGAATGAAGGATTTCAAAATTAATCATTGCATTTTCAGTAATCTATCTACCAGGGACGAAAGCAGCTTGGTTTTTAGTAATAATTGAAGAAAGAACTTTTTTTAAACGCTTTGCCACACACTTAGCAACTACCTTATACAAAACAGTACACAAACTAATAGGTCGGAAATCATTATCTTTTGAAGGATGACTACCTTTAGGAATCATGCATATAATTGTATCATTATAACCATTGAGACTAAACCCATTATTCAGAACTTATAACACTATAGAGGAAAAATCACCACCTAAGATATCCCAAAAAGCCTGATAAAATTTCGCATGAAACCCATCTATCCCTGGTGCTTTAAATGGTCCAATTTGAAACAAAGCTTCCTTAACATCATCTACAGAATAAGGATTATCCAGCCACATTTAATCCAAATTAGGCACCAGATAAACACAATCATCCAGATCAGCAAACATCCCATTATCTTCATATGCAAAACTAGATTGAAAAAGAGACTGAAAATGATCTAAAAATAAATTAGATATACCTTGATCAGAGTCAATCCAACGACAACTTCCATCCTTTAGGCGATAAATTCTCTTTTTATCTCGTCTAGCAGTATCTACTCGGTGAAAGTGCGCCGTATTTCTATCCCCTAATCGCATCCAATTCCTTCTGCTTCTTTGCTTCCAAAATAATTCTTCCTTAATCAGGAGTTCTTCAACCTTTTTTTCTGCAATATTAATTGTAGATTTAGAGATAGAGGATGCATTATTATAAAAAGAATTGATCTCCCTCTGCAATAGAGAAATCTGAGATGAAAGGGAGCCAATTTTATGTTTACTCCAACTCCTAAAAGTCCTACCACACTGCTGAACTCTATGAAGAAGAGTGGCCCTAGAATCTGAATTTGCCTAAGTTTGACGAACAAGGGCCGGAAACTCATCATCCATTAACCAGAAAGGTTCAAACTTAAACTGGTAATTACTCCCCCCAGATCTGTATTGACCTTTGTTCAGACATAACAATAAAGGTTTGTGGTCGGAGAATATTAAGTTAAGATGAAAGACAAAATGAGCATTAAAATTATTAATCCACTCAACATTAGCTAACATTCTATCCAAATGCTCCTTAATATTGTCCTTACCCACTCTCTTATTAGTCCATTTCCAAATCTCACCTAAACACCCGAATTCTGCAGACCAGAGTCTAAAATAGCATCATTAAATTCCCTGGCTAATGTTAAATCTACACCAGATCCCCCAATTTTCTCATTTATAGAAATGCATTAATTAAAATCTCCTACACACAACCACAAAAGATTATTGATATCGCTAATACGACGTAGCAAATACCATGTATGACATCTTCTTGAAGGATAGGATGATCCATAAATACCGGTAAATCGCTAAGTGAAACTCCGATCCTCGACCACTAGAGCGTCCACATGATTAGAGGAGTAGGATTGAATAAAAACATCAGTATTCTTCTTCCACCAAAATTGAATTCCACTCCTCCGTCCCTTAGCTGGAATATGGAAGCAATGTACAAAACCCATAGAAAATCGTACACGTTCTAACATATCAAACTGCATTTTTGTTTCCAATATTAACACCAACTCCGGGAGGGCACGTTTCAAAATTGCCTTCAGGTCTTGAAAGTTTCGGGGTGTCCCCAGGCCCTGAACTTTCCACATTAAGAGCCTCATTCTTGTAGGCGGGCCTGGGATCCAGGCACCGCCGCTGCAGAGACAAACGTCTGGAGGCCTGTTGTTGATTCACCTTCCACTGTACTTCGTTTTTTCAAAGGCAACTGGTCTTCCGATATATCAACAAGCTTCCTTTTTGTGTTCCTATGTGGGGATATGTCATCAGATACTTGACTATCTTTACTCAGTTGCCTCTGTTCTTCCAGGTACTTCAGAAAAGGAAGCAGATTCTTGTCCAAAATCCGTATATGATCAGAAGTGGGTTCATTTATAACAACGTACTTTTGTCTTGCATCATCTTTTCGGTTTTTAGAATTCAGCTGTGGTTGAGTTAAAATATCTTAATTTATAGCAGGATCCGACCAAGTTGCATAGATTATTGATGAGGGAATTTGCATTGTAGAATTCAATGAGAGGCGATCAAAGTTCAGCGAAGTTAGGGAGACTACTACTTGATTACCCACTCCAGTAGTTAAAGCATAACTAGTTTTACAAAACCCAGAAGTAATTGGCGCAGTAATAGCGGAACTAGATACTGTGTGAGGCACCTGACTTTGAGAAACCGGATTCTGAGTTCACTGAGAAATGAGAGAATTAGGTAGGGGATACCTTAACTAACTTTCATATACTAATTGATCTAAATCTTGTGCCCGTGTCTTAGCTACTTCATCCACACAATCCCTATTAATATGTCCCAAACGTCCACAGTAATAACAGAAGTCAAGTAAATGTTCATACCGTAAGAACACATCTATCGGAGTACCTGTCGTTTCCACTGCCAGTCGGATTCCCCTCTTTAAAGGCTCGCTAATGTCAATCTCCACACAAAAATGCATCGAAACCCCCTTGCATGCATCATCATTCTCCGGTAATTCAACCGGTCTGCCCAACATCATGGCTATAGCACGAGCAACAGCACGGGTTCTGCAACTAAGGGGAAGGCCATATGCATGTACCCAAAAAGTAACAAATCTGAAGTCCAAATCCCGTAGATGACCAATTCCAGTTGGCTTAGCTAATATTAGCAAGGTAGACCCAAAGCTCCATGGACCCTTATTAAAAACTAGATCTCGCTCTCCAGATAAGGGGAAGAAAGCAATAAACAAATTCGGTTCTACCTCATGAACAGCTGTCAGTCGAAATTGACGCCAGAACCTTTCAATAGAAGCCTTGCATGCCCCTAGCGCAACCTGACGAAGAGAAAAGGATTTAATTGCTACACTTCTTGAAACATCCGAAAAGCCCGTGAGCAATGCATTCTGGGGACAGTTCACAATTAGTCCATCAGAATCTGACAAAGACAGAGAGCTACACTTCTGCATAAAGTCCTCATCCAGCATGGTGTAAGCGGTAACCGAGAGCTCCAAACTATAGAATATGTAAAAGGTATCTTTTTCTATTTTCTTTCTTTTTAGAAAAACATATGAAAAGACAAGGTATTTAGTTTTTAGACTTAAAAGGAAATAAATAGGCAAAGATGGAAAAGTGGATATAACTAGAGTAGATCTAGGCAGAAAAAGATTTTCTTACTGAGAAAAAGATATGCTGATATGAAATTAGAAAGATATCTCATACTTTCTCTCTCAAGGAGAGAGAGAAAGCAGAGAAAAACGTTAACAAACAAATGTAAACTCTTTCAACAAATTAATCAATACAAATCACATCATCTTACAGACTCTTGAAAATACTCCATACAAAGGTTAAACCACAAAACTTGTATTATAAAGGTTGATTGAAGATTGATTAAATTTACAATTGTAATTTATCTAAATTTGTATAAATTATTCTTCTGCTTAAGTTATAGAGACGATATAAAAGAACTCTCCAAATAAATTATAATAAAATAAAATTACATTTTTAAAATCCTAAAACAGAATATAATCAAACAACAAATACTAGTATTTTATTAGAATTAGAAAAAGGGTACAATGCGTATAAAACTTTTATAAAATAAATTAATTTATTTCATATATTATTTAATATAATTAAATTTAAGTTTATATAAAAAATATTAAAAGATTATAAAAGGAAAAAATGTTAACTCTAGTAATATGAGTGTGGTGGGAAATAACAATCCTGTTTTTATTCTTCTATTCCCATATACTTTAAATTCAATTTTAGAAAGTAGGTTTTTATGCTCCAAAAGACAACACACATCCACATTTTCTAATCTTTTAATTAATTCGTTTCTAACTAACCTAATGTAACATTAAGCCTCCCTACAATTTCTTTTCCCCTCAATTTACAATTCTATTGGAAGACAATGGAAAAAAAATTATAATAAAATTAGATCAAATATATTACAACTGTTTCTTTAATATATGAGTAAATAAATTTGAAGGCTAAAAATAACCATCATTTTTGTAATGTAATGATCCATTGGTTTCAAACATGACCCGTTCAATATCCGGATCCACTGCATTCTTTCCCCTTTTAAAAGCACTATTTCAATGACAAAAGTCGGATGATTTTGAATATTTTGTTAGTAACGTTCGAAATCAGTGGATCATTGTAGAATATTTGAAAAAATGAAATTTTTTTTCTCATTTACCCTAATTTTGAATATAATATATATTTATTTTGATATCACGACATAATTCTCCTCCTGCATCATTTAAAATTTAAAAATTATAGATGATTTAACATACTAACTATTTTCAAAATTAATAATAATTTTCTATTAATATTACATGGATAATTTTAAGAATGTACAAATTAATTTTAAGTCATTTATTGTACCACTTATGTGGAGGTAATTGTTGGGAAAACTCGGTTAGCTCTTATCTTACTTGTTGAACAAATCAGTGATCCATTGCAATGGAGACGAGTATTGATAACCACAAAGTAGAGTTGGTAAACGGGTCAACTCGACGGATGACTGGTTACAGTTAAATGGGTTAGCCCATGAGGATTTTTTTTTACAATGTGGGTTGATTTTCGACTAATTCTAATCCGGCTCGCATGAGTTGCGGGATAAACGGGCCAGCTCGGGAGCCATTATATTTTTTTAAATATTAAAAATTAAAATTTAATAAATTAGAGTTTAATAATTTAGATTCACTATTTTGGTGATTTATAATTAAATTAATATTCTAAAATTTAATTTTTAAATAGTATAACTTATTTTATGAAAATATTGTTTAATAAATAAATATATATATATATCAATTCTAAAATTATATAATTAAATATAAAAAATAAAAATATTTTTTAATATGGTGGGTTAGCGAGTGCGAGTTATGCAGTCCAACCCACTTAAATCAGTAATTTAAACGGATTGGGTTAAGCGGATTAAAAAATAAAAAAAGAAGTTTTTATGTCATGTTAGCGAGGGCCTCATTTCAAAAAAATACACCGCCTAGGGGCTTGACTGGGACTAATGAGTAAAAGAACTGGGTCCGAAAACGATCTTAGAAAGTTTTCATGATGGGCCAAATTTTTATTGGCTCTAACCCGACTTACATGCAGGTTAAACGGGTCAACCTGCGGGCTAACTACCCGTTTACTAGCTCTACCACAAAGTAAAATGAACACACATAAGGCAAAAAAAAATAGATATAGAAAATAAGACATAAGATTTTACGTAAGAAGACAGATTCACACAAACGGTTACACATGAGTAGTATGAAAACGTGTACATATGAAAACGATTAAAATAATCTAGAAAAGGACAAAAGTAGGAGAAATACGAAAAGGCAGAATTAAAACCAAGTTAGTGGAGAAGACAAACGGCTAAGGCTCAACCATGACCTAAACCCAACCGGAATCTCACCGGAAAAACAAAGCCAAGTCATAAACATGCCAGAAACAACCAAACCAAAACAGCAAACAATCAAAATGACCAAACAAGAGGAAGGAAAACGAAAGAACCAGAGCTAACCTTGAAAATGCGAGGTACGAGACGAATCAGAATTGGAACTCCAACGGAAGAAGTAAACAGCGACTGAACTTCGAGAGATAAATGGTAGAGAGAGAAGCGCAGAAAAAATGAATTTGAAAAGATGAAGATGAGAGAGAGAGACCCACCAACGTTTAAATAGGAATGTAATGATTTTACTTTTAGAGCACAGCAGTCGAGGAGCCATCAAATTAAAATGACGATTTAATAAACAAACGCTGACGTGGAAACCCAAAAGAGAAATCGAACCAGTAGTGGAATACAGGCTAGCAAGCACCGGGCCACAGAAAAACATGACCTCATCGACCGAAAGCATCACTAAAGAAAAGGCCTACTCGGCCGAAACAAACCACCAACTTATTGCCATACTCGAAAGATCCAAGTAATGGCAATAATGAGATTACTGTGGTGGGAAAATGACTGGAGACTCTTATGGGTCGAAGGTAAGATTATGGCAACCCGAAAATACCGAGGTTCTAGGGAATTACAAGCAACATGGGCCGAAGCCCAAGATCAAGGCAATTCGGCCGAATATATTTTGGTCGAGGAAATAACTCACCAGGCCCCAAGAGACTCAGCCCGAAAGCATCTCAGGACACTCCAAGACATACAAAGCTAAAGCCCAACGAGTCAAATAATATATCAAGAATTCAGCTTCCGACCGAAGGAGGCCAGCAGGCCTTTGGCCGAATCTGACCCAACAAACCTTCAGCCGAAGCAAGCCCAAGAAACCAGCAACCTTCTAGACACTATTAATCGGGCCTAAGCCCAATCCACTCTATATACAGTTTCCTGAATCAATTCCAACTGAGATATCCTTCTCTAAATAGAATAAGGAGACCGAGTTCAAAAAAGATGAGGAGTCTCAATCCATATAGAAATAGGACCCAGATACCTCCTATAAATAGGGGGTAGGGATGATTGTAAAAGGATCAGATTTTCATTCATTAGAGCATAACTCTGTGAAACATCTTTTGTAAGCTTTTAAGTTATTTTCTCAATCAATCTTAACCTTATATTTGGTTGTGATTTATTTTGCACCACAACTATTATCTTAATATATTACCGTCTTTATATTATTTAATATTTATTTTATTAGTTTAATCCTAATAATAAAGAATCGTTGGCTACAAAAATTTCTCAAATATATTATTATTAGAATTTTTATCTAACAAAAAAAATATTCAAATCATAAACTAACTGGAATAGGAACGATATTAAATCTAGAAAACATTTATTGATGTCATTAACATACAATATTAAACAGTGACTAGTTTTGTTCATACAAAATATTTGACCAATTGTATTTACTAAGAATGGGAGACAATAAAATAATAAGATAAATAAAATAAAAAGATAAAAATAAATAAAAGATAAAAATAAATAAAATATAAAAATAAACTAATTTAAATGTTTAAATTTTAAATTGTAAAAAAAAAAAGGTATTTTTGACTAAAAATGTGATATTAATAAATTATTAGGTGGGAAATAGCAATTCTCTTACTAAATTATACATAGAAAGAAGTTAAAAAAAATATCATCCTATCAATCATTATATCCATATATTCAAATACAAAATAACTTAGGATCAAATGTGATTATAAAAATTATGAAAAAACTATGTTCGAGCCTAATATTCAAATTGAATAAGAACATTTTTACACATGAAAATTAATTCTCGTTGTACTAGAAGTGATGAAAAAAAACTATCAAGTTCTAATTATATGATTTCCAAAATATAATCCAATCTAAGAGCTAAAAACCAAACCCTTTTGGACTAACAAGCAAAAGTATCTAATCAAAACAATATATGAAAAGAAACTAGAAATTATGACCATAATCCTCATTAGATTTACTTTATTCCTGGTGCTGCCTGTTTTACAAAGCTCTTACCATGCCTGCAGCCCATATAATCTATCTATCTTTAGGGTAGAAAAATTGTAGACACCAAATTCAACCCACCCTATTTACAATTTCAAAAAAAAATATAGAGTGTTTGCATGGAGGTTCCTCACTATTAATAGTGTTCTATTTTCCTCACACTCTATTAGATCTATTTGCAATTTTACAAATTAAAATTTACATTTTGATCATTTTAACAATTTTTTTTTTATTTATAGTTAAAATAGTTATAAATAACATTAATTATATGACCTTTAAAATATTAAAATATTTAAATTTAAAATATTAAAATTAATTATTTTTCAATGATAATAATATTTTAATCTAAAAATTAAAATAAAAATACTAAATAATAATAAAATAACTACACAAAATTATATAAAGTAACTTGTACATAAATTAAGAACACCAGAAACGAACTCATACCTGAACAAGAAACTACAATTAAACAACAAAAGTACAGTACATATTATTAATTCAAATTTATTTATTAATTAATATATAATAATAAGTATTTATTTATTATTATATAATATTTTAATAATATTATTAATTTAATAATTTATTTATTATATTTTAATATTATTAAATTTATTAAATTTATATTTATTAATACACCATGTATAATTATTAATCTTGCGATATTAATTTTGAATTTAAAATTTAGCCATAGATATCAAAATAATAAGAATTTGACTCCAAAATGAAGATAGAATATGAGTAGGATTGAAATGAAAATCAGAATAGAATGATAAAAGTATGACTTATATTTGAGATAAGGTATGAGTGTGGGTTGGATATGATAATAAAAGTCTTTCCATTGAGATAGTGCACAAAAATTTCACAATAATAATATTAATCAGAAACACTTCTATAACCCCAATTAAAGACACACAATGGTGAATAAAGGATACTAACTTAATAGAATAGGACAATACATGAAGGAATTATAGACCATGTATGAGTGATCAAATGCTTCCATCCATTTTCAGGCTTCACCAGCTGTAGTAGAACCAATCTTCAAGTGGGGAAATGGTTAGTCGATAGCTGATGAATTAAGATTAAATTCATCAATGATTAATCTAAGCATTTATAAGCATAGTCAGAAGTAGTTTGCAATAACTATAAAATTCATGAATTTTTCAAGATCAGGGTTAAATCAGTAATTTAAAAACACTCCATGTCCTATTTATATTTTAATTTCAATCTGGACTTTTCATTGCTGCGTTACAACCTAGAAAAATTTACAAAAAATTCTCTAATTTACTAGACAAGTAGAGCAAGCAATATTTTCTACTCCACTTTATGTACCAATTAGGTCAAATAAAAACAAATCCTACAAAGAAACCAACAACGTAACTCGATTCAAGATCTCCTATAAGTCTACAAAAATTGACAGAACCACCAAAATTTACAATGGACACTGTTCATCAATATGTAATTTCAATTTATAACATAGAACAACGACTTACCTATCCCTTTTTCGCCTCGTCAAATCGATTTACGATCGTACAACATATATATTCTATAAAACGCATTACAAAGATAATTAGCTTTCATACTCTTCTTAAGTGATCTAAACAACTTAACAGATTGTAATATCCATGATGCCAACTTCAACAAATCTCTTTATATAAAAAAGGTGTATAAATAACTTACCTATCATTCAGAAACATAATACTAAGGGCTCACATGGTTTATAGGATAAGAAATAGGATAGGATAACTTAATACGATTTATATGGTTATCAAGCATTTGGCTGCTGTTTAGAATAGGATAAAATAATACGAACTATAATTTTATACGATACATATAGGATAACTTTATCATTGATAAATGCTCCGATAACTTTATCACGTACTTTTCTTATTAAATGTTCATCATGTTATTACTAAATTATCCTTTGATAAAATTAGAAAAAAATAAATAAAAATAAAATTCTACATAAAATTTTAGAATAATCCCAAAAATATCCGGGAGGATTTCAGAAATTTTTTCGAAAATTAAAATGACCAAATTACCCTTTTAGAGTTTTTAATATTATTTTAAATGTCTACTTTTAATTTATTTTTTAATTAATATTTTTTTAAAATTAAAAATTGGAATGACCAAATTAACCTTCCAAAATTTGTAGAAAAAAAGTCAAAATAGTAAATAATAGTAAATTGGACATTCATTGACATTGGGAAAAAAATTACGGAGATTTTGGAGAAATTTCTAAAACCCTCATAGGTTTTTTAGGATTATTTTTAATACTTTTTTATTAAAAAATATATTAATATATTTTTATTATATTTTATTTATTTATTGTTAATCCGTAAATAACTGTTTTATTACTTGTCAAGGTTTTGGGTATTTTGGTAATCTGTAGTGTTATCCTATTACTTATCGAGGTTTCCAAATATAGGTTTAGTACTTTATTATCCTATCATGTTACTTATACGATAACCGGCCAAATACAGTATATGGATAACTTAATCCTTATACAAAACTTTTATCCTAATCATTTTTCTTATACTATTCTGTGTTTACCCTATACGATGATCCATGTGAGCCCTAAGTGTGCTCAATAAAATAGTAACAAAAAAGAATAATAGTATAACAACAGTTGAAACAAGAATTGACACTATTGTTGTATACCTCTGTGTCTCTTGTTGATCTTATAGGCATACTACACAATCAGCATACATAAATAATAAGCAGAAAAGGAAATGGTGATTACTGTCAATTGGTCGACGATAAATCTCTTGAAAATACCGTTTAGATCACCAGCTAAGAACCCTAATTGAACTTCTAGAACAGGAACGCTAATGCCTTCAACTCTTGAACTCTTGGAAACTTTTCAATAGGTTTCACTTTGCAAACACTGTTTACAATTTCACGTTTCAGAGAATGCTCTGAGATGTGATGTTTTTGGGATGATTGGAAGAATTAGAGGAGGACTCTATTTATAGCAGTCCTTAGCTAGTTCACTTGAATTAGAACTCTTTTGAATTCAAAATATTGAATTCTTATCATCTGATCTCTTACTAATCCATTACTTCATGGACAAGTAAAGAGTTCTTGGCTGGGCTTATCTTGGGTGGACCTATCACCCAGGCCCAATGGCCCCAAGCCCACGTCAAAATAAGGCTTGGGCCAGCCCATAAATATTATAAATCCAACATTCTCCCACTCACACAAGAGAGATATAGCCCATTAAGGATCGTCAACGCTTAAACGGAAAAAGTACACGTCGATCAATCAATTGGTTTTATACGGCAAATAACCGGTGTGACCAAATGAACTAGTTTCTTAAATAAAGAAGAACAATCTCGAAATTCACTTCATATCCCAGACTACCATGATTTGAATTCACTTCAGACATGTTCGGTCCCAAACGAACCAATGTTCTAAAAACTTCAAAGTACTTCTAATCACAACTGTGTTCCCATGAACCACGGTCCGCTAGCGTCTGATTTAAATAGTGTGAAAACAATCAGAGTCTTCCAATTCGCTCTTGTCCCAAAAGTCGATGAAAGTAACCAACATCACAGTCATGTCACATAGGCCGAATTTAACGTAGCCATAGAAAGACACGCCAATGACACAGTCACTACCCCAACATTCCGGATACGAAAGAGATTGTACTAAGGATAAATAAATATGGGACTTCGCACGATAAGGAGTAGGGACAATGTCTCAAACTTATTTCCCATAGGGTTAACTTATAGCTCGCACGGTATAAAAGCATGCGCGACAATGAACCTTACCTCTACATTAGGCGCGTATGTCTATTATGATAGTTCATTGTCCGGATGATAGCACAAAGCTATTACTCAGACTTGATCATTCCCACTTTCCAAGTGCGATGACTCAAAAAGTCTAATCCGGCTGGTCAGGTCTCATGATTGTGGTTCTCATGAGCGATTCTCAATCCATGTTGGAGAATCTCATCTTGACGACCACGTCAAGGCGATCATTGTATACACCCCTCTTAGTTCATGAAACTCCTATTCAGAACATGAGTGTATAGATCTCATCTTGTATTATCACCGAATAATCAAGGCAACTGCGCGTGCAAGTGCGCAAGTCTCTCAAACCTGACGACATACTCTCGGATGAATTAACTCTCTATATGCCAGAAAATGCATGAAGATAAACAATTATCAAATAAAACATAGACATAACAATCTAAGACTGCTACTATTCTCTTTGTCATTACATCCCTGACAAAGTTGTACTTAGTCTTAAGGTGCTTAAACTGACTGTGGTATTTCACATCCTTAGTATAGGCAATAGCTGTCTTACCATCACAGTATACAGCGACTAGCTTTGGCTCACCCTCATACAAGTTGTCTATAAACCTTTTGAGCCAAACAACTTCTTGCACAGCCACCAAGCAAACTACGAATTCTGCTTCCATGGTGGGCAACGCTATGCAAATTTGCTACTCTAGGAGATTGCTCCATGACTCAGAATGAAGGTACAACACGAAGTTGTCTTCCTTTCATCCAAGTCGCTACCCCAATCAACGTCAGTGTAACCCACTAGATGGCTTTCACCACCTTGGTAACATAGAGCATAATCTGAGGTTCTTTTTAGATATGCTTGAACACGTTTCATAGCAATCCAATGTTTTTGTCCTTGATTAGACTGATATCTACTTACCAGTCCTACTGCATAGCAGATATCGGGTCTTGTACACAACATAGCATACATCAGGCTGCTGATGGCATTTGCATATGGAACTTTCTGCATCTTCTCACGCTCCTGCGGAGGTTTATGGCACATCTCAAGACTCAAAGTCTGCCCTTTTGCAATGGGTGTATCCATAGGCTTGCAATTAGCCATATGGAAACGTTCAAGGATATTTTTAATGTAGAGCTATAGCGATAAAGCCAATAGCCTCTTACTTCGATCCCTTGATATCTTGACTCCTAATATATAGGCAGCCTCACCCATGTCCTTCATCTCAAAAGTTGTCGACAACCAGTTCTTTGTTGACAACAGAATGTCCTTGTTGTTACAAGCCAAGAGAATGTCGTCTACATATAATGACAGTAACACAAAACCGTCACTGGGCTTCTTCACATAAACGCAATAGTCTTCTTATGTCATTTGAAAACTATATGACAATACCGAGTCATGAAATCTTAGGTACAATTGTCTGGAGGAGTCTTTTAAATTTCAAAATAGGCCTATTTTTAAAAATGTACAATTTTTTTTTCCAAAAATTGGTTTTTACTTCATAGGCTGATTTTTCCAAATTACTCTTAAATTTTTACAATTCAGAGATTTTTTGAACTACGGTAACCTTTTGTGAATGGGCTATGGAGTGAAAATCAAATTATAATTTTGCAAACTTTTCAAAATAGCCCTATAATTATATATTTAAATGTTTTTTATAAAAAAAATTTCCGTAAAAAATTAATCCAACAGCATATAAAAAAGAAACAAAATAAAAGGTTTTAATTGCAGTTCATGTTGTTGACAAATAAATATATTATAGGTTTTAGCAGTACTTGCTATTAAAGATTTTTAATAGCAATTCATACATACCTACTAATAAATTAGACTTTTTTATATCATTATGTTATAGAACCGTTATTAAATATCTTATCCAGTATCCAGTACTTTCCGGTACTTTATATAAAAAGGAGGATAGTTGGTCTTCGACATGCTTCCACTGTTTAACTATCAACTATACCCTTTGTCTTTAGTATATTTTACTGTACAATTGAGTGATGAACTCATCATTTAATAGGATAATATTGTACATTTCTATATTGAGGGGCTGAAATGAAAGGTTACATATTAAGCGAAAAATTTCTAAAAAGTCCTTGCTCCTAACATGTCAATGAGATGAGGCAAACGTGTCAATGTATTGACATCGGACAGACTTTTCTTCACAATTAAAAACAAAACACTGCATAGTAGGATATATATATATATATATATATATATATATATATATATATATATATATAAATTAATAATTATAAAAATATATATAAATTACTTTATTTTATTTTGTCCATTATATAATATTTTTAAAATAGCATATTTAATTAAGTATTTTATTTTTTATTCTTCTTTTAAATTGTAATGAGCATTATTTAAAATTGGAGTTTAAAAGTTCTTTTATATTCATCACTCTTGAAACAAGGCTTGTTTATTCAATTTAAACATTAGAATAAATTTCTATTAATATAAACAAATCTAAAATAATACTTTCATTGCATCCTATTCACGCCCGGCTCTAAGGGGTGGCTGGAGGGGCGACCGCCGGGACCCCGCGTGGAGGAAGACCTTTAGAGTCGGAGGTGAGTTAAAATTTTTTAATTAAAAAATACAATTTGGTGTTATTTATTTTAAAACAAATAATTAATCACTGAAATTGGATTAATTTGATGTAACCGGACTAGTTTTATATTACTGCTATTTTGGTTTGTACTATCGAATTTGTTTATAGTATTGAATACTTGTATTCATGTTTATTTTATTTATGATCATGTTAAAAATAAAAAAAAATAAAAAAATTTGAAGGACCTATATTATATCAAATTTGTCAGGGGTCTCCAAAAATTTAGAGACGGTACCGATCCTATTATAACTCAGATTGTAATTTAAAATTATAAATGAGATAAAATAGAGTTATATATATTTGGGAAAATAATTTTATACCATTAAA